>JAESUZ010005667.1:600000-984672 GCA_017311185.1 Proteles cristata cristata | reverse complement strand
GGATTCCATGAAGGGACTATATTTTTATCTCTCTTTTCTTACAGTGGGCATCCATTAATTGGGTTACACACACACACACACACACACTTTTTAAAGGGCCTCTCAAGACTCACTTTCCCAGACATCAGCAGCCCTTTAAGATTTTAGGACCTGCTGTTAAAATACCCTGTAGCAGCTTCTTCAAAAGTTCTGAACTAGCTTTTCCAGATTCCACTCCGGATGTGGGGCTGATGGGAATTCATCACCCTGGCAATGGTTTGGAGGGGGGGGGGGAAATTCTCTCTTGTTGGACTGGGGGTAAAGCCAAAGCTCTGGGTTTCCTGGGAGAGTGCGGAGGCCTGCATCTGCACGCATGCCGCAGGCAGCGGCAGGGGGGACAACTCCGGGCTGCTAAGTCTGCAGGGTTTTTCTCCTCATCTGAGGCCAACTCCAGGCCCAGGGTGGTTTTGCAACTTCGGGGACTAGAAGCAGCCCCTCAGCGGTTTTGTGATGTCAATAAGGTGCTTTGTGTACTGAGAGCTGCGGCAAGGGCTCCGGTGTTGCAGATTGCATCATGTTGAATGCTAAAGTGTTATTTTTTCCTAGAATTGGCTTCAGCGGCTTCGTTAATTATCGGGAACATTTGGCATAAACCTAAGTTGAAAGGTCTGCTGTGTTCAGCAGAAAGGAGACAAGCCTCCAAAGGTTCTGAAACTGTGAAGCTACTGAAAAGTGAACTAATTTCTACCAAGTCATTTGAATCTTTGATTCCACAGCATTGCCTACATGTGGAATGACCAGTGAGGTCCCCAGGATAAATACACGTTCCCGAGCGGCTTCGGCTTCCCGGTTCTAATGCGAGGCAGCTTCACAAATGGACCGGGCCATCTGGTCTGACGATTAAGACTTGAGTAACGGGCTCTGTCAGGGTTCCAACCTCACAACCACTACTTACTACCCTAGGTCACCTCTCTATGCCTTGGTTTCCTCATCTGTAAAATGAGGAGGAAAAAAATGCCTGTGTTACAGGATTGGTAGGAAGAGGAAATAAGATGATCTCTGTAAAGCTCTTAATGTGTGCCGGGCACACAGCAAATGCTCATGACGTGATAGTGAAAAGTGAACCTGATGGATTCTGTGAACTTAATCTGTTCATGGCAGAAATTCTCAACGTATATGTAAACGTCCCCAATGTCCTGAAACTCGTACCTGCCAGTACTTTCAAGGCTCCTCTCAGTCATACTAGGCTCAAGTGCACAAGCTCAAGTGACCAGAGACTAATTTGCACGTTACTCTGGAACGGAATTCCAACCACAATACGCCACACTAACAGTATGTTCAGGGCCTCCTAGCTTGCTTATCAGTGGAGCTCCCCAAGCTCACAAGAGACAACAAGCCTTCTGGACTACAAAACCTAGCTAGCTAGCCTTCTCTACTTCGTGGCCGTAAAGTATACACCCATTCCTTTGAGCAATATGTAAAGCGTAGAAGTTTTATTTTAGTCTAAGATGTGTATCCATGTCTGGATGTGAGATGTGTGCACACCTGTTTCCTAGGGATATGGGATGTGCTCAGAATACACTAGCTGTCTATTTTGCAAGTCTGACATATCTTCTATAATATATGCAAATATTCTGAATGGACTTCATTCACTCTTCTCTCCCATCTCCTTTCTCCCTAAAGATCCTGAGGCTATAAACAAAAAAACTATTTGGTTGCTCTTTTAAGGGACGTTCCTCTTAACACTGACCCTGGCTAGTCTCCAGGACAGTGAGTTTTCAGAGCCTCTTTTCCACAAGCTCCTGGAAGGCAGGCAAGGTGGTGTGGGCTCAGCCTGAGGGCTCGAGGCTACAGAAAGAAGCCACAAGCAAAATGCATGCTTCCTCTTCCTTCACCAAAGAAAATTTTAGCAAATGGGCTCTTCTGAATGGCAGACAGGGAGTTCTTGATCCCCTCAGCTGTAGGGAAGCAGAGGCCCTAGGGACCCAAGGCAAAAACGGCAGTGATGTTCAAGGGGAAAGACCTTCCTATTGGGATCTCGTTTTCATCTCCCCCACCCCAACTCAGGTCTTCCACATTAAACAGGGACTCCTAAAAAGCCTGCACATTTGAGCTGAACCTGGTGAGCTGGCAATGCCCAGACATAACCTCATTTGAGCGCCCTAGTTCAAGGCCCTCTGGACCATGCCATCAGACCTCCTCCTCTACCCTACCCCTGCATCCCTCTGCCCATCAAACCACCACCCCCTCAGAGGAGGCTTTTCTGCTTCTCCCTCAATCGGGTGACCTTTTTCTTCCTGAATCTGTACAACACTTTATAACCACTTTTTTCCTTAACATTTTCTGCCTCCTTAACAATTTGCATATTATTATTATACCTCTTTCTGTTGCTCTTAAGTCATCTTACTCATCCTTATTCCTCCTATAGTACCCAGTTTCCAAATACTTGATGAGCTGAAGTGATCTGTAACTCCAGGTGCATCCCCTCACTTATCTGCCACCTGCTGGACGTGTCCATTTGGAATATCCCACATGTTCAAACTGGAATTCCTCACCTTCTTTCCAAATCTAGTGTTCCTTATGACTTCCCATTTCTCTCAACAATACCACCATTAATCTATCCACCCAAGAAATACTGAGCACCTGGTATGTATCAGGTGCCGAAGATACAATGATGGGAGGAGACATGATCTGTGGACTTACAGCCCTGTCTACAACCCAGCATCCCAGTCACTGAGATGCAAAATGCCTTCCCACTGGCTACAGCCTCTGGGCACGGCCAGTGGACTTTGAGGTGACTCTCTTCTTTATCCTACCCCCCATTTCCATTACTGCTGCATTCAAGGCCCTATCACCTTACCAATGGCATTCAACAAATGCCACCTAAACCAGTCCACCTCTGGTCTCTCTCCCAATCTAGTCTTCGTTTTATTTTATTTTCTTAAGTTTATTTAGAGAGAACAGGGGAGGGGCAGAGAGAGAATCCCAAGCAGGCTCCAACTCCCAAACCGTGAGATCATGACCTGAGCTGAAACCAAGAGTCGGACACTTAACCAACTGAGCCACCCGGGTGTCCCTCTTCCAGTCTATTTTGAGCACCACTACCAAATCAGTCACCCTAACATAAAACATTTCCCTTGAAATTCTTTGTTTCAGGGGGAAACATCCCTTAGCCACAATTCTAGGTTGCCCCATAACTCCAGAGCTGGGACACAACGCAATACATCCTCAGTGCTCCGCCTCAGACACATCTGATACTTTACTCCAAATTCCCACCTTATGATTCTGGCCCATCGCTGTTACCCCCGCCAGCGCGTGAAGAAAGGAGGTTTTGGCCCTGCGGTCCTTGGCAGGCTCTCTCCACTCAGTTAGTGCCAGTCAAGGCCGCCGCTAAGAAAACCGCCTGGGGTGCGCATGCTCAGACTCTGACGGGGAGTTCATGCCCGGCCGCCCGCATGTCTCTGAGGTCAGCATCTTAAACATCACGCGGGAGATCAACAGAGGCCTTGGCATAAACGAAGGGAAAAGCAACGTGGCGGCCTCCAGTTCTGAACCAACTGCACGTTGCAAAGAGGTGAGGAGGGAGACCCTGAACAGAAGAGACAAACAGAAGGAAGAGGACAGAAGACAGAGGGGCGCCTGGGTGGCTTAGTCGGTTAAGCGTCCGACTTTCGCTTAGGTCATGATCTCCTGGTTCGTGGATTCGAGCCCTGAGTCGGGCTCTGTGCTGACTGCCAGCTCGGAGCCTGGAGCCTGTTTCAGTCTGTGACTCCCTCTCTCTCTGGCCCTCCCCTGCTCACGCTGTCTCTCTCTCTCTCCTAGAAATAAATAAAACATTAAAAAAAAAAAATTAAGAAAAAAAAAAATGAAGAGGGACAGAGATAAGCACGGTGCAGAGGACACACGGAGTCAGCGCTTCCAGCCGGCACTATCCAGGCCTCTATGGCGCCTGGCTGGGCACCAGCATGGTTTCACATCCCGGCTCCTCCCTCGTCTCAATTTCTGTAGCTCCTGCCATGAGAGAGAACATCCTTGCTCTTCTACCAACAGTCCAATATGAGCTCGGTGGCTGAGCTCCAACCACCTCACTTCTTGGGACACGGCCGACTTTAGCATGTTCTGCCCTCAGCTCCTCACAGTCCACGCGTGAGGGGTGTCTGGGTGACCATCACGTCCGTCTACAGTCCTGACCTTGGTTCCCAAGAGTAATCTCAACAGCACCAGCAGACGCACTGTACCGAGTCTGGAGGCGTGGAGGTTATGGTTTGGGGCATAACGAACATTTTTTCATGCACGTCATACCATAGGTAACATTTTGGATCTGAATTTAGGCCTACCCAAGGGAGGTGGTTTAACAGAATCCCCAGAGGAACTGTAACCACAGGACCCTGCTCATGTCACGACTCTCCTGATCCTATCCTTCCTCCTGCCATGGTTCTGGCTGAAAGTAACTGGGAATTATTCTTGGGATAAGTAAAAACTAAATACATAAGCGGTGCTTGGGATAAATAAAGGAAATTCTTGGGAATTTCATTTTCAGGCTATCAAGTTGTTATAGCACACCTTTCATTTCTCCTAAAGTCAAGAAAGGTTGATAGGAGGTTCCCACTGGTAACATAATGTTTACATGCAAACGTGTCACTCTGCCCACAGCACAGCCCATGGCGGGAAGTAATTTCTGTGACAGAAAGAGCTAAGGGAGACGGAAAACCAATGAGCTGCAGGAATGAGGCATCACTGCTGCCTGTGGGAGAAAAGGCCCAAGTCCCCTTCGGGAGAGGAAACCCCCAGAGCTGACCTGGAAGCCAAGGGAAGGTTTTCACTCCTACCCCCTGGGAAGGTTTCAGGGACATGGGCTCACCCTTCAGGATGAGGCCGGCTGCTGAGAGCGCTGACCTTGCCTCGGACTGTCCACTGAGAAGAGAACCGTGGCTCCAGGGTTAGTTTCTGAGGCACCCAAAGCAGTTCCTGGGGGAGGGAATCTGAGAATCCAGATCCTACACGGACTCCAGGTCTGCCCTGCACATCTGGAGAACTGTCAAGCCGAGACAGGTGTGGCCATCCTGTCTGATCTCAGAGAAACCACTTGGATGAACACCTGACCTGGGCCCTGTCCTTGCTCTGCCCTCTCCGGTGTCTTCCTCCCTGTGGGCCACTGCTGGCTGCACTGGGCACAGCGCTGACGCTGCTGGAAGATGAGGGAAGTCAAGTCCTGAGACTCCACCGTCCCCCAAAGGCAGCCCTTAACTCCTCGGAATCCATCCGGAGCACTTCCCAGTGGCCACCCCCTGCCCCCTTGGCTTGGTCCAAAGGCACTCTCAGCCCGAGACCAGGCCCTGCCCTTGGCCTCTCTCCCCTTCGGAAGCCCTGATCCTATTTCTTGGACTTCCTGACACCAACTCACAATCAAGATCCTGCCCTCGCAGCGTGGCTGAGGACCACTCACTCTCATCTGCCCAAGGCACAAGTCCTCTATTAGAGCATCTGGCTTTCCTGTGCTGTCGCCTCCCTGGTTTTAGGCTGTTCTCGTAGGTCCTGCCTCCCAGCCCTGAGGTTAGCATCCACGTGTTCACACCCACACTCTACCCCTGTCTCATGTCAAGGTTCCTCCTCGCCTCGGCGCAGCCATACCAGCCTCAGTCCCACTGGGCAGGGCCACCCTAAACTCGCTGTGTCTGGTCCGAAACCCCAAGGAGGCTGAGCTGCGTCCCTGAGACAGCCACAGGACGGGTATCTGTTCAGAGGCGGTGATACGGGCTCACAGAGAGCGCAGATCCAGAAATCAGAGCTGCCCCTGGCCTCCTCGGGACCTCCCTAACCCTTACAGCTGTCCACACAACGGAGGCCAGGGGAGGTCATCCTCGGACTGTGCGTGCCCGCCCACTCCTGCACGTACGTCTCCGAGCTACTCCAGCAGCCACTGTTTCTGAGCCGTTTCCCTCAGCAGTCCTTGCTCACTGGACAGATGTGTTTGATTAGAAGCTGCATGACTGAAAGCACACATGCTCGTTCTGCCCAGTAGCTGAGCCCTCGGCCCTCCCTCAGGCCGACCAGCTCACCCTGGTCACCAACAAAACCCTGGTGACACCACGGGTTTGGGAGAAGCCACGGAGAGGAAAATGGCCAAGGGTGCCTTTCAGTTGCCTTGGCAGACGCAGCAGACTGTTACGATCAGGGACAACTGGGTGTTTTCCCAACAGGCGTGCCAAGAACATTTTACTCAAGAGGATGGATTCTGGAGCAGACGGACAGGGTTCAGTTTGCTTCTACCACCTGTTAGCCGTGACCGTGGATGAGTTACTTTACTTCAAGTGCCTCATTTACCTCAGCTGGAAAAATGGGACGTGGCACCTACTTCACGGGCCTGCCATGAAAAAGAACCGGAGCGGCGTGTGGCCAAGTGTTTAGAACAGCAGCTGGCAAACACAAAAATCCGTGCTGCTGCTGCCCCTCACGAGGGCTACGTCAAGGACATCTGCGGCAGTGAGCGCGGAGGCCGGTGAGGAGGGTCCGCCTGCCCCAAAGTCCCAGGAGCCCGCCCGCCAGTGGAGGCGCGTGCTCTCAGCGTGCCCCGTCTCCCGCTCGGTCCTCACAACAGTCCACTTCATAGACAGGCTCAGGGGTCAGGAGCCCGCAGTCACACTGCCACCAAGCAGTGTAGCCAGGAACTGACTCCAAAGCCAATGTGTCTAAGCTCTGCCACCAAAGTGTGTCCAAGTTTCCAGAGGAAGCAGAAATAGGGTTTAGCAGCACCTGCTCCGCTTTGCCTACAGCTGCCAGCTGGACAAGAGCGAGCATCTGCGTATCGCGTTTAAAGGAAAAGGCTGGGGGCGCCTGGCTCGCTCAGCTGGTGGAGCGTGTCACTCTTGATCTCAGGGTCCTGAGTTCGAGCTCTTTGTTGGGTGTAGAGATTACTTAAAAAACACGACCAGAAAACAAAAACAAAACCCCAAAACAAAAAAACAAAACCAACAATAAAACTTTTCCTTTAGTGCTTAAAGGAAAAGGCTGCCTTCTCAAGGGAGTTCGTAACACTGATGACTTTCTTATGCCACAAGTTTGCTTCCCTCCCCCTCATGATGTGGACCTGGGTTTTCTCAAAGCACTGCTTTTATTGAAGAATCTCTTTCTCACCACTTGGTGTGGCCTTTACGTTTCTTGGTGGAGAATACAGGACAGCGCACGTCCACCCTCATGACTGCAAAGGCAGGATCAGCTAACATCTATCTTCTCATTAACAGAAAACAAATGGCTACTTTGTCAAGTGCCCCAAGAGAAGACTCTGCCATAAAAATGTCATAAAGCCCAAATGCCTTCCGAAACGTCACGTGGCCTGCTTAGCTTTCCCTAGGAAATTATTGTTCGGATCTCCTTTGATGGTCAGGGCGTGTGCTCTATATTATGACCACTTTCAGCCACTAAACGCGAGAAACCAATCAAGCATCGCACTGTAGTCAACATCCCACACCTCTTCTCTTGTGGACGGCTTGGTCTGGGGAGGGAAAAGGAATTCCCCTCCACATTTACACAGTGCCTTTGGATTACGGGCCCTAAGATGACCTTTCGAAGGGCAGGAGGAAGTTGCTCTGGTTGCTCTTTCTTCCTTCCTGCTCTGCCACTGAGTCTGCGTGCAGCCCGGGCGACAGGGGCGCTCTTACCTGTGCGGTGAAGAAGGCTGGGGTGAGGGATCCCGAGGGGAGAGCTGGGCTGTTGAGGGCGATGGAGCCGATGTCGGTGCCAGAGAGCACCAGCGGGGGCGCAGAGATTTCCAAGCCTTTGGGTTTTTTGGCCTTTGGGGGAAGAGATGGAGACCTGGTCTTGGAGCCCGATGACAGGTTCAAGGGCTCTAGGGAATCGGAGTCATGGCAGGCGGCCTCCAGGAAGAGGCTTCTGTGTTCAGAAGGGAGGGGCGAGCTGGGGGACAGGGACGGGGACCGAGACGAGGAGGGTGAAGCGGACGAAATGCTGGCGGCATTTGGCAGCATTAAAGAGGAGACCTTGGCTGAGGCGGACGAGGCCAGGAAGGCCTCGGATGTGCAGGGCAGGGGCGCCATGGGCCTGCTGGCGTGCTTGTCGGTTTTATTGGTCACAAACCTGATGACAGTCCTGACTTCTTCCACCGGAGGGCTGTCTTCCGGCTGCTCCTCCAGCTTCTCCGTCTTGATGGCCTTGAAGGATTCTGGCGGGTTCTGCAGGGAATTAATGGTGAAGGACGAGTACAGGCCTGAGTGGATGTATTCGTTGCGGCTTGCGCTTTTGAGGGCTGACAAGCCGTGTCTGTGCGCCTCGCGGCCCTCGGGAGGCGCCTTGCAGTCGCTGTCCTGCAGCAAAAGGCTCTCCCGGCTGATCTCCACTGCGTGAGGGTCCATTTTCAGTATCTCCGGGAAAGAGACAAACTTGTACACAAACTTCTGCCCAATCACCTTTTTGATGATGTTCTGTGAATACAAAAGGAGACATTGAGAAGATAAGTGCACCAGAGATACGGAGTAAGGCGTTTGTTGTCATGGGGAATTTAGCCAGCAGAAGCACTAGAATGTTCCTCCTGATTCGGGCCTCTTGGCTAAGGTGTAGGGGAAAGACAACTCAAGTTGGAGGCAGCAGAACTGGATTTGCGATTTGCTTCTTGTTCTGATTACTAATGGTGTGACCTTTAGCAAACTGACTGTCATTTTTAGTCTCCTCACCTGTGAAGTAAGGATTATTACACCTAATGTCATAAGTCGCCATTTATTAAGCACTTACTGTGTGGCTGGCAGTGTCCATGCATCGTCTCATATAATCTGTACAGTAATCCTAAAAGGAAGATATGATTAACTAAAAACTAAATTATTAAACTCTCATTTTAAAACTTCAGGAAATAAGCTTGCAGTGCTTAAATAACCCACATAAGCCACATGGTAGATAAGTGGTAGAAGCAGCATTTCCTCAGCCATGATGCAGTATTGTCTTACCCACCTCTGAGCAGTAATTCACTTGCGAGAATTCGATGAAATAATAATGGGAACGTATTCTGTAAGCTGGAAAGCATTACAGGGATGTAAGTCATTATCACCAAACACCACAATATTTTCTTAAATCATGTAGCCATTTTTTCCTTTTTAATTTTCTGCCAAGAAAGCCACTGGAGGAAAAACAAATTGTCTACTTTGATATTTACATCACTCCCACAGTATTTTCAGTTGCTAGTATCTACTGTTGGTTTTTCAGTTTACGGCTTCAGCCCTCACACATTAGGATGTGAATGAAAACCAATAATCACTGCAAAGGTTTTCACATCCCTTTGGAGGAAGGGACCTCATAAGAAAGGCTTTATGGGGCGCCTGGGTGGCTTAGTCGGTTAAACGTCCGACTTTCGCTTAGGTCATGATCTCGCGGTTCGTGGGTTCGAGCCCCGCGTCAGGCTCTGTGCTGACTGCCAGCTCAGAGCCTGGAGCCTGTTTCAGTCTGTGACTCTCTCTCTCTGACCCTCCCCTGCTCACGCTGTCTCTCTCCTAGAAATAAATAAAACATTAAAAAAAAAAATAAGAAAGGCTTTATGATGTCCTTGAGGTTTATTAAATTGGAACATGAGCAAATATCAAACGTTCGTGGGGTACAAAGTGCTCCAGGGAGACAAAGCTGGTCTTCCCTCAAGCACAAAGAGACAGCAGCACCATCCTGTGGGAAAAAGATTCAGAATAGTTCCTTACAAACTGTTCCTCCTAAAACTTAGGTATGGGTCACGGTAAAAATAAAAATCATTTTGGGGAGAAGTACTTTAGAAGTAGTAGCTCCTAGTAACACCTACTGTGTACCGGGTGTTGCACACAAGCTCTTATCTGTTCTCACACTAGCCCTCCTAGAGGGAGAAGGTGTCATCTTATGACACAAACTCAGACATAGGGACAAGTCTGCCCAAGAACCACCTAGATCTACTCTTTTTGAAGCCTAAGCTTTTTCACATTTCCATAAAAGTTTGGGTGGAATCAAAGGACCCCTTATAAAGGTGAAGTTTTCTTTTTTTTTTTAATTTTAAATTTATTCATTTCGAGAGAGATATAGCATCAGCAGGAAAGGAGCAGAGAGGAGAGGGAGAGGGAGGGGGGGAGGGAGGGAGAGAGGGGAGGGAGGGGGGGAGGGAGGGAGGGAGGGAAGGAGAGAGAGAGAGAGAGAGAGAGAGACACCCCCAAGCAGGCTCCATGCTCAGCGTGATGACGCAGGGCTCTATCTCATGAACCCATGAGATCATGACCTGAGCCAAAATCAAGAGGTGGACACTTAACTGACTGAGCCATCTAGGTGTTCTAGAGGTGAAATTTTCAAAATGGAGATGTAACTGACATGTAATATATTAGTTTCAGATGTACTATGTACTGACTTGATATTTGCATATATTGTTAAAGGACCACTACCACAAGTCTAGTTAACATCACCACAAGAGTTAATTTTTTTCTGGGCCACTTGGGTGGCTCAGTCAATTGTCTGACTTCAGCTCAGATCATGATCTCATGGGTTCGAGCCCCACGTTGGGCTCTGTGCTGACAACTTGAAGCCTGGACCCTGCTTCAGATTCTATGTCTACCTCTCTCTTTCTCTATGCCCTCCCCACTCATGCTCTCTTTCTCTCAAAAATAAACATTAAGAAAAATTAAAAATTTTTTCCTTGTGATGAGGACTTTTAGGACCTACTCTCTTAAAAAACTTCCAAATATACCATAGGGATGAAATTTAGTTAAATGCTGATGTTCCTTTTGTGATGGTAGTTGAGTTCGTAAATATATTATGTTCTTGCCTTCCCTCTTGTTACATCACAGCATGCTGATTTGCAGTTTTCCTCCTTAAACAAATTGTCAAATCCCAGAAGTGAATTTATCTAGCAGTCAGGAGGGGAGGCTGCATTTACTATGTCACTGAGATTTTTGAGCAGGAATCCCTCAAGGCAGGTATCTAAGGGCGGGACACACAACGTCCCCATTCAGCACCGGAAATCCCAGTAACGCAAATCCTGGCGAACCTTTGCTCAGCACCAACACACAGGAGGCTCCCACCCCTGGGCACGTTAGATTCAAAGCTGAACAATTCTAGTGCCTGGCACCCTGGCCCAAGGGACCGCAATTTAACTAACTGAATGCCATTTATACCCCCATCTGATCTCATTTGCACATTCAACACTAGGAAAGCTGAAAACCACTTATAAACCTTCAGAGAAATTTGAAAAACTGAAAAGTCCCACCTGCGCCTGTGTGGTGGCATCTCAGCGGGTGCTCCAGCAGGCGCGGGGGGGGTGGGGGGGGAGAACAACGCCCCTCGGAGAAACCCGCTCCCGTAGGATAGGGTTCGGTAAGGGTGTCACTGGTGCCAGGGACTCAGAGTGGGTTCTCAGCAGAAAGGGAGCATGCTTGCCCGGTGTGTGCTGCTGCTACAGTATTTTTGGTTTTCACTAATATTTTTCTCCCTAGGGGAACACTTCACTCTGTCCTCAGCCAATTGGACATCCCTCTGAACTGACTGAATTATTAGAGCCTAAATAATTACACCACAGAAAAAGAAACTGTACGGTGTGAATCATTTCTTCAGGCACATCTTGTAAGCCTTTTCTTTAAAACCTTTAATTTTATCATGGGTATTCAAAACATAATGTCTGAGCAGGGATTATATTTATAAGCAAACCAAGGAGTAATTTGGGGCTGTGATAAAAATAATAGAAAGGTCTCGCCTCCTGTAAAATGGTTGGGAACCGAAGGGCAGTCTCAAAGAGTGGGGCTTTGATGTGTCGAAAGAATGTAAGGAACAACTCACGTGACCATCAACTGACAAATGGAGAACCAAACGTGGTATATTCCTACAAAAGATTATCCAGCCATAATCGGGAATGAAGTATGGGCATCACTGTGGGTGCACCTTGAATGCATTATGCCAAGTGAAAGAAGCTGGTCCCAAAGGCCACGTTTGTGAGACTCTATTTCTATTAAATGTCCAAAAAAGACAAACCTATAGAGACAAAAAGCAGATTCGTCATTTCCCAAGTTTTGGGGTGGGATGTGGAGGAATTGCAGGGTGACACCAAACAGTTAAGGGTTTGGGAGGAGTAATGAAAATGTCCTAAAATGTACTGTGCTTTTGGATATACAACTCTACAGACACACTCAAAACCCCTGAACTGTATACCTTCAATTGGTCAATCTGATGATATGTGAAATTATGCTTCAGTGGAGCTGTTTCTTTAAAAAAGAACATGAGGAATCTTTTCTGTCCAGCTTTACTGAAATATAATTGACACAGAACATTGGAAGTTTAAGATGTACAATATGAAGATTTGATGCACGTACACATTCCAAAATGTTTACCACAATAAGGCAAGTTGACACATCCATCACCGCACATCATTACCATTTTGTGGTGATGGTGGTGGTAACATTTAAGATCTACTCTTTTAGCAACTCACAAGTATATAATGCAGTATTGTTAACTACAGCCACCATCTGTACCTTAGATCTCCAGAACTTATTCATTTATGGCTAGAAGTTCGTGCCCTTTGACCAACATTTCCCAATTTCCACTCCCCTCAGCACCTGGTACCCACTACTCTATTCTCTGTTTCTAAGTTTCACTTTAGATTCCACATATAAGTGAAATCATACAGTATTCGTCTTTCTCTTATTTCATTCAAACCACTTAAATGTTTAAATGGCAGATGGTGGGAGCCTCCTATGGCTGGATGGTGACTGCCATGACCCTAGTCTGAATGTAAAAAAGGAGCTTCTGCAAAGGTTACTAAACTCAAACATAGAAAAAAGGCCCTTCAATAGCTGCTGCCTCTGTGGGGAGAGCTGTGAGGATACCACCAGAGCTCTTTAGGAAAAAGTTATAGTGACAGGGATAGAGACGATTTAAGGAGCTGACCAAAAGGAGGAAGAACCTTTGGAAAGAACCAGGGAGGGGCTTGTTGATCTATTTTATCAGAAAAGATGGATGGGGCGCCTGGGTGACTTGGTTGGTTAAGCATCTGACTCTCGATTTTACTTCAGGTCATGATCTCATGGTTCATGAGTTTGAGCCCCACAACCGGTTCTGTGCTGACAGTGTGGAACTTGCTTGGGATTCTCTCTCTCCCTCTCTCTCTGCCCCTCGTCCACTCGCACTCTCCCTCAAAATAAATAAATAAACTTTAACAAGAAAAAAAGAAAAGAAGGAAAAAGAAAAAAAAGAGTAGATCTGGCTACCTAGGCAATCTGGAACCTCTGGGAAGGAGGCTGGGCAAGAAGGCGTGTGGAGCGTGCAGGAAGGAGGTCAGAGCACAGTAGCGCCACTGTTTGAGAGCCCAACACTCCACAGGAAAATCTGCTCAGGAGAGGAGCTGGTAAGGAAAGCCCCCCACCAGGATGCCCATGGCCGGAGACCTCAGGAGTAGGCAGACTCAGAGGAGGCATGTGCCTGGCAGCTGACCTCCCAGCCCCTAACCTCCAGGACAGAGCCTGGGAGCACATCAGTGGGAGGTATGTTCAGAGATCTCTCTGTGGTCTCCAAAGGGAGATGTCCTTTCAAGAGTTTGCCCAGGAGGAGTTTGCTGAGAAAAGCGACAGTTTAGGGAATAACAGGTAGTAGTGGTTGAGCACATATTATCTGTCAGGCTGCATACTAAGAACCTGACCACCGTGAACTTATTTAATCCTCCGAGAGGCTGGAACTATTATGATCCCCATCTTCAAGATGGGCAACCGGAGGCTCAGAGAGTATAAATTACCTATGGTCACAAGCTAGTATGTGGGCAGTCTGATTCCAGAGTGCCTGGTCACAATGGAAGGTGACTCAAGATTCAGGCTGAGACTGCCCAGGACACAAGAGCACTTGGGGACAGTCTCTTATTATGAAAAGTGATGAGAGTATTTACAGAAAGTCCATTTTTTTCACCCCTTCCTCCCAGACCCACAAGTATGTGTTGCTTAGAGTTGCCTGGTAACCTGACCATTGCTGTCTGTGTCCGGTTGAGCTAAGTGACTTTCTCCAACACGGTTTTAGACCAACAGTTGCACGCATCTGCTTCCCTTTACACATGGGAGACCAGCCTCCCTGTTGGTAATTTCCCATTAAGTGTATATTCACAACCAGGGTGGACTCCTGACCCCGCATTCTGTGTGAGGTCACAGGCAGCCGGGAAGAGATGGACTTCAGGAAGGAAAAGAACATCCACCCGACACACCCTAAGTGGAAGCTCCAGGTGACGGGAAGCTACTCCCACCAGTGCCACGTCCAACTTGGTGTTCTGAGATTGCAGGAGCCTAAGGGCAAGCAGTCTGCTGGGGGCAGGATGACAGCTGGCCATATTGTGCAAAGCAATCCTTCCCACCGACCAGCTACCTCTGGCAACAGAGGGGCCAGTGAGTCTCTCCCTTCGTTATTCCAAATAACAGGATGGAAAACACAGCGAGCAAGTCAAATTTCCATTTCCCTCGGTGCTGTCTGTTGCCCTGATGGGGTCCAGGCTTACTGATAAAAATAGAAGTGTCTGTACGTGTGGTTTAAATACATACACATGCACTCAACTCTGCTTCCTCTTCCCACTGAAGAGAAAGGAGGAGACTGTGTAAGTAATGCTATCGAGCAGATAAATTAGAAATGCATCTATTAAGTACAGTGATCGTTAAAAAAAAAAAAAAAAGATAGGCAGTGGTCAGTAATGAAGAGATGCTTGAGGAATTCAATTTACCCTCTGAATTTTGATGTTATTAAGGGTAATGTGAAGTTAACTACATGTTTGTGGAGTGAATGACTCTCACTGTGAAGAGAATTGACCCAGGCAGGAAACCAGAGGCTTCACCCCCTGAGAGACACAATTTTCTGTGGCTAATCCCCGGGCTGGTTCAAGCTGCATGTGAATGTGTCCCATATGTAGGGCTACATGTGCTTTCTTGTTGGCATGTTCAGACTGAAGACTCCCAGACACCGAGGGCCATATGCAAAACACTACAGCCCCACGCCTCCTGTGAGGGCTTATTGCATTTTAATTCCGCTCATCCGTGGACTCGGCAAGTATGTGCTTCATGCGTCAGCTCTGCCCTGGCACCCCAACTGTGATCTGACGTCAGGCACCGGACTTTCCGGTGCTCAACCTTCTTATCCCAGTGCTCCCCTCCCCTCCACCACCGCTCCTGGACCAAGGAGGAGCCAGACTAGTTACGGGGAAGGGTTCCCCATGGGTATGGCTACCACTCCCTTGATTTTCCACCATTTGTGGGCTGCCAGGGACTCGGGACTCCTGCCCTGTGATCCTGCAATTCACCCAACTTGTTCTCAAAACCAGGACATGTCAGCAGCTCCTAACTCAGCAGGAAAGGCTGTGCAGGAGATTCTTCCCCACAGCCTAACCTACTCCTAATCCAAAAGCAGCAGCAACAGGGCTGAGAAGACAGAGTGATGGATCCTTCCGCAAAGGCCCACTTGTCCCGGTCACAGGCTGTCACTGGCTCTCAAGTCACTGTCTGAATTCAACTGCCGCTCCTGTCTCTTAACAGCCATGTGTCTCAGTTTTCCCATCTATAAAATGGGGACTGATCTACCACCTGTCTCGTGAAATTGAATGAAATAATCCATTTAAAGCTTATAGCAAAACACCTGACACAGCCACAAACGATAAGCCCACAGTACACAGTAGCTCTTAGCAGTATTATTTTTACACTCCCATTTAAGCAAAAGCAAAACAAAACATAAAATCTACTCTCTGTCCACTCCAGTGACAAATAAATAGTCAAAATTAAACCTCACAGAAGGCTGTGCATACTCCCCTCGCTTTATCCACAGTTCTGGGTACCAAGCTGGGTTGTAGGGCAGACAGAATTACATCTGGTTTATATATCTCGACCAACGGGGGAAACATGATGTTTTATTTAGCTGGGTTCAGACAAAAAATAGATGCAAGCCTTACAGCAGATCATACCTAGCATGGCCAGCACTTGACATGCATTGTGAAGAAAACCCCACACGCTCCAATTAACTCAGGCGTGGGGTGGAGGGGGCTGGCCCTCGGGGCAGCAGATGTGGAATCCAAGTGTCCCACTCAGAAGGCAGAAAAGCAGCTCGTGTAGCCTGGCAAGTAGTACAGACACTAACCAGACACCCCGGCTGATCTCCACTGATCTCCGATGCCTCTCAGAGCAGGAAACACCCTGCCCAGACAGGCGGGAGCAGCCCAGCTCTGCGGTGTCTGCCACGGCTGGGCCCCAGGGGAGGGTAGTGCGGGCTGCTGGCCCTGTGCGCCTGTCATCAAGATCCCTGGGCAGGGGAAGCGGGATGGACACTTTATTTTGAGGACACTCATCTCCCCAAGGGAGATACCCTACATGAAAGGAACCCATGGCCAGAAAGGGCGAAGGCAAAAAGCAAGCATTTATGAGGGCCTACCACATGCCATACTCACACAGCCACCTTGCAAGATGAGCACTGTGATCCCATTTTAAAGATGAAGAAGTCAAGGCTGTTGATGGGAAGGGAGGTTATATCCAACTTCCTGTCTCACAAGACTGGATTAAATACTGGAAGGGCCCTAGTGGAATACCACGTGGCTATTTTACTTTAAAATATTTTTAATGTTTATTTATATTTGAGAGCACACACATTCACAAAGCAGGGGAGGAGCAGAGAGAGAGGGAGACACAGAATCCGAAGTAGGCTCCAGGTCCTGAGCTGTCAGCAGAGAGCTCAATATGGGGCTCGAACCCACAAGCCGTAAGACCATGATCTGAGCCGAAGTCAGACGCTTAACTGACTGATCCCCCCGCCCAGTGCCCTCCATGTGGCTATTTTAGATGACAATGCATTGTGAACATTTCCCATGCCTTTAAATAAATGTACAGTAAGTGAAGGGACACCTGGGTAGCTCAGATGGTTAAACGTCTGACTCTTGGTTTTGGCTCAGGTCATGATTTTGAGGTTTGGTGAGTCTGAGCCCTGCATCAGGCTCTGTGCTGACAGCATGGAGCCTGCTTGGGAATCCTCTCTCTCTCTCTCTCTCTCTGCCCCGCCCTCACTCACATTGTCTCTCAAAATAAACAAACTTTAAAAAATAAAAAATGTACGTTAAGTGAAAAGAGCAGCATGCATGGGATGCTTCCATTATTTTAACGAAATAACTAAATAAAATAAAAGAAAAAAATCTCAAAAAGATGTATAATAAAACTTAAGAGTGGTAGGATTGACAGTGATTTGTAATCTTTCTTTTTGCTTCTCTGCATTTTTACATTAAAGAACATGCGTTTAATATGCGCTAGTTGTCAAATTAAGCCCTTTGTTTTTCTTGTCGAGAATGAAGCAGGCTCTAAAAAGCTTACCAGCCTAAGACCACGCAGCTTGCAACTGATGGAGCTAAAGCTTAAACCAATTCCAAGCGCCAAGCCGGAAGCTTTTTCTATCCCCGCCACACCCTCTCCCAGAAAGCAGCCACTGTGCTCAGAGGCTACTGCTCAGGGCAGCTGGCCAGGGCCTTGGGACTCTGCATTCCAGAGTAACAGGGAGGGGGTACCTGCGGAGAGCCTGGGAAAACCAGATTTGTGCTAAGGAAGCAAGGTCCTTGCTCAGGAAGAGTCATTTCCAGCTCTCTGGGAGGAAGACCAGCCTTCCCTGAAGTCTACTCCGTAGCTGGAAATACAAGTGCGTCTGCCCACCCACAGAGGAGAAGAGCGCCCTGCTCTGATGGGTAACGCTGCGCGTGGCACCAGAGGGACCCGGTGGCTCCACTGCAGCAGACTGGACCTCAGAAGCCCACCTCAGAGAGGGTGACAGCCAAGAGACATGGCTGACAGAACAGCTGGCATCCACATTCACAGGCTGGTCGTGGCCCCACTAAGCAGCAGAGGTGTTTGCAGGGGAGCATGGGGAGCGCAGACCAGCAGCTCTGAGTGCCCACGGGCCTGAGCCTTGATGGGCCAGATGTTAGACGGAACCAGCACTGGGGGAACTGACCTGACAGCAAATTCCAGTTTCTCTACTTTCTCTGACCTTGGGAAAGGTATTGAACTTCTATGGCCTTCAGTTTGCTCACCTCTAAAAGCAAAACAAAACTACTGATTTTTTTTTTCTAGAAAAACCATAGCGGTCCTCAAAACATGGCCTCTCACCCAGTGCACTTCCCCTTAGCAAGCATTGATCTAATGGTAGGGCATCCCCATTATATCACACTGTCTTTGCATTGTTTTCTGCCTTCAAATAACCTAAATTCCTTTTTTAAAAAGATTTTATTATTTTTTTTAATCTTTAGTTAATTTTGAGACAGAGACAGTGCGCGAGCAGGGCTAGATCAGAGAGAGAGGAAGACACAAGATCCAAAACAGGCTCCAGGCTCTGAGCTGTTGTTCAAGCCCTGATGCGAGGCTTGAACACACGGACCACAAGATCATGACCCATGCCAAAGTTGGAGGCTTAGCCAACTGAGCCACCCAGGTGCCCCAAAGATTTTATTTTTAAGTCATCTCTACACTCAACATGGGGCTTGAACTTTCAATTCTAAGATCAAGAGTGGCACATTCTACTGACTGAGCCAGCCAGGCACCCCTCAAAAATCTGATTTCCCTATTTGGGCACCTCACTTTATAGTTTACTGAAGGCTTACGCACGATCTCATATAATCCTTACAATATGCTAATACCCATTTTACAGATGGGGGACCTGAGGCGCCAAGCTTAGTTCACAAACTGGTAAGTAGCAGAGACGTGTCTCTCGGCCACCAGTTCCCAGCCAACACCCTTCCTTCAGCTCCTCATTTTGGGTTCCCATCCAGACCACGGGCTGACTCACTCTTTCCTGACACAAAACCTGACTGTCCTCTCTCCAAAGTTAGAACAAGTACTCACTGTAGGAGTCAGGCTCAAAGTTCCTCCTCTCTAACAAGCAAGCATTCTTTCAACAACATTTCAGACGCTTTCATATGGAAGGCTCCTTGGTAGGCCCCGAGGAACAGAAAAAGAAGTGAATCCGGCCTCTGTCCCCGAAGCATCTGACGGCTGCTTGCATCTGGCCCCTCTTACTTCCTGCCATCTGAACCCAAAGGCACACAGAGCAGTCGGTGAGCCATACAGAACTCCGCTGCGAATCTGCTGTGAACAGGCTCACCTCCCACCTGCCATCCTAAGGAACAGCTGTGGGAGCACTCCGACCCGTTGTCAACTTAAGCTGCCTCTCCCTGGGGCAGTCTTTCCTCTCTGTAGTGAGTTGAACAGTGCTTCCCCCAAATTCATTGCCACGCAGCAACTCACAACGTGACTTTGTTTACAAACAACATCTTTGCAAATGTCATCAGTTAAAGAAGTTGAGATGGAACCATCGTGAAGACAGTGGGCACTAAATTCAATGCGTAGAGTCCTTAGAACAAGAGGAAAGGCACAGGGAGACACACAGGGGAGAAGGCACAGAAGGAGAGCAGGGACAGACGCAGAGGCTGAAGCCATACAGTCACAACCAAGAAACACGGACGGCTGCCGCGGCTACCAGAAGCTGGGAAAGGCAAGGAAGGATTCTCCCCTAGAGCCTTCAAAGGGAGCATGTCCCAGCCGACACCTTTATTTTGGACTTCCAGCTTCCAGAACTTTGAGAGAATTAATTTCTGTTGTTTTTGGGCCAACAAAATATAACCACTCTCTTTTTTTAAAGGCTCTGTCCAGCGGGGCGAGGCGGCACAGCGCCTCCTGAGAGCTTGGCCTGCCTGTACACGGCCACACTTCCGAAGGCACCAAGACAGATGACGCCCGGGCTATCCTCTGTCTAAAGCTCAAGCCTGGAGCACACATGCTAGCGCGCGTGCATACACACACACACACACACACACACACACACACACACATCTACTTCCAACTTCTAAGAATAACGTGCTGCCAATAAAGGGCTCCAACTCTGTCTTTGAATTGGCGAGCTCCTGGGGGAGGTTTCTTTGTGGTTTGGGTTGAGATTTCTTTATTCTCTGGCACCGCTAAACTGCAGTGGGAACCGTTTGTCCACATTCGGCCAGCCTGACATTAGAGGGCTCCTCACCCTCGCTGCCCGAGTTACTGTGCTCTCCTGGGCGCCGGTGAACAAGAGCCTGGCCGGACGCCTAACCTGCGACTGGACGTTCAGAGCATTTTTCCACTCCCTCCGGGCTCGTGGCTGCTTCTCCTGGAGCTGAGAGTCTTGTCTCCCTGCTGGCTCTCCTTCAACACTCAAGGGTATTTTTATTAAAGGCCTCTGGAGTGTTAATAAAACAAAATGTAAAACTGTTCCCCCAGCACAGGCTTTCCCATGTGCCCCGCCGAGCACAGAGTCCCAACCATGACTTTGAGCGGTCGCCTCCAGCGCCGGGGCTGGGAGCCGGGCAGGCGGTCGAGGAGCACGTTCTCACCCTGGCTTTGCCACGGATTTTCAGATTCACCTCCTCCTCACTTGCTAGAGGGCGGGCAGGCGGGTGGGCAGGGCAGGTTTCTTAGGTCCTTGGCAGCGCTGACATTCCAAGATGACGGACTCCTTTCTATGCTACAGAGAATAAGGTTTGCTGGTTTCACGCCCGTCCATTCCTGTGTCCGTCCTACATTCATTTGGCACCACTGCACGCCAGCCGCTGCACAGAGCCGAGGAATGGGAAGGAAGGCCAGCACTCTAGCAGCAAGGCAGGCGCGAGGGCTGGGGAACAGAGTGGAGAAGACAACGCCAAGCACAGGCATTGGGCGGAGGAGAAGCAGAGAGGCATCTGAGGATGAGTGACAGTGGGTGGGCCAGGCAGGGAAGGCAGAGGGAGAGCCCAGGGAAGGAGGCAGTCAGAGCAGAAGTCAGGCAGGGTGGCAGGCTGCGGTGGTGCAGGACAGGCAGTCTGGTTGGGGCCAGATGGAGGGAGTTTGGAGTCTTTCCAGGAGGCTGTAGGATGCTGGGCAGGCGCACAGGCAGGGGGCTGCCGTGCTCTGATCTGGCTTCTTTAGGAAGTGTCACTGGACACATAGGAAGTGGGTGGGGGAAGGGTCCAGGGCTGCCAAACGTCACGTTTTCAGATGCTTGGAGAACTTGGCCAGCAGTTCTTCCATTGTCATTTTGAACAAACGGGCTGGTCTCCCTTCCCTGCCTACCCTCGGGGTAATAATCAGCAATACTGGGAATGTGGGATTCAAGTCTGGGCCCGTGACTCTGTAGCCGTGCGGTCCTCCAGCCTCAGAATCCTCAGCGTGAACCTGGGGGTCAGGCCTCTCTGCTGCTTCACCAGCTGCTCCGTCTTGAATGTGTTACTCGACCTCTCCGACGCGCAGCATGCCACCCCTAACACGGGCCCGTTACCAACTGTGACAAGAGGCATTTCACATGTTAGAAAAGGAGTCAATAAATGTAAAAATATCTAGCACGGTGCTGGCTTCAGACAAACCCTCCATACAAGCGAGCTTCCGCTCCTCATGTCACAAACAGGGGGCAGGAGCTGAGGTAAACTGTTGTCGAGCACAGGCAGGAGGCGGGGAGGAGGCCTGCCCAGAGGAGCAGCTGGGCTGGTGGGTGGGTGGTGGGCGGTATGATGTGAATGTTAAGGGTTCTGTCAGTTTGTCTACACAACCACTGAGTTTTCCTGCAGCTAGAAGCTGCCCAAAAGCAGGAACACTCACGCTGGCAAACCCGTGTGGGCTTGGGCAACGGCCTGACGTAAGTGGATCTGGCCAGGCTGCCGGGGAGCACTGGCAGCTGAACACGGAGCACAGCAGCCCCGTCAACACAGCATTGAAGGTACTCAAGACTCCGGGTGTTTCTTAGCAACGGCCCTATTTGGGGGAACGCTGAGCGCCACCACGAAGCTAGCTTGGAAGCATGTGCTAAACAGGCAGCACCCCCACCAACGTGCGGTGCCCCCTTACAGCCCGGTCCCCTCGTACCAGCTGCTGACTCCTGGAGCAGTGTGACCAGAGTGGAAGACCCTCATGAGGCACTCAGCTCCCCCACTCCCCACTGAGTCTCTAGGCAGCTTCCAGGACCAGAAGCTTCCAGAAAGTCCCTAGTTATCCCCTTGGCCCCCAAGCACAGTGTAGTTTCCATCTGTGGTACTTCAAACCATCTGAGCAGCTTGACATGACGGGAAGGAAAAAAAAGATACCCAAAAGAAACACCAGACCCTTAACACTCAGATCCAGGGCTGGGCACGGGGGTGGGGGGGTGGGGGGCACAGCTTTGATGTACAAAACGCTCCTGGGCTCTGTAACAGAGCCCAGGATAGATGAGGCTTCTGTGGAATTTCACAACCAACAAGAGTGTTCTAGAAAGTTCCAGGATGCAAACGCTTGCTGGGCTTTTGTTCCATCTCCACTCTGACAGACAATACATCATTTTATCTTCATAAAATTTATTTTGGGGAATTAAAGAACTCTGCCAGGGCCAGGCATCTTGGCACAGGCAGCCGGTCTCTGATACGTATTATTAATACGAATATTTTCCTGTCGTGCTTGCACACCCAACTTAAAATGAATTATCCAATTAAGTTAAGAAGGTGACGTGTTCCACTTCCAGGAATATGCTGCCAATGACTGTGTCTTGACTGTTCTCCCCTGAACTTCTTCCAATTAAGCAAAGACCGTTGGGTACATGGTGAGGATACGCCGGGATGTTGCTGTGGCGACGGGAGGGTTTTTCATCATATCGCCATTTCAATCTCCTGATGAGAAGGGAGCTGGGAAAGCTTCCAGCCTCCCCCGGGGATGAATGCTCACCGCCAACAACAACAACGACAAGAGCTCTGCCGGACGGAAAAGGACAAGGATTGCGTAAGCTTTCAGGTCTCCCGCAGCCGCCGGCTCAGGGAGTCTGAGGCTGGAGCCGCTTCCACGGAAGTCAGCGGCTGCTGCGTGTGCACGGGTGTGCAAGCGGCAGCCTCACCGGGCTCCTTCTCCCCCAGGGAGGGGCGTGCACACCCTGAGGGCGGGAGAGAGCCCACTCAGCCAGCTCAGAGAGATTGGTATGCGGTAACTGGCCAAAAAGATCGGGGCTTGGTGGGGAGGGGCGGGGGGTGGAGAGGCACAGCATCAACACCCGGGGGGAGATGAAGACTTTTACTTCAAAATGCGAATCTGACCACGGCACTCTCTCGCTTTCGGCCCTTGCCACGAAGTTCCAACTCTTCCACATGACACGCTCCATGCTCCATTCCCCACTCACTCTTCCCACCCCCTCCTCCCGATCATTCCCTGGAAAAGCCTGAGAATTCCCCTGGGAAACCAAAAGTCAAACTCTCTCACGCCTCCCCGCCTATGCACGTGCTGTTCTCTTTCTCAGTAAATCCTTTCCCAGCGTGGTTCAACCTGAAACCCATCCTCATTGCTCCACAGTGGGGCAGGTGTCTTAACCTCTGCGGGCTTTCTCTCTGCCTTTACCTCCCTTCCCTGTCCTGGCAGCTGCTGGTGTCACGGCCAACTAGCGCTCTATTATAACTGCCTAGAAGGTCGGTCTCTCTGACGGGTCTCAGAGCCACTCAAGGGCAGTGGGTATGTTCTCAAAGGAAAGGCTGACCAGGGAAGAAAAAAGGTAGGGGTGAAAGAAAGAGACAGACGTGTGACTAAAAACCACCCAGGAGCTACTCAAGAGGTGGACAGATGCTGTGGATCACAGCAGTGCCTCGCAGGCCTTGAGCTTGGGCCCACGGGGGTGGCTGTTTCAGGGGGCCACTTACAGGTGTGCTCTGGGCTTTGACCTCCCTCACTTCTCCGCCCCAAGATGAGAGATTTAAAAACCAAGCCTGTCTGACGTTGTTAAGGAACGAAAGAGAGTTGTTAGACTAGTTAACAAAGAAAATATCTGAAAAAGATCCTTACTATCACACTGGACTGTAAAAGGGCTTTCCAGAAGACTCAGTTTAAAAGACGCTAAGAAAGGTAAGAAACAAACCCTACCCCCAAATTCCAACCATCAGAACTACGACGGACAAAGCCATATCCCAGGATGTACAGTGAGACCACAGGAAACGTGGTTTGGGGAGGGTGACTGTGAGCAAAGGAGCTCTGGTCTGTGCTCATGGGCTCCGACACAGCCTCCTTGCTTCACCTGTATGTTTCCAAGCCGACCAGGGGCCTGCAGTCCAGGCCTGAGGAATAAAATGCACTGCAACCCAGACTGGACATCACTCCTTTCTTGGGATTCAACATGGGTTTGCCCAGCAGCCTCCTGAGAAGCTCTAAGTGGGGAAGCAGGTCCTTGCCAGTGCTCAGTCGTAAATCCTGCCCCTCCAGTCGTCACTAACACATGCGTGATGGGCAATCCGCAGAAATGCAGGCTATGGAAGGAATCTCAGAAGCCTCAAGCCACAGACACTGCTAAGCCAGGACTGGAGCTATTAGGTAGTCTTTTTTTTTACCCCCCCTTAAGTATACTCCATGCCCAGAGCAGGGCTTAAGCTCATGACCCTGAGATCAAGACCTATGCTGAGACCAAGAGTCAGACGCCTAACCTACTGAGCCATCCAGGCACTCCTCAGGGTGGTCTTTCCTTCCCATCCAAGTCCTCTATTAGAACTGTGGGCTCTTCCAGAGCAGGAAGGGGCTGAATTCCCAAAGACTCTGACTCCTTCCAAGGCCAGACTTATCTTCTTCGTCTTTGCTCCCACCCTGGGGACCCAGCACAGTGCCACTGCCATGATGTGCCTGGTACCGGAATCTAGCACCACACCTCTGTGTGGCCATCATCTCTGAGGCCCTCCCTCGTAACGTTGTGAATCCACACGAGAGACTAGCGGTGTCTAAGATACATGTATACATTACGAATTTAAGTATGTCCCCCACACTGAAATGTTGAAGTGCTGACCCATGGTACCTGTGAATGTGACCTCACTTGGAAACAGGGTTTTACAGATGTAATTAAGAGGAGGTCTGTAGGGTGGTCCTTAATCCAGTAGAAGCGGTGTCCTTAGAAGAAGGAAATTTGGACACAGAGACACACAGCAATAACACCACATGGCAATACCGGCAGAGACTGGAGTGACACAGCTAAAAGCCGAGGAACACAAAGGACCAAGAGCCACTTCCAGAAGCTAGGAAGAAGCAAGGAAGGATCTACCTAGGGTCTCACAGGGGGTGGCACATTCACTTCGGGCTTCTGGTCTCCACAACTGGGAAACAATAAACTTCTGTTGTCCTAAGCCACACACTTTGTGCTTACAACAGCCCTAGTTACGACAAAAACTAACCCTCTGTTTTTGAGTTTAGCACATACTTAATGTCATCTTTCTTTACATAAGTGATTTGTATTTGGGTGGTGTCCGCCTCATTACGTCATCCCATCACTCTTTCATTTCACATTTCCCAAGCAACGCCTATGCACCCGGCCCTATACGAGGTGCCGGAACAACAGAAGGGGTAAGCTGGGAGACCACAGTGAAAATGGTTTTGTGAGGAAAGCAGCTACATAAGGAGGTGACTGTCACTCAACGCAGTACATTTCACAAACACAGATCAGAGAAATGATGAGCATGTACTGAATGTGCACTTAAGAGGCGCCTGACGCTGTGCTGAGCACCTCGTACATGTGGTCATATTTAATCTCACACTATCCGATGAGGGAAGGCGCCAGTGTGATGCTTCCTTTCCCATGGGTGAACTGAGACTCAGAGGCAGAGGGACCACTGGACTCTACCGGGAGAGCACAGAGTGTAACGCCTCTGCTGGCTGCTCAGGGAGCACAGGAAACACAGAGATCGGCTCCAACTGGGGGTGCGTGGAGAAGTGTGCACTTTGATTCAGAGGGGCAAGGAAGCATCAGGTAAATATTAAAGCATCTTGGGGTGCCCTGGGGTGCCTCAGTTGATTGAGCATCCGACTCCTGGTTTGGGACCAGGTCACGATCTCATGGTTCCTGAGCTCAAGCCCCTTGTCAGGCTCTGTGTTAAGAGCACAGAGTCCTCAGGATTCTTTCCCTCTCTCTCCCCTTTCCCCAATTGTTTATTCTCTCTCTCAAAAATAAACAAACATTAAATACACTAACAAATGAATATTAAAGCGTCTTAGTCGCTGAATGTCAGAACAGCATAAAGATAGGCAGTTGGGTAAACAAACCGTGGTCACCCATTTTCAGCTACCAGAAAGTATGACAACAAATCGCTCATGGTAGCTCATACGTGAGAAGAGCTGTTAACCCCCAGATCTCGTGTGCTCGTACAGGAAGGAGGCACACAGGTCCGAATTTTCTTCTGTGCACCTGTCTCAAGTTTTCAAATTACTGACCAAAAGATCATCTGAATCATTACTCTAATACTGTGTAGCACCGAACGTTTTTTGAGCACTGTTCTCAGAACTGACCATATGTGAACTCAGCTAATCCCCAGCACTGCCTGGTGGCCGCCCCATGGTGCAAACTATTGTCATACCCATTTTAGGAAGGAAGCCAAGGATGTACAGGAGGGAAGGACGGAGGAGGGGGCCGAGGAGCACACCGAACGGCAGCAGGGTCACACAGAGAGCCAGGTAACCGTGAGGAACTCCAGCAGTGCGGGATGGACACCCTAACGCGTGGCCACGTGGCCAGCAGCTTCACGGTCACAGAGACCCTCCTCGATTCTCTCTCTCAGGTTAGAAACCAAACCATTTGACGCTGCCATTTTTGTGGGTCAGAAGTGGGTCAGATACTGGCAATTTCTTACGGTTCTTACGGTTCAACATATAGATATAGTCACAGAGTAATGCTGGCAAAGTTGAAAGAAGTGTTCATTGTGAAATGTGATGAACATAAAATTTTTATGACTGTTGCCATTTCTCCTTTTTCTCCCCCCTCCCGGCCCTCTCCACTCCCATGTCCCACTTCCCCTTCATCCTCTGCCCCCCTCCCTTCTTCCCTTTGCATTTTAAACTGTATCAGGAGCCTAATGATCATACTTTCTCATCACTTGAGAACATTTCATGAGAAAGATTCCAATGCCCATGTGCACGTGTGTATTGTGTACACGCCCATATATATTGTGTATACATGTGTGCTGTGCACATGCATGTATGTATATTGCATATACTCACACGTATACTGTGTACATGTGGATGTGTATTGTGTACACACGTATGCATACGTGCACGCATACTGTGTATATACGCACATATACAGCATGCACGCACATGTATATTGGGTGTACACACAGGAGTTGTGTATACACATATACTATGTATACGTATGTAGATTTTTTTGCACACACATTGTGTTCATGAATCCCTATTGCATATATGTGCATGTATATCACATACATGCATGTGTACATTGTGTACATACACATGCACATTGCATACACGCATGTATAGTGCGCACACATATACTGTGTATATGTGCATGTATACTGCATTGTATGCATGCATGCATATTGCCTTGTGCGCGTGCATATCATATGTATACATGCATGTGTACATCTACATGTACACTGCACACACATGTATAGCATGTGTGTACACATGTATAGTGTGTGCACACATGTGTTGCATGTGCACGTGTATAGTGTGTTCATGACGCACGTGTTGTGTGCACGTATGTATTGTGTTCACACATAGGTACTGCGTATGCATGTGGAAGGAAGGACATAAACAAGAGCTGCTCCTGCCCTCCCTGCCCAGCACCAGCTGGCTCCTCAAAGGTCATGTGGCCAAACCTCAAGCTCGGCCCCTGTGGGAGAGGAAGAGGATGGCGGGGTGAGTAACCACACCACCATCGGAGCCCAGGGCCTTGGGCTTGACCTGAGGCGCAGCTCACACCAGAGTTCTTCAGTACTGAAGTGTTTGATGATAAACAAATACAACCATCTTGTGCTACCTGACTGTCTGCCTGGAACTCAAATATTCAGGAGGCAAAGGAAACAAATGGCCCAGAAGGTAGGGCATATGCCTTTTGGCCAGGAATGTGGGCAGACAAGCCGGGTTCAAATGCTGGCTCTACTGCCCCTGGCTGCTGACACACGGGCAGGCTTCTCTGCTGAGCCCACCTGTGCCGTGTGTGAAAAGAGAGGCGCCAGGTCCATCTCAGGGGCTGTTGTAGTTTACACGAGACAAGGGCAGCTTGCACTAAGGCAGACGGTGCCTTGGACAAAGAAGGTACCAAAACACACCTGGTGACCGAAGGCCCTGAAATTACCTTCCCTAGACATTTAAGCTCTGCCAAGGGAGATCAAGTACAGTCTAAATAGCAAAGGCTCTGCTAGTCTTTCTAGAAGTCCTTTCCAGCCCATGACCTTCCTTCGTGCTGAAGACACATAGTCCTTAGCCCCGGTGCCCAGGCCACAAGTAGAGAGAGAACGAGTCACAGGTACGGAGGCAGGACTCCTTATATTTGACAACTTGGTTTAAAACAATACATTTTTTTAGTCTCAAAGCCATGCTTTTAGGCCCCCTGCCAAAAGGCATGATGACTGTTTTCCTTCTGAGGGGCCCCAATTCCCATTGTGCAACTTAGAACCTGGGGGAAAATGCAAAACAATAAATCCTCTGCATTTATTAAGTCTTTCAGACCGTGCCATTTGCAAGAAGTGCTTTTACATCTTGGTAGGACTCTGCAATAAGCCAGAACTAATTAATTGCTACATTAAAGGAAACCACCTTTAACATTTCAATGACATAATCATATGTAATTACGATCATATAAAGGAACACTTTATAATTAATGATGCCTCCACTTCCTGAGATGTGTAATCCTTCTGTCTTGAATTCCAAAGAGGTTGGCAAAAGGCAGGCACTAAATATAGACCAGGAACTAATATTTAAATCAGCTTTTAATTCACCTTTCAATATGAACAGTAAAACCAGAACAAAAGCTTACCCTTATTACGACTCCAAGTCTTTACGTCTATGAGGTTAAATATACAGCAACAACAGATCCACGCAGAAATGGCCAAAATTACAGGCCTGAAATGATTACCTCTAAATAGCAATAATTTTGCCCTAGCAGGCACATTAACTGCTTTTCCAGAAATGCATGAAAACTCACCCCAACTGTCCCTGCTTTGGCAACTATGCTGTGTTATCACTTAACAAAGCGCTCTGACTCATCTCTCAGACTTAAAAAGGAAAATGGTTTTTCTTTCAATGAGGGAAATTTCCCACGAAAGGTGCAAACCCTAGGTTGGTAGCAAGCATTGTTCTACGTGCTAAATGTGTTTAGTCTTCTTAACAGTTCCAAGACGGAAATACTATGATCCCCATTTTGTACATGAGGACACTGAGGCACTGAATTGTTCATGAACTTGCCCAAGCTACCAAATTCCCAGGAAAAGACCCGGGATAAACAGACTCTCTAGATTTTAACATTCATTCTGTCACTCAAGCAACTAACAATGAGGGGGCCCCTAGAACCTCCCCACCACCAATATCTGTTGTTAGCAAAGGTCTGCAGCAACCACAGGCGAACACAATCTGACCCACAGAACACCCAAGGGGCTTTCAGAAAAATCCCCATAGCACCAACCACCACCACCTACCTTAATTACCTCTATTTCATTTTTCTAATTTATTTCATGGCCCATGATTCTCTGCTTTCATCAATGAAACAGACAGGTAGCACTCGGCCACTCACGGCCACTTCCTGGTCTCCCATAAGGTCGAGGGCTTACCTTGTCATAATAGTATCGAAGGGCTCTGCTCAGCTTGTCGTAGTTCATGTTTGTTTTGTTCTTGCGGAGTCCCCACAGTTTGGCCACTTCTTCCGCTTTGAGGAGCTTGAATTCGCCATCGCTGGAGGTCCAGCAGATCAGATGCTCATGCTTCTGGTCTAGCAGCAACTGCAACAGGAACTGCCACAGTGTGATCGCGCTCTCCATACCTGGGGAGAAGGAGGCCTGGTGAGAGCTGGTCCACACAGGTGTGAACCAGGGTGCTAGGGACGGAGTCTCAGATGAGCAGCACAGCTCCTACCGTTCCTCCCCTAGTGACCCTAACAAAAAAGTCACTTTCACAGGCCACTTGGACTCAGGTGCCTTCTGAATGCATCTTTGTAAACGGCCACAAGTCAGAAACGCAGGGGAGCCCTGTGATCCTTGCAGTCATGGCACACGTCCCCTTGGGTGGCAGGGTGGCATTGGGGGGAACTTGAGAGAGAGATTCGTGAGCTGCCCACTTGCAGAATGAGTCCCCAGCCAAGCGATTCCCCGCTTAACACTGGAGTCGATTCCCACCCATCCTATCTTCGCTTTTGGCGGTCAGCCTCTCGTCTGAGAGCTGCTGTGAATGCTGGGTTCCATGATGAGGGCATTTAGGTCGGGGCTGGGGTTCCTGTAACTACAGGGTGTGCTGCCTCAGGAAAGGTCTTTGTTCGGTCCCTCCGTGATCTCCCAGTGCTCTGAAACCCAGTACAAGGCCACATGCAGCAGGAGCCCAACTGATAAAGGTTTGTGGAACTGAAGAATCACCAATGCCACTCGAAGAGCCCTTGGCTTCCCTGTGACATTTGTCATGTTGCAGATCAAACCCACTGTCACACACACTGAGATGGGAAAAGCATCTCTTCCTTGCTATGAGAGGAAAGCCTACAAAATACTCTCTGGTGTGGAGTTCGTAAGTGCTCTTCCTTCTGTCTGAAATGCTGTTCCCTAGCCTTGGATCCTGGTAGACTCTTACTTATCTGTGAGGACCCAGTAATAATGAAACCTTCTTTTTTTTCTTTTTTTTTTTTTTTAAATATTTTTATTTATTTCTAGAAGAGAGAGAGAGAGACAGCGTGAGCAGGGGAGGGTCAGAGAGAGAGGGAGTCACAGACTGAAACAGGCTCCAGGCTCCGAGCTGGCAGTCAGCACAGAGCCCGACGCGGGGCTCGAACCCACGAACCGCGAGATCATGACCCAAGCGAAAGTCGGACGCTTAACCGACTAAGCCACCCAGGCGCCCCTGAAACCTTCTTGAAGAAATTCTTCCCCAACTCCCCCAGGCAGTTTCATATCTTCAGACACCTGAGGGCTTTCATGGCAATGCTACTGATTCTCCTACTAATAATCCACTTGTGTTACCAATATTCGTTAAATTAGTAAGTGATGGAGATGAAGGAGGGCCTTATGATGAACACTGAGCGATGCGTGGACTTGCTGAAACCCTATATTGTACACCTGAAACTAATATAACACTGCATGTTAGCTACACTGGGATTCAAATAAAAAATAAAAACAATAAATCCTCTCAGCTAAGGGGGGGAGATGGAGAAAAAACATCTGAAACCATTGGTTATATTAGGAAAGTATAGGTGGTTGGGCCGCCTCCAAAGCTTCACCTCAGACCACCTGTCATGGCTGGGCGCATGAGGTGTCCTGGCTTTTAATCTGGGCAGGACAGGGGTGACACTCCAGTGCCAAGTTGAGGAAGCCAGGGATGACCAGAGGGTGGAAATTGACTTCTGGCCCAAGAGAAGCTTCAAAGGCAAGCTGTGAGGTGGGGACCGAGATGGAGAGATTGAAGGCTCACCTGCTATGGTAGCGACAGGGAGACACCGAAGCCGGAGTGCCCAGAACAAGGGGGCAGTGAGGAGGCGGAGGACTCCAGGAGACCCGGAGGCCAGAATAACCTCCTGAGGCCACTTCTTTCTCCTTTTTTGCCGATTCCACCACATCTTTCATGCATTTGTTTTAAAGGAACAGCTTTCAGACTGACAAGCTACATTTCTCCCACCCAGGAGTGGACGTGGAAGTACCTAGCCATCCAAGAAGTAGTCACTTACTTCTTCCTTTTCATATGTTTTGCTGAGAAAACACATTCTATTATGTCTCCAAGCGACCGTGGAGCTTTTCAGTTAAAAGAAAGCAGATTAGGAATGTTCTCCGAAAACCCATCCGGCATTTTATTTACGGCTCTTTAAAGGAGATATTCTTTATACAAATCAATCTTTGCCACAACAGCCACTCAGTCAGTAAGACAGTAAATCGTTTCATTGTTGGATCAAAACCGCCCCTGCATCTCATGCACGAGCCTGGTTAGGCACAACTGCTGTGATACGCAGCCCACTAGCTCCCGTTCCTAATACGAACCACCCTTCTGACTATTTGTGGAAAAGCCACAAACTTGCTTCTCATCACTGGCACTAAGAATTGTTAACAGTCGTCTCAAATTTTGGGGTGTTTTTTTGGCCAAACGCTTCAGACAGTAAGCTTTAAAATATCTTTGAAGCTTCAAGCAGATGCTCAGAGGAACCTGTTCCAAAGGGCAGAAGGCTGCCAGTGGGTTTAGAGGTCTGGAAGGCAGGGCTTGCTGGGCCCTGGGCTCATGCGCCAGCTAGGAAGGCGGTCAGCTGCCTGCGCACTAAGACACTCAGACCATCGTGTTCCCGATGGGATGACAGAAACATATTCATGTGTTTGAATGTATTTTACAGTTATTGCTTCTATCAAACAGGGCTCCCTGGAACTTATGTTTCCTGGAATCCCAGTCCATGGCATTCCAGCACCCCTCCCCGCCCCCATTATCAGAACCATGTTCTCTGGGCATTACTGAGGAGGATAGATGTTCTCAATCTTTCACCCCTTCCCCCATTCACAGCATGTGCTCAGGCGGGTGGAGTACTTTTTTCCCACCCCACTCCAACTGGGGCTTGACCATGTGATTCAACTTGGCCAATCAACGTTCTAGTAGACATGATGACCATGCAGATTCCAAGCCCAGGTCTAAGAGGGTTCACATGTGTGCACTTTTCCTCTTGTGCTCCTGTCACTGTTGTGAAGCTACTGCCCCAAAATGAGACACGCGGAGCCAACCCGAACTCAACCCAAAGCCTGGAGCCAGGTTCCACAACCCACAGTCTGAGGAAGCATCCCTGAAGCTCGCCGTGAGAAACACACATGCCCTGGTAAGCCAGTGACTCTTAGGGCAGCCTGTTATGTGGCACCATTGAGCAAAAGTTCACCATGACATTGTCTTACATACCTTTTTTTATTACTGCTTTAACTATTTTTTAAAATGTTTATTTACTTATTTTGAGAATAAGATTGAGAGACAGTGCAAGCAGGGAAGGGCAGAGAGAAAGGGAGAGAGAATCCTAAGCAGGCTCTGGCTGTCAGCACAGAGCTTGAAGTGGGATTAGATCCCAGAAGCCATGAGATCATGATCTGAACCAAGATCAAGAGTCTGATACTTAACTAACTGAGCCACCTAGGAGCCCCTAGGTGATTTTATTTCTAAGTTAATTCTTGAACACCTAGAACCTTTAATGAAGTGCTATGTCTTAAAATGCAGGTACAATAAAGTCCAATTTACCTGGATGCCATTATAAGGAAAGTGGGTAATTCAAACAGCATACTGTGGCTCTTAAAGTAAAATGTTCAATAAAGTAGATACTTGAGATTTAAATTTGATAATTATGCAGAGACCTGCTTCAGTTAAAATACTTTATCAGCCTAAGCTCCTATAGCTGATTCCCCATAACTCTCTGCCTAAAATACAGTGAACACATGAAATTGCTAAAAATTTAAATATTCCCCAAACTTTTTGTTAATTAGAAAAGTCTTCTCTCTCCCCTTCCCCTGACCAGACTTCATTCTGAACGTATAGGTTTTATCCAGTATTATAATGCCATCCTTTATGCAAAATCAAATTCTGCACCTTTTTTTACTTTCTTAAATAGTTTATTGTCAAGTTGGTTTCCATATAACACCCAGTGCTCATCCCCACAAGTGCCCTCCTTCATACCCATCACCTCCCTTCCCCTCCTCCCCAATCCCCATCAGCCCTCAGTTTGTTCTCCGCATTCAAGAGTCTGCACTTTTTACATTTAGGTGGACGAGTCCACTTTTGAAGGCACCATTGCTCTTCAGGAAGAGCTGCTTCTCAGCAGTATTCTCAGCTGTCTTCCGCTGGCCCCCTTCAACCTGCCCCCTGCAGTAGAGGTTTCCCACCCTGTCTCCCGGAGCTAACCAGAGACATCAGACTCTGCAAAGAACAAAGCCACCCACTCTTTGTCTCCGCCCTCCTTTGCCTTTGTAATTTACAGCCTAGATCTCCCCACAGTGGAGTTTAGTTATTTAAAACAGTTTGTCCAATTTGAATAAGATGCACACTTCATTTTAAAGGTCCCCATAAAAATAGGTCCCACATATTGACAAATTATTTTCATTAAAAGTTTTGTTACATTCTCCCTTCAGTAAAAACAAAGCTGGATCTAAGCTTCTCAAGGTTTATGATTCTTATATAATGATAACATGAAGTTTACAAATTAGATTCCTCCCCTGTCCCACTCAAATTAACAATTTTACAGATGACAGATGATGTTTAGTTGAAGGGCATCCCACTCACAAAAAGGTCAGAGCAAGGATAGAGCCAACGTAAGCTTGCTTGAGTAAGATGTGTTTGTACCACTATTTCCTATAAAGATTCAATTCTCTCCTCACTTCTTTCAAAAAAAATTTTTGAGCATCCACTTTACGCCAAGACACCATCTGGGTATTTGGGAGACATCCACAAACAGAAGAGATGAAGACCTCCGTCCACAGGGAGCTCACCTTCCGGCGGTAAAAGAATGGCCATAAACAGCAAACATAAGACTATTGGGCTGTAGTGTCAGAAGGACAGCGCTCTGGCCAGAGCAGGTTAAAGAGCTGGGAGCCTGAGGCACATGACCGGAGGGTCACGGAAGCCCTCGGTGAGAAGCTTTGGGTTGAGAAATTCCTCTGTTGTAAAATAATTTCCCAAGTGGGTAAAATCATTGCTCTCATGCAGACATAAAAATGAAGACATGGTAAAGATTTTCTTTTACTCACTGACCAAGTAGGGAAGCGGGCAGGCCTTACAATAAGTTAAAAAATATCTGAGTAATAGAAGCATTTATAGATTAGAAATACTGAAATGAATGCACACATGGGGCAAATCTAAGGGTGGGAGAGAAGCCGACAGAACACTGCAAGACAGAAGAGAATTTGCATGTCTATAGACAATCACCACTTTGCTGTCACTTATCTATAATTAACAGAGTTGCAAATAGCTTCCCTAAAATCAGAATCACATCACCCAGAGGGGTTTTCTCCTTAATTCTAGACAATGCAGTTTTTCACCAAAGCACAATTATTCTGTACAAATTGCAGCAGGTGAGAGAGTGAGCCACTTTGTCTATTTAGAAGTCTACACAGTGGGTCAGAGCAGATTCAAAAGCTTGTCTCTCTGGGTTCCAATCCAAGTACTGGTCCTGTCTGGCCATAGGACTTAGGGCAAGTTGCTTAGCATTTCTGAGCCTCCTTATCCTCGTAAGTAAAATGGGGATGATGATAGTACAAGTATCTCTCTTACAGGGCTGCTCTAAGGACTGCTTTGGTCCCTCTTATGCACTTGAACTATACCTACTACAAAGTTAGTGTTACTCAAATTTTACTATTATTTTTTTAAGCAACAGGAAACCTCTTCATAGAGCATGCTGCTTTCACCTATCACAAAGGCATCATTTAGATACTGGATCACCTTGGCTGTTTGTTCATTAGGCAATGACCTCAATACACTCACTGGAATCTTTAAGTTATCCGGTGACTGCTGTTTAGACAGTGACTCAAAACATGCTTATATTTGTTGTTTTAGACGATCATCAAAAATGAAAGGACAATTTTTTTTTTTTAATTCTGAGAAAACTCAGATCCCTGGGCACATATTTGCTGACACCAGCTTAAGAAACACTGGTTCAAAATGCTTAGCCTGCGGCCTTCCAAGCTGCTGTGAGCTCCTGGGTGCCCACACCTGGCTCGGGGCTGGTTTTCCCCCTGGAGGGTCTGGGGCAGGGAATCGCGTAGATGATAGCCGTTGGGTCAGGAAAAGAGAAGTGTTCTAAAGTGACAACCCAAAGGCCATCTGTGACAACACGCTTAGGACCACTGGTGATAGAGCCCACACCAGTGCGTTCCCCGGGGCTGGTCAGGGCAACAGATGTGGAATGGAGAGGGGTGGGGCTAGCCACATCAGGACACAGTAAGGGACTTGTCTACTGGCACAGACTGGGAGTGACAGGAAGGCAGACTGAGTGTTACTTTCCACCCCCATTCTGTGTCTTCAACTCTGCTGTTTTTAAAGAATGCAAATACTATCCTTGATTCAGTCTTTAATCTGGATGGAGCCGCACAGAGAAGGATGCTGTAGACCGAACACGGTGATCACTCTCCTTATCCCTTGTGCCCTCCTCTGCCTGCCTGAGAACTGCCAGGCCACATGGCTCTACCGCACCTGCAGCATCTCAGCGTCTCTCCTTCAAGTCAAGGGTACTAGCCACCACCCCCATCCCAGCACACATACGAACTCCAGGCAAACCTCCTCTGGCCCCTGAGGGTCTAATGAATGCCCTGCACAAAAGAAGTGAAAGCTGCTCCCTCCTCAGGATCAGGAAAGATCAACACTCATGAAACAGGGTGAAAGCACTTTCCTGTATTACCTCATTTAATTTGTGTTACACCCTTATGAGTCAAATACATTTATCATTCCCACTTTGTAGATGAGACATTGAGGACCGATTGTGGAAGAGCAGGTGCCCCCTAGAACAGTGTACTCAGTATGTGGTCAACACACCAGCGCTAACTATTGATCACCAGTCGAAGGTAAGAGGAGTATAAGAATCGAGAATAAGTATATAGACATTTTTACTGCAACTTGTCATCACGAGATCTAAGTATGTGTCAATGTAGGCTCGTTTTACTGGCACAAGCTATGCACAAGCCAGAATCGTGAAGTAGGACCATGCTAAACATGTGACAGTCAAAGGTTTTCGACTGTAACCCAAGAGTATACAAAAAATTTAGAATTCATTGATTAAAAGATTAAGTATAATTATAACTTTATATGAAAAATTGTGGGAATTGACAGCTAATGGATTGAAGATGAATTTTAAAATGCAGCAATACTTGCTTCATCTTATTTTCTTTTTAAAACTTGCTTAATTTTAGGAGCTCCTGGGTGGTTCAGTCAGTAAAGTATTTTTACTTAAAAAAAAATTAAAGACCCTATATGTTAAATGTACACTCATGGTTCATGAGTTTAAGCCCTGTGTTGCACTCTATGATGACATCTCAGAGCCTGGAGCCTGCTTCGGATTCTGTGTCTCCCTCTCTCTCAAAAATAAACATTAAAAAATTTAAAAATACTCAATTTTAGATAAAAGGTAAAAGAATTAGTATGCCAAGTTTGTGTAAATGGGTTTCAAAATCTCTTTTCTAGTGCTGTTAACATACCTCTATTAGACGGGCTTCTCACCAGTGTAAATGAAACAAAAAACAGAAATAGTTTATATACATCATCTCCTGCAAGTAGCAGTGTCATATCCAACCTAGATTAAATTCATTAGTTAGCAAGAAGCAAACTCTTTCTACACTAAAAGTGAAGTACTTACTGATAAATGTGGTGTTTGTTTAAAGTGTACTTACAGGCATTTAATACAAGGATTCTCTACTTCACTTGCAAACCTTTTTTGTTTGGTTAAATTACTGAATGGCAAAAAATTATCAGTATTAATAATGATATTCCATGTTATTTGCCTCTGTATGCATTTTCAATGAATATGTAGTTGTCATTTTTGTCCTCATTACATTTATTCTTTTTTTTTTTTTTTTTTAATGTTTTGTATTTATTTCTAGGAGAGAGAGAGAGACAGCGTGAGCAGGGGAGGGTCAGAGAGAGAGAGGGAGTCACAGACTGAACAGGCTCCAGGCTCTGAGCTGGCAGTCAGCACAGAGCCCGACGCGGGGCTAGACCCCACGAACCGCGAGATCATGACCTAAGCGAAAGTCGGACGCTTAACCGACTAAGCCACTCAGGCGCCCCCCATTACATTTATTCTAACTGTGTATACTGAAATGTCATTTCATGCCCATAAAAATCACTAATTAAAAATCGGGCTTATACTTTGGTACCTTTGGTCTTTATTTTCCTAGTAACTTATTCTTGCATTCCACAAAATTATCAGTCCACCGTATGCTGGAAATTCTAAAAACTTATCCTTTTCCCCTGCTGGCTTAAGAAGCACTGACCCCAAATGCTGACCTGGTGAGCACCGATCTTTGTTTTGTTTGCCAACGTGTCCCCACCTCAGATTGGTGACAGGTCACACTACACACCCAACAGACATTTGTCACATGAATGGATGAATAAATAAAACTGAGGTTAGCTTGTGCCACAGCCTGTACCCTGTATTACCTGCTCTGTGATACGGCAATGCAACACGCATGAGAATCTGGAGTAGGCTCTTTTGGAGAAGGCCTTCCAGAAGAGGGAGCATGAGTGCTCACCCTTTAAACTAAAGGGTGTGTAAAACGGTAAAGGGGTGAGCGGAGAGAGGCTGACGTCCTCCAGAGCAGGAACAGAGCAACAGCAATGGCCAAAGCAAGAATCGGGATGGGGGCCTGGAACAAAATGCACCTGCAATTTACCCAGAGGCAACCTCCCCCACTTGAGTCTGAAAAAGTCACCAAGTAGCAGGGGTGATGTGCTCCCTCCAATTCCACCAAACCTCCAGCAGCTGCTGGGCTGACAGGAGAGTTAGGTCCCCCGTGAATACCAGCGCAGCTTTGGCACCTAGAACCTGAGCCCCAAGGCCAACTCACAGTGACATGAATAGTGTAAGTTAATGCTGCAGGAACCACCTCGTTGCTAGGGGCTCTAGTAATGCTTTAACTCTAATTTGGAGGGAGGGGAACAAAGAGGTACAAGGAGGGTCTCTCCAAACTGCTTAAGCTTCAAGCCCCACAAAATGTGGCCCTGCCTCTGTAGAGCCTCTCTTCAAGCTGCTGCTTTACTCAGAGAAGCTGCTTTTCCTCTGCTAGGAAGTGGGCATTCTCTCTGTCTGCCACAAGGTGGCGCCAGACATCTTAACGCGAGATGGGACTGCACAGAACCGCTTTATGCAAAGCATGAGGTTTTTGCTTCCATTCTTAGAAGTCGAAATACCAACTTATTTGTTCTTCTTTCTATTGATGGCAACCTATCACTTCTCTTTGCATGTTCCTGGTTTCATTTTTAAAGTTACACTAAGGTGGGAGTTGAGGGGACAGTACTATTTGATTTTCTAAAGCTTACATACTGTGCCAAAGAAAGGAACTAGCCAACTTAAAAAACAAAAAGCAAACAAACAAACAAAAAAACAATGTCAGGGGTGCCTGGGTGGCTCAGTCAGTTGAGCGTCCAACTTTGGCTCAGGTCACAATCTCACCGTTCATGAGTTTGAGCCTGCCCCACGGCTCAGAGCCTGGAGCTCCTTCAGATTCTATGTCTCTCCCTCTCTCTGCCCCTCCCCTGCTCCCACTCTGTCTCTCAAAAATAAAAAACAAAGTTTTTAATTAACAAAAACAACTTCAGTCAGAAATTAGAGAGCTCAAGGAATGGAGAAGAGCACCTATATAAGAACCAAACAGAGTAGGCAGGTAGATGCCTTTTTGCTTGCTAAAACCTGGATGGTTAGAGAAAGGAGGCTAAATGTTAGCACTTCATATGAAAATTCTCATACCTTCCAACCCTCTGTCCGAGCAGAATCTAGCAAGCATTTGTATGCCATTATATCATCCAGGTCCAAAAAGAAGGGCAGAAACTATTTCATTATATGAAACAAACCCTGCACTCATCAAGAATTGGAAAACAACACTTTGTATTATTTGAGATGGTACTAACTCAGCACGGGACACCTTTAAGGCATTAAGTAAATGAGGATAACATTTGGTAACCACACCCAGACGTGAAGTCTTTTTCATTATTTTTATGAGGTGGAACAAAGATTCAATTTTTTTTTCGAAAGGCGTTTTAATTTTAATTATCATCAACCCCTGCATGTAAAAAAAATGCCAATCTAGGAAGCCAAGTTCAAGTCCCTCAAAGCTCTTTTTACTTATTAACAAATGTTTGTATTCTCATTCATTCTGGGAACATCTACAGAATGTGCATTTTTTAAAGAGCAAGGTGAACAGGAAGAGAGGGAGAGAAGCCATTGCTCAGTCTACTTATTCACTATAATAAGTCCGCAATGTTTTTGCAAATACAATTTTTCAAATATCTCTTCCACCTGAGGAAAGAGATGGGGAAGGCACTGTACTAGGAATAGCCACTGTAATAGAAACTTAGGGAACTGTATTGTCTCTGGGTAAATTAGAAGCAACTTGATAGGTTCGTTGATGACTTTTTATAAGTGAATTTCGTTCGGACCAGTAAATGGATGGCTACATTAACTCTGGCTGGGAAATCATGTTTGAGCCATTCTACTTCCTCCTTCATCTGTATATTCATGCCATTTTCCACCCCACCCCACTATTGCACAACTCTGCTCCTCTTATCCCGTGTTTTCAGACAGACCTGCACAGAGATGGAACATGGCCTATTTTCCCACTATGCTGCCTCACATGGGCACTTCTATGATCCCTAATTTGGCAACATCCCCAAATTTCCTAATGTTCCTGCTCCAGAGTTTGTTCTTTCTGGGCTTGAAGAAGCAGCATGGAGCAGTCAATCCAGAGGGTTAATAAATAATTGGGTTGCCCCAGAAGCACACACCTATTTCTCTGTACCTCAAAGAGGCAAGTCCATTTGAGTGGGACGGTGATGGGAGAAGCTCAGTCACTGCCCCATCCATCATGAGCCTTCAGCAAGTTACTGCTGCCTCCACATGTGCCTTCTATGGAGCCTTCAAGAAGGCTTCCACACGGGGAGCCATTTAGTGTTAGCCATCATTTCATTAGTGTCCTCAGCAGTTTCAACAGGGCACCTGGCAGACAACAGGCATTTTATAAACAGGGGTGTCGTGAATCTAAATTTCTTTGGGTCTTGATTTCTTTTTAAATGTTTATTTTTGAGAAACAGAGCACAAGTAGGGGACAGGCACAGACAGAGACGGAGACACAGAATCTGAAGCAGGCTCTAGGCTCTGAGCTATCAGCGCAGAGCCCAATGCGGGGCTCGAACACACAAACCGTGGGAACATGACAGGAGCTAAAGTCGGACACTTAACCAACTGAGGCACCCAAGTGCCCCTGGATCTCAATTTCTTTAGCCGTAAGGAGGGGACTGTAATATCTGACTTCAGAAACTCTTCCTTAATGTGCTAATGAGCCCAAACATAGGATAATTTATCATTCTCTTTTTTATCTTGGGAGAAAGATGGACTTGTTCACCTCTCCAGTATCTTCTAACTGCATGAGCCCTGCATCTCTCTCCTTGGCTTGTCAGGGAGCCACACAGAGTGTGCGTTCTGCAGCCTTAAACATACACATCTCCATTTAATCTCTTCTTTGAAAACATCACACACAACTTTATTGGGCCGTTAAAGGAACACAAGCCTGCTACATCAAAGCAGCCAACTGGCCACCGAGCCTTCCGAAAGTGAGGCTGTAGTTCATTATAGCCACTCGGTTAACCACATCCACCTCCCTCGTATATCAACAGGCCCAGGAAACAGATTTAGAAATCCTGGGCACTGCAGGGAAAATGTTTTCAGGTAACCAACTGTATTTAAAAAGCAGACCACATCTTGACAGATGAGAAGGACTATAAAAATCAGCGGCCCCTACAACCTGGGACAGTCCCCAGGTCCCCCACCCCCACCCCGAGTCTCACGTGGAAGCACGGGCTCTACCAACAAATGTCTTTTAACAGACGGCTTGTTCCCTCCCAGACAGTTTTGGACTAAAACCCAAACGTTCACTTTCTTTGCAATTGTTTCTGTTGCCCGTGTGTTCTGAGCACATCTTAATTCTGGCCTGAAGCACGTCGTCCCCACTCAGTTCTCAGACTTGGTAACACTCGGCTTCCTCTTCTGCAGGTTGCAGGCAGGAAACTGGAAAATGGGCCACAGGAAACCTGGCCTCCTACATCTGTCCCACTTTGTAATTGCAGCTCTGGTTTCATTTTGCTTTGTGTGTCAGCTCTGTTTTAACCCTCACTACGACGGCCAAGCTCTGCTTTCTGGAAGAACACAGCTATTCTTATTGCCCAAGAAAACTCACGGAGACTGTTTTTTCCTCCCCAGAGTAATTAACCCCATGAATTCAACAGGGAATAAGTTGCTAAGCAAATTCTTCTTCAACAGTAGCCATGTGGATCAAAAAAGTGCATGGAACTAGAAAAATGATTCCTTAGATGTCGTAAAGCTACCAATAAACCCCTGGGGGGAAATCAAGACTATTTTAGAGTACTGGACACAGAAGTTATTGTAGAGAAATAGGATTACCAGTGGTCCAAGGCTCCCTGACAAAGTTTGACTTGTGAGGCTTTGATAAATAACATATGAAAATAAGCTATACTCATACCTCACTATAATCGCTTTCATTATGACACTGTCTCAAATTACAGTTCTTAACAATTATCACCATTATGTTGAACTACATGAAACTTGTTTTTATGGGTCAAAAACAGTCAAACATCCACACTCTCATACAGGCAACTTAAAGCATATAATCATATACAGAGAACACACACACACACACACACACACACCCAGGATGGTCTCTCCTTCCTGTGCTTAGGTCCATGGACCCCTTTGAGAATTTAAAATTCTCTAGGGGAAAAAAAGCTAAGCTACAAAACACACACAATGTCAACATGATTTATAAAATACTAAAGATAATTTCTAAATTTCCAAGAGCCTTATTCTAAAGGAAATGTTAGGTGTCTCCTCCCAGACCAGTAATAGTGAGAGTCCACGGAATACTCTAGAAAAGGGCTCATACCAAAATAAAAATCTGTTACTTCTCTAAGTAGGATCTTTTCTTTTTTTAAAATAACATTCTGATGAGCATTTATCATGTACCAGGCATTGTGCTCCGCACTTCATACACATCTAAAATCTAATCCTCCATGAGGAGGTTGTGACATTAGAAGGTGAAAGAAGATGCTCATGGCCACAGGAGTGACGTGGACAGAGACTCCTGTCCAGAGGCTGGTTCCACGTCCAGCTTCTTAATCACCATTGTTCCTCTGGCAGGGGCTTCATTTCTTACACGCACACCTCACCACTGCTCAGAGAGAAAACTCATTTTAATTCAGTGGGACGTGAACGTTCCCACTATGAATCAAATCAGGAAATTTCCTTGTTCACTTCTGGCTTTGCCTCGTCTGTGACTCCTGTTACTGCAATTGGTTCTGTTTTAAGGAAGAGACGTTGAATCCATGCTACCATCATTTTTTTAACTCATTTCCTTTTTTAAAAGATCTGCATGTTGGGACACCTGGGTGGCTCAGAGGGTCAAGCATCTGGCTCAGGTCATGACCTCACAGCTTGTGAGTTCGAGCCCCGCGTCGTGCTCTCTGAGGTCCTTGCAGAGCCGGCTTCGGATCCTCTGCCTTCCTCTCTCTCTGCCCCACTCCCACTAGCTCTCTCTCCCAAAAATAAACATTTTTTTTTTAAACAAAAGACATGTATGTTGGCTTAGCCCCACTCCAGATTCATTCAGCAATAATGGTGAATAAATAATGGTGTTGGTTCCTGATAATAAAGACAAGACGTGGGAAGCTGCGCCGTCTGTAACTCAGCTCCCCCTCGGCAGGGGAGCTCTTCCTCTAGCCGGGGTGCACACAGGCCAGTGGAAGAGGAGGATGCGAGGCAAGAACAGAAACGGTGCGGACTGAGCCTGGCTCCAGAGAGGGCATCTAACACCTGCACGCTTTCCTCCCGACAGGAAAAGGAATCCCGAGAAACACTTCACCTGAGAATAGAAACGGCCTGGGAGCCTCGCTGAAACCACATGATAGCACCCAGCGCCGGCCCCCAGAAGCCAGCAGAAGCTCACGCTTCTTCCTTTAAAAACAAACAACTCTGGGGAAGCCCTGTTTTGAGTTCTAAGATAGAAATATTTGGGATTTCGGGGAGGATCGTGACAAGCGCATGAAAACAAAATACTGTCTTGGGTTCAGTACCACTTACTTAAAATCTTGCCAACAGTCCTTAAATGTGAACTTCCACTGAACGGAGCTCCCTAATTTCCAGTGGGGATTTTTCCTCCCATACTACCCTGAATATATTCTTATATTTCATAGGCCTTTGAATGGAAAATCTTTTACCTAAGCTCTTGTACTATTCCTATTTTGAAACTTGATCCTGTGTGTAAGGGGAAAAGTTGGAAATCAGAATATAAATTCTCATGACAGCCATGGCCTGAAAGAGTTGTATGATCTCAGGCAGGGATGTCAAAAAAAAAAAAAAAAAAAAAAAGTTGAAGCACAGAGAAATTATCTGTAAAACAATGATAAGGCCAATCTCAACCCCCTTCATACATGAGTGCTATCAAACTGAAAGACTTTATATGTTTATTTTGAAAATAAAAGTCCAAGTTATCCTTTTGGCCAATACACTGTATAAGTGATCTTTAAAATAGGAATGGAATAATGCCTTCAGCTTCAAATAAAACCTGAACAGGGACATTTTTTAAATCTACGGTTGTCTTAACATGAGGAAATGTCTGTTTGACTTTGTTATGATAGTTTTACAGAAGTCAAAAATAAAGGAAATCTTACATGCCGCTTTCACTAGGATGAAACCATAGTCTTTCAGATAAACTTGAAAGCTTTTTAGCCCTAAATAATAAGCTGTAAATGCCAAAAGTATATACCCAGCATAGTAAGAAACCTTCTGCATGATACAAAATGATGGTGGATTTTCCACATCCAGAAACTAAAACATTTCCTTCCAGAGCATCCTCCAAACCCTCTATTGTGTTGAAACTGTAAAATCTTTCTAAATCAGGACTTCCTCCTATTATGCTTTAGAGGCGTCTTTCTGGGAAGGGTAGATCCAAGGCAAAAGGTAGGAATTCCCGCAGCACCACCCAGTGGAAACATTAGAAAAAAAACACACACACACAAGATAAAATATGTTTAGTCAAAGAAAATGCATGCCTTAGCTCTTCTAACTAAAAATCTGGACACTGCCTCTTTCCATCAATGGCAACCAGCAATATATTTTGCTTAATAACAGTGCCCTTCTTCCTGGGGCTGTTCCTCAAACACCACCCATCCAAAGGATCACCAACGTCATCTTCCCTGTCTCTCTCACACGTGTTCACACACACTGATCGGACACTGGGCTGGAGGAGGAAGGAGGCCCCAGTGGGGTCAGGTGTGGGCTGCAACACCATCTCTTCCTCTCTGAAGGATTCCCAAGGGACCCTGAGGACCGGGAAATGTGCACAGCTGTGCTCAGCATCCCAGGCCTGCTGCAGCTCTGGGCATTTCCTGACAGAAAGGTAACCATCTGTGCACCTTCCTCTTCCCCTGGCCCGGCTGCACCCGGTCTGGGCCACCTCCAACATCTGCACGGCAATTCTCCCTCCCTAGCTCCACCCAGGGAAAGGTACAGACCCTTTCCTCTTGGCCCATCTCCTCCGTGCCTCCAAATCTCTCCCCATGGGACCACTGATTCTGCCCCGTCCTGCCAAAGCCGCTGTGGGTCCCACACACCCTCCAGGGGTGGTTCAGTCTCTCTGCTTCATTTACTAGCATTATAACACGTCTCTCTTCACCAGTGGCTGCTTCTCACACATGCATGACACATCAGGCTACTAATCTTAGGAACCCTTGACCTCCTCCTTTCAAGCTTTCCTTCACAGCCTGGAGAGAGAGAGAAGCCATGGGACCTCCCAGAGCCACTTCTCTGTCTTTTCTATAGAACTTAAGGTATCATTTCTTCTATCATCTCTGGATGGTTAAGCCAGTGGGTGGTCCAGTCAGTTAAGCAGCCGACTTCGGCTCAGGTCATGATCTCATGGTTAGGGGCTTTGAGCCCCATGTCAGCACAGAGCCTGGAACCTGCTTCAGAATCTGTCTGTCTGTCTGTCTCTGTCCTTCCCTCACTCATACTGTCTCTCTCAATGATAAACATTAAAAAAAAAAAAAAAAAAAAAACACCTGTCCCCAATATCAGCACTCCTGGCCAAGTAATCATTCCCTTTTTCTAGAGTATGATAGAACCCATTTTATAGGTCTTTTTTAAAAGAGTGTATCTAGAAAATGACAGTAAGCAACTGATCTTGATAGTCACCAGTGTATGATCAGTGTTAAAACTTTATAATGTAGCATTTTTGAGCTGATAATTTACAAATGGCTCATAATATTATAAATGTTCTTCCTTTCCTTTTCTGAAATTTAACATGGGCCAAAATATGGTGGCTCCCGGAAATGCTAAGATTTCGGTGGATAACATAGGCATTAGCTCGGGTCTGGGTCCCGCCCTGTGCGGTGCTGGTGCAAATATAGTTATGAGTTACCGGTTTCTGTGACATCTTTGGAGACTGCTGAGAAGTACAAGGCACTGCCTTACACGGATGATTAGCTAAGCAAGGAAATGGACTCCTCCAGCTTCTAGATTCTGTGGTCACTTCAGCTGTTCGGCTCTTGTTCAGTGCTCTTCTCAGCAAAACTCTTTCATGGTTTAGGAAATGCAAATTCTAGGCATCAACAGTTTTACATAATCTGGTAGGGTAATATATTCACTTTGCAAGGGATCTATAAAAAACAGTGACGCTGCAGTCTTCAAAATGTCATCACCTGCTCATGTGGTGGACACCTGTGGGGATTTTAGCTGCATCTCAAGTCATGAAGGTAGACTATCCCTTTTATGGTTTTACGGTCTCCACATGCATACGTTTCTCTCACATTTTTGTACCTTTCGCTACATATGGTGATTATGGTACCAAACGCAGAGTTTCATCTAAACTTAAATAACTTCTAATCGAGTTCTTTTTAACACAAAGCAAAAATATGATGGCATTAAGATAAAGTGGCACACAAAAGGCATCTCATTTTCCACTGAACGTCTATTTAAAATCGAGCCCGACTGGTCGACAAACTACAGTAAGTAGAACACATTTAAAATATCTTCATGTTGAGTACAGTTATTTCTAAGAAAACTGTTGCAAAAATAGAGGAGTGATTTCAAAATTAATCTTTGCTCAATGCCATGTTATTTTAAACCTATTTATTAACTCCCCCAAATGTACTGAATAAATGGTTTACTCATTTGTGTCCGGTTAATGCAGACACATTTCCTTCAAAGGACCTGTAAAAGCATCTGACAGGAGAGAATGGCTGTTAGTGGCATCAGCATCACACAACAGATGTATACCCCGAAGTGTCCTGATGGCCCTTTCTTCCCATTCAGGAATCTGCCATCCACTAACCCGCCTTGGCCCTCTCCTGAAATGGCACATATAACTTGATACTCTACTCTTCCAATAATTGTTCCACATGAATATATTAACTGTAAAAAAAGAAAACAACAGCCAGAATTTACTTTAGATGATCTTTTCCCTCTTGCTAAAGAGAGTCACCCTTCCTACGTTTTAATCACCTGGAGCATGTATAATCTCTTATGTCAAGGTCTTAAAGTTTCTACTTTCCCAAAGTCAAATTAGTAGGTCTTAATATTTAGGTTAAGAAAAAAAAGAAGCAAAGGATGTGGCCATGGCTGGAAGAGGATGCTGTGCTTGTGGTTCGGCTCTGATTTAAATCAGAGCAGAGCAATGCTCTTATTTAAAAGCAGGCACTCTGAGCTTTGGAGAACCCCAGTGTACTTGGGTCATTTGTTCAATTCAAGGCATCTTCTAACAGCCCATACCTTTATAATAAAAGAATTCACATTAAGAAAATGTTACCATCATTCAAAATTGCTCAATTTGTCCAAGTACCCTAGATGCCGAATTGAGAGTTGTCACCCAAAGAAGTGAATGAAGCCAAGTAAGGAAATGGTCGAGGGCTGACTGAGTGATATTTTTGCCTCCACTCTCAAAGATGAATTTAACCTTGTGCTAGAGACTCAGCACAGATGGGCCAACCTAGGCCTGCCTTAATCAGTTCCAATCCTGCCCGCAGAATGTCACCTGCAGAGTCTGGAGATGTTTGTTCCAAAATACTTTTAAAAAGAAAAAAAATGAAATAAAAATACAAAGTAATGCTCTACCACCCAACATCTTCTGGTCTAAGTGATCAGCATCTAGGGCTTGGATTAGCAGAAATAACTTCCCTACCAATGCTCATGGATTCTAGATTCCAGAAGGTTTCGAAAAGCAAAACCGTACAAAAGACTGAGGCACTGCATCATATATAGTCTTCCAAAGACTACTCAAGGGTTTAGTCTCTTCTTATGTCCTTAAAAGGACCTGCTGAAATTATCAGGAATATCCACTTTCTCTCTCCTAGAAGTTATATTTTTAAAAATCCAAGTTTTCTCTGGGTTCTCACAGGAGAATAATGGTGCTTTTGGATGAGAACTTCAGCAAATGTTCCCTTATGCTCCCGTCCTCTCTACAGAATTAGGGCTCGAATCTTACAGGAAAGCAGTGGCTCTGGATGCAGAAAGAGCACGAACTGAGAATATACAGTCCCATGTTCTCTGAGATGCCTGCCTGCCTCTTGTCGCCAACATATGTGGAGGCATACCCAGATAGACAGACGGACAGACACACACACACACACCTGTCAATGCTTATCTTTTTCACTTTCAAATGAACTCCAACTACCAGGGCTTATGTTTTAGCCTCTAAAGGAAAAATTTTTCAAACTCCAATAAGGAGATAGTGGGGAGATTATATTTCCAGTTCACTGAGTATTAACCAGAGAAGTGCCCTTCTTAACTCCAAGGTTCAGAAACTGGATGACCATCTACCCCTTTTCTCACTTAATCGAGCATTCTGACCTTTCTGGCCCTTAGTATCATCTTTCCAAGGATGAAGAAAACTTGCAGGTGCAGACAGTGTAGGAGAATCCTGGCTCTTAATTCCTACAGAGAATTCCTGAAGTTACTCAGGAGCACATCCTGGAACAAATTCTGGGGCTTATTTTGTTGCCGTTTGGAACTCTTTCTTCTCACAGTTAACTACAGAGAGAGAAATCTGTTTAATCATACATTCTGGTTAATCAAGGTTTGATGATCAACAAACTGCTCTTTGGCAAAACCCAGCTGAAACTCACACAGATCTACCCCTCCTCCACTAAAAGCAATGTAGATATTAGTCATTCATCCTTTCAAATACACAGGCAGAGAATCTTTTATTTTAAAAAATCAGAAACATCATCCGTTAATTACAAAAAAATTACAAACAAAAGCTACACACACAGGTTTTAGTAGAAGAAGAACTTGTAACTGTAAATATTATGGAATTCAGCCCAAAGAATTATGAAAACTTGGTCAGTTGAAGTCTTGATGAAAGACTAATGATGGTTACTATAGAATGATCAGTTTTAACATGGAAAGAATTTTACATCAAGATCCTTCCAAGTTGTGCTGACCTATGAATTAACTGTTAACCAACCATTCCCAGAATAACACCGATATCAGCATCAGGGCTGAGTGAGGTCTATCCTCTCAGATATTAACAAACTTGTTTTCTGTACGTCCACCATTTTTGCAAGTCTGGATAAAAACTCTGGAAAATGACATATCCTCTATACAGTTACTTCCTGGCTGTCTTTATGATTTAACCAAGAAATATGCCTCTTATTAATCCCAAATAGTTCACTGTCTAGGAGAGGGTTGGATTTATGCATAGCAATAAAGTGCTTTATCAAGCCCAATGGCAAGTTTCTCCCCCTTTAGATTGTTTCTAATTCAATGAATGCCAGGTATTGGACAATATGCTGGGATAAATGTGAGGATGAGAAAAACAGATCAGGCCCAGAGGGAGCTTCCGGACTTCTCAGACGTGAAACCCATCATGGCGCGTCCGTGCTCAGGTACCCCTCGCTCTCTGAATCTAATGGATTCAAAGGTTAGGCAGAGACTTCAGATAACAAGGGACGCCATGCTATCAAGTCTGCTTGGCTCCTGAGTTTGGGATAATGAGTATCAATGAATAATGAAGAACACCAGCCCTATCTCTAGAAATATAGATCTCAACATGTTCACTAACCTGCACGTGGATAGTAAGAATTTGGAGAGGGAGAATTTGGGTAAATGAGAAAACCTATAAAGAAAGGTGGCAGGGGCTTAAAGGCCAGGGCTGATGACCATATGACAGTGGGATCTGAGCCTTGAAGAATGGCCACAAACTGGCAAAGCAGAGTGAGAACAATCTATGCAAGTGGGGGCAGAGAAGGGAATTCCCAGGGAGAGACAACAGCATTTGGAAAGGCCCAGTGGCCAAGAGCTCACAACTGGCTTGAGGAATGGACGAAAAGCCAGGGTTTCTGGCTCAAATCACAGTTTACATTAAGGAGTTGGGTCTTTAGCCTGGCAGAAGCCACTGGGAGATTTTAAGCAGAGGGATGAGACAGTCAGACCTGTGGTTAAAGGATCAGTCTAGCTTGTGGGTAGACAAGGGACTAGACAAGGCGAGAGGGAATGAGGGATCCCTCAGACACAGCAGTGGAGGATGGACAGCATTTTCAAAGACAATAGGAAGGAAGGAGCAGGGACTAAACCTTGTGATCAAAATCCTATCTGGGGCTACTCAGCATACAACCCAGACAAAGTCACTGGTGTCTCCAAGAATGACCCAACTGTAAGCCATCAGATAGGAGTGGTGCTGGTCACAAACCTTAAAAAAAAAAAAAAAGGAAATGAAGCATGGCAGCGAATACCAACCTTGCCTAGAGTGTTCCTCATTCAACAAGGAGCTAGAATGGGATTGAAGGGGAAATTTATGGGCAACCCCTTTTCCCACAACATACTTCACTTGAATCGCTATGTCTGAAAGTCGGCTGTTTGCAGAGGACAGCAAAAGTTTTCATATTTTTACAACTTAGAAGAATTCAAGTTCCTTACTCCAAAAACTAGTACAACACAACTTTGACTTGAAAGGGTTTACCCCAGTCTCTCCACCTGGATCGCTTCACCATCCAGCTGGAAAACTGAGGTTCAGGAAAATGAAGGGCTAGCCTCTCAACCCAACTGGTTTGAAAGGGATCTACCTTTTCCTGCAGCACACAGCTTACTTTGGGTTAGCTTAAGTGGTATTAAATAATGTAGAAGGACCTTTTCCTCCTATCCTAGTGCTAAGGAAATATACACATTTTAATGGTTACGTTTAAGCAAGCAGTTAAATAAAGACACTGCAGTATTTTATCAAGGCGTTCTGGGCTTTAATAACCTACATGGTAGAATCATGAAATTGTCAGAACAAAGAGAAATAGCGAAGGCATGTTTTAGGGTGATGGAAATATTCTCTATTTGAAGGCAAGGGGTATGGATTCCCTGGATGTATACAAAAACACTGAAGACCTGTCCATTTCCATGCGTGAAATTAAATCTCAATTAAAAAAAAAAAAAAAAGACACCTATGGTCTCAGATTCCTTGTTCTACTGCTGGGAGTGAAGGAATTCTGCTCTCGGTCTAAGAGAAGGCATTAGATAAGTGTGTTTTATATCTACCCCATCATTCCCAAATGTAAATGTAGAAAATTAGGAAGTATTCTTAGATATGGTATCTTTAAAGATACTTATGATACCATGTGCTTAAGAGCCTCTTTTTCGAGCAGATATGTTAGTAAATTAATCTGTCCAGTTCAAATGAGATTAGTATAACCATCATCTTAATTTCTTTTTAAAAATATACAGATAAGTCTTACAGACATTATAATTCATAGAATTGAATAATTACTTTCTAGGAAATGCAAATTAAGACATCTCATCGATGAGTTCCTATTTTCTAGTGGCAATTCACACCAAATTACAATTTATTGAAATGACCAATTCAAGGTTTATTTTCAAACACATATGTTAAGTTTCAGGTAATGGACGAAAAGCCATTTTTATTTTGGTTACAGGTAGGAGTCATAAGGAGTCAAATCTCTGCATAGAATAGTTACTTAAAAAAACTGAATAATCTACCGTTTTTGAAAGCCTTCAGGATTCATTACCAGATGGTTACACACACACACACAATTTCCTGGGGCTGCACTTTTGGTGGTTAAAGGCAGAGTTGTCATAGTCTCACTGCTGCAATTTCAACCAAAAAGCTGGATGATCTTAATTCAAAGTGGCCATGAGCAATAGTAATCTTGAGCTGCAAATCCACTTAAAACACCAATTTCAAAGTTTGGGAACTCTCTGGGTATAAAATGAAACTGTAATAACTAAGAATTGTCTCAATGTGCAAGAGACCTCTTCCTCCCTCTTTAAAGTTCAAGGTATATTTTCGGTTTAACCTAGCTTCTCTTTTTTCATCATCTAACATTCTATTTTGATGTGTAGGGCCCTGGACTTCCTGTTACTACATCTTGATATTCTACTGTGAATCATGACTCATTCTTAAATCATAGAGAAACTCATCGAAATCCCAAATTTCACAGCACGTATGAATTCAGTCTTTTAAGAGGTCAGCATTCTTCGAACATTACTTGGAGCTGCAGAGACAAAAACACTGAACAAGTCCATGTAGAGATTATGTCAATCCACTGTTGAGTCAACACATTTATTAGATCAATAAATACATGCTCTATGCGTAGTAATTTTGGTCTTGGTACTAGTTATGAAAATGTGTTATATGATAGGTTAAGTAAAAATAAGTTACAAAACAGAAAGCGTAGTAGGATTCCAATGAAAAGTTTTACGTATGTGTGTATGTGTCCATACACACACACACACACACACACACACGTATTGTAGAAGACTGAAAAAATATATACCAAAATATCAACAGTGGGATTGTAGGAAATGTTTATATTTTTCTTCGTGGTTTTCTGAATCTTCCTAACTCACATTACTATTTTTTAAAACAGAAAAAAAAAACCCTCCTAACCTTTAGAAAATATTGTTATGCTGGTGTGATCTCAAATATACTATCAATCAATCTATGAAGGCAAAGGGGGAATTAATAGATAACCAGGACATAAAAAGCTCTTGCCAGAAACAGGAAAACCTGACGGGAGTGGGGTCCTTCATTCAAATGACCCATGTCGCTCTCGTGTGTGTAGGCAGAGGCCGTCAGGAAGGGGCAGAAGTCAGGGCACAGCCAGAATACAGAACCCATTTCTTTTAAAGTTTAATGAGGAACCCCAAGTCTGGGGAACATGGAGACGGCTGAATCATTCCCTAGGACTGGAGAGGAGCTAAGCAGTATTAATTCATAAGCAGTAATTCACCATCAGAAAAAAAAAAAAAAAAGAAGGACTCTACTCCAGGAAGTCACATCCTTGGACAATATTTGTTAGTGTTTTGGGTTTGTCTATAGGGAATGTTTTATAGCCATATTGTTTTTTGGAATCAGATAGGTGTATAAACATGATTGGGTACCACAGAACACACAAAACCCAGTATCTGACAGCTGAGAAAGGAATATTTTAATTTATATGCACTGACTGGAAGGGCTTTAAAACCGATTTCAGGAAAAGATTCAAGTTCCAAAAAGTTATTACAAATATAAATTTCAATATATGATCTCTGAGTTACATTTCCTGTATATTACAGTTTTGAATTATTAATTTTTTTAAAATAAGAAAAAGATCTTTAATAGAGGTTTCAGGAAACTCCAAAATTCAAATGGGGCTGAAAACTTGCTGCCTTCCTTATCTGGGCTATTGCCATTCTGATCCAAAAAGCATTAGTACCAAGCAAGTGAGGTTCAGAGATGGTCTAATTCAGCTCACAAAGGTAAACCATCACAACTCATCATTTAAATGTCCTTCTATTGTCTATTACTGACCAAAAAGAGAGAAACGGAGAGAAAATTCATCCACACTGTGTTACATACATGGCAGAGAGGTACAACTTATAACTAGTAAAGGTCCTATCCACTGAATGGCTGCCTGTAAAAGAGTTATCATCATCATTAATGTAAGTAAGAGTTTCTCAACTCAGACACGGACATTTGGGGCTGGAAAATTACTTGGGGGCTGTTCTGTACCTTGCCAGATGTGTAACAGCATTTCTAACTCTACCCCACTAGATGCCAATAGCATCGCCTCTCGTTAAGAAAACCAAAATGTCTCCAGATATTGCCAAATGTCACCTGGGGGACAAAATTACTCCAGAAAGTCTGTTCATCCAGATTTGTTTGTAGTTTGCTCAAAGGGGCCTTTCTTGAGCTTTTGGAAAGCTATTTTCCCCCTTATCTATTTATTATAAGTTCTGTTATCCTACACACAGCTTTCGATGCAACAATTTACTGAGCATCTACTCTGTGCCAGGCACCACGTTAGGGACATCCTGTACTTCTGTCCACTGAGTCACACCCTGGCTGGGCTGTTTTCAGGACATGCTTTGCCACCATAAGAGAAACACCAACACCTCAAAAACCCTCAAGAATATGTCCCCAAGCAGCAAGTACTTGTCCATAAAGGAACCCCACAGTTCCAATCAGGTTCCTTAAAACTCTTTACCCTTTTTAGCAACTCTACATATTTCCAACATTTAAAGGTTTAAAAAGGGGGGCGGGGGGGTGGGGAAGGCCAGAAGGCCTTTGCTATTTTGCTGTATTTGGCACAGAAAGACCATCGGGGGGTTTTACAGGCAGGATCATTACTGGAAATTCTAAAAACACTTATGGACAGTCTTCTTAACTGTCTGACCCACATGCCCTCCTAACACAATTTGTAATTTTATAATCCCCATAAATTGAAACCCATAACTGACCTATCCCAAATAAATGTGTCACAGACAGAGAAAAAGGGAGAGAGATCAGAGGGTATTTTGTTTGGCAATAAAGCAATAAGGCTCAGAAATCGATTTGAGCTCATTAATATATGCCTGGAACATGCTTAGTTTCTCATCTCCTCCGGCTCCCCACCGCCCACAACCCTTTCCAACAAAGACATAAGCACAGAGGAGAAAAGATGGGGGTGTTTAAGCTGCTTGGGCAATAGAAACTTCATACACACACACACACACACACACACACACACACACCCTACACACAACTAGAAAAGAAAAAACTGTAAGTCTGAAATCCAAAATGGCCCAAGTGACTTCAAAGTTTTCAGGATAGTGCCCTGAAAAGGTTGTCGGGCAGCTGCACCTCTAAGTAAATAAAGCCGTAACTTGTCTCAGCCTCCAGCACACGGCTCCCCCGGCTGACAGTGGCTGCACAAAACCCCTCCTGTGCCGAGCAGCGGAAACTCCTAATGAGATTAGTTGGTGTGTGTGCAGACATTACTTAGCAATGACTAAAGGGGCTCTCTCTTCCTGCAGCAGCCAGTGGAAAATTCAGGGAACTTTTTCCCCCTGCAGCAGCAGAATCCCTTTAACCCTCTCCCCAGCCAACTTCCAAAAACAACTCAGCCCCCGCCCCCCCGAAGCCCCCGTCCGGCTGGGGAGCTGGGGGTAGTTAAAGACCGGCCAGGGGCTTCCAAAAGCCGGAGCGTAGGAGGGGGGCCCGCGGGGAAGGGGCGGGGGACCCCTCGAACACTACAAAGGAAACTGTAAAAGGCACAAATACATAAACCTGAGAAGGAGCAAACCAGTTTCTTTGTGAGCTCCTCTAGTGAGTCATTTTCAAGATGCTGTCTGCTGCCAGTTTCAAAGCGGAAGCGCATGGCAATTAGTCTTGCCGTTTCCAGACAAGCCAGAAACTCTCCCGACACTCGTTTTTTTTTTTTTTTCTAAAAAGCCCCTTTTGCAGTTTCTGAAATAACATTTCTTACTCCCACCCCCACCCGCCACCTAAATGCGAAGGTTCGGTTCAGAAAATATAACAAAACCGAGACTTCTTATTTTTCTAACTCTCTCAAAATTTTAATTCCTCCTCCCGAAAGTTACAGTAGCATTACAGGCCAACAGTCAATTGCAAGCTGACCAGCCCCTTCATAAAGAGCTGGGGGCTCCAAGACCGTCTCCTGCCCCGATCCTTTGCCCAAATCGTGTCCAGTAAAGACTCCACTGGCTTTTAAAGGTCCATGTAGGCGTGCGCCTAGGGCGGTGACCCAGACGGGGGTCACCTGCCTAAGGAGAATGGGAGCGGCCCCCAGCCCCACATCTTCGCTCCCCACGCCCTCCCTTCCTCTCCCCGAATGGGAGCATCGGTGCCCACTGCCACCCCAGGGGAACGCCAGCCCCAGCTGGAGGGTCGGCGGGGGTCCAGCCTCCAGGCACGCAACCCGTCCCGCCGCCGTTCCTCCCAGCGACCCCAAGTCTCCACGTCCTCTTCTCCCCCCCCCGCGCGCCCCCTCCTCCGAGCTGAAGCGCAGCCCCAGGGCAGGGTGCCGCGGGCTCGGGGTCGGACGCGGCGCGGAGCTCGGGCCGCGCGGGCGGGCGCAGGAGCATCCCCGCGGCGCCCCCTTCCCAGGCCCGCAGCCCGCCCCGCGGCCCCCACCAGCCCCACCCCCACCAAACCAAAGAAAAGAAAGAAAAAGCAACCCGACGAAACTTTGCAACTGTCCGAGCAACAGGCAGAACCCCCTGCTACCTACCCAGATGTGGGGGAGCTTTCAAGATCCTTCTTCGGGGGAATTTCTAGGAGGAACCGGGCGAAAGCCCCCGACTTTCCATGCTGACAGGCGTCTGCAGACGGTCTGTTGCTCTTGTAATGAGATCCTGATTTTTCCCCCTTTTTTTTCTTTCTCTCGCTCCTCTTTTTTTTTTTTTTTTTTCCTCTGGTGTGTGTGTGTGTGTGAGAGCAGGAAGTTGGAGCAGTCAGGCCGAGCCGGCTCACTTCCTTTACTGCATTATTCCCCAGGCGGTGTGCAGTCTGTGTAAACAGGCTTTTCCGCCCCGCGCCGCGCGCCCCGGCCGCGGCTGTGCGCCGGGGCTGGCCGCCGAGGCCCGCGCATACTCCGCCGCCCGCGCCCCGCGCGCTCGCCCCGCACCGCGCCGCGCCCCCGCCCGCCGCGCGCCCCGCTTCCTGCTCGGCCACCCCAGGGGAGGAGCCTCCGGACCCTCTGCGACTCCGGGCGGCCGCAGCCCCTCCCCAAGGCCGGGACTGCTTGGCCAGAAACCTAGAAAAGACAGCCCCCCGAGGCGCGGGTGGGGACCCCCGGCTGCGGCGGACCCGGGGATCCCTCCTGTCCCCTGGCGGGGGGTGGTGTCTCTGCGCTGGGCACTGCAGTGGGGTCCTGCCTTCCCCAGTTGGCCTGGGCGGGAAGGCCCGAAGCGAGGAGGCGGCCAGACTTGGCTGTTTGCAGTTAGCTGAGATGGCTGAGTTGTGGGGCAGTGGGGCACGGGCGTGGGGTGCAGAGTTAGGTGGCTTTGGGCAAAGGGTTGCTTTTATCGTGGGTGGGGACGTGACTGCTTAGGATGAGATGTCTGATGTGCAGAAAAGGAGGCAGGGTTTCTGTGTGGGGATGGACACAGTTTCTGTCTAGAATTAAAAAAAAAAAAAAAACAGAGCTCAGAGTAGGGGGCCCACTGTGGGGAAAAGAATAAGGAGCCATAAACTGGAAGCCAGGATTCACCAGGAAGAGACCTCTCTGGCCGTTTACTATGGCCAGCCACAGGCCCAACCTTCCGGGCCTGCAAAGGAACTCCGAAGGGAGAGGGACAGCCAAGGGGGCCCAAGTGACCGAGGCTTCAGAAGGAGGCTCTGTGGTCGCAAGACAGGACTAAACACCACAGGATCCCTTAAGGACGGCGCACCCAGAGGACTCAGGCCAGGCTGTCACTGGAGAGTTTGTCCATTGCCCTGAGGCTACTGTGAGGAGGAGGGGGCCTGTGAAAGGGTCCCTCACCCCCAGCACTGTGCTCCAACCCCAACTGCTCACCTTCCAGAAGCCCTCCATGTCTGTGTCTCCACTCCTTAGCTGGGCAGCCCAGTGGTTCTCAAACTTGAGTGTGTACCAGCATCCCATGGGCGTGGGGAGTTGTTAAAATACTGGTCACCTGGGTCTCACCTGCCAGAATTCCTGATTCAGGAGATCTGGGGCCGTTTTCAGCCCAAGCTTCCTGTTAGAACCACCTGGAGAGTATTTTTGAAAAACTACTCCTCTCTATACACAACCCAAACCAATCAAGTCAGATTCCCTAGGGACAGGGTGTGCTTCCTTTCAAAAGGAACACACCTTAAGAGTTCCTCCACTTGGTTTCTTACTTTTGCAATCTTTTCTGAAGACTATTTGTGAATCTCTCACTGCTACGAGCTGTGGGCTTCTAAACAGCAGGCATTGTATTTTACTCAGGTATGCACCAGCTCTCCACCCCTAAGTGCCTGTCAGAGCACCTGAGTCATGGGACAGTCCATTCCAGAGCATTTGCTTCCTGGCTGGTGTGGATAGTTCACTGAGAGGTGGGACATGGCCCACCAAATCTCTGAGAAGGGCGGGAAAACACGAGGTGTGGGAAGTGAGGGCAAGCTAAGAGAGCACAGAAGGAGAAGGAATGGGCAAGAGAGCTGTTCATCAACCCCTGATTTTCATCAGCTAACTTTCCACTTTCGGGATTACTGTAATCCTTAGTTGCTCTCTCTTGTCACTCAGGAGTGACACTCACTCCGTGTCCTTGTGTGATCCAGCAATGTGTGGACTGGGAGAATGTAAGCGTATTTTATTATACTTCTCAAGGAGGAAAAAAAATCTCACACACACAACTGAGAACACCATGTTGCTGTATTTTAAAAAGTATAAGCCAAAGCCAAACATAAGTATATTCTAAGCCAGTAGCTTTCATGATTTTTGTTGTTTTCTTTTTTCACAGCAAATCTTTGTAGAATCCTAGTATGTATGCGAGAAAAGGTATACGTGCTTTCATCAGGCAGTTTGATTGTTCTGAAGAAATACTTCCCGGTTTCAAGCACACATGAAACATGGACAGCCCTGGGGTTTCTCAGGCTGAATGAAGACCTCTCAAATTTTTCTGGTATTCTAGATTGTCCACGCCACTACTCTCAGCTGTCCATATGAATGAGTGATTCAGAGCTGACTCTGCTCTTCCTCAAGGCACAGGGAATAACTTTTACTTTTAGGTGTTTCCAGCTTCTGTCCTTGGCATTCTAAGGGAAAACTGCTGTGTTAGCTTGGACCATGATCACAAGTATCATAGACTGGGTGACTTAAATGACAGACATTTATTTCTCATCGTTCTGCTGGCTGGAAAGTCCAAGACCAAGGTGCCAGCAGATATGGTTCTTGGTGAGAACCCGCTTCCTAACGTGGACCCCTCCTGCTGTGTTCCCTTGTGGCCTTTGCTCAGTACACATATGTGGGAGAGAGAGGAAACAAACTCTCGTGTCTCTTCTCATAAGGACACTAATTCCCCATGGGAGATCCATGGTTATGGACTTCATCTAAACATAATTACTTCCCAAAGCCCCCACCTCCTGATACCATCACAGTAGGGGTTAGGCTTCAATGTTAATTTTCAGGAGATACAAACTTTAAGTCTGTAACAACAGCTATTTGTTTTCCATGCTTTCCTGCCCACTATCAGAAAGTAGCCAAGAGGTGTGTCATTTAGTGTTGTAGGATCCACTCTTCCATGTTTTTCTTATAAAACAAACAGGAGTTAAGACTAGACAGGTTATGAGTAAGATTTCTTTAATTTCTTTAGGACCCCTTTTGAGTAGGTAACAAGGCCCAGGATCATTCATTTCTGCTGCAGAAAGTGTTAGTCTCAGCTTTGATAAGAAGAGCTGAGATCTCAACAGAGATGGAGTTAGTCAGCATGATGTGTTGGAGGGCGCTACGCCTGGATACGGGAGGGGCAGCCCAACTAAACCCTATGGACAAGAAGTGGAGGAGGGCTGGGTCTCCATAAGAAAATAAAACTGTCATTCCAGAAGAAGGGATGTATTTGTCAGCTTTTTCTGGTATAATACAGCGTAACAAAAAACTCCAACCCTCAGTGACTTACAACGTGGGTCTGGGTTAGCTGGGTTCTGGTCTGCTTCACCTATCTTTTCATTCTGGGACGTAGGCTGAAGGCATAGGTTCTACTTGAGACATGGTTCTCTAGAAAGGCAGGAGCTCAAGAGAGGTGAGTAGAGACACATGAGGTCTCTTAAGACCTCTGCTTAGGACTCTCACACTCTCACTTTGACCCACAATCCATTGGGGAAAGCAAGTCTTATGGCCAAGTCTAAAGTCAGTGAGACTAGGGGAAGGACAAGGAGGGAAGGGAGAATTCTGAACAAATAAGACACTCTACCACAAGAAAAAAATGGTTGCTGGATATACAAAAATAGCGAATCTGTCAGGTCCTTCATAATTTAACATTTCACAATGTATAACAGAATGGGATGCTATGAAAAGTAAAAAAAAATACAGATGGATGAGGAAGCATAATTAGGGCAAGAGATGAAAATGAGTTTTAGAATATATCAAGTAAAATATTCTAGAATGTGGCAGAACAAAACATATATATATATAACTTATGAATTGATGGTATTAAACATGAATTAATAAATTTTGGAAGAGACTCAAAAGTGGTTTGCCATCACTACTTTGAAGACTGAGACAATAATGGAGGGATATTTAGGGGCTGGGAATGGAGAACCAAAGCCCAATGGAAAAGTAGCCTATTGAGGTGGAAAGTATACATTTGGAATCAGGAATTTTGGGATCCAGTCCCATACCTGACTTATTCTAGCTATGTGACTTGATTAAGTCACTCACCCTCTTTGAGCCAGTATGAGTGTCAATTTTTAGTGAGTTTTATAGTGAATGCCAATTTTACATTAAAACAACATGTGGTATAGACTAAAATTCAAAGACGTTCATGAACTTCATTTGAAAGAGTACTTAAAAGAATTTTATAGACTTGTAGGCAGACCCCTGTGGGAGTCTGCATTCCTCCTTTTGTGTTGTTAGAGGTCTTTCAGTGGGGACATTTGAGAAGCATTGATTCAGACCATCTCTTTTGCCCTCTGACTGGCCACCCATTGGCAAGAGTTTGGCAAATTACAGCCAACAGCTGCCTGTTTCTGTATGACTTTCAAGTGAAAAAGAATTGACTTCTTTTAAAAGTTTTTAATTATGGTAAAAAAACAACATAAAATGTGTCATCTTTTTTTTTTCTCTTCTGAAACGGTACATGCCACTTCCACTAATATTTCATCGGTCAAAGAAAGTCATCTGGCCAAGCGTAGCATCAATGATGTGGGAATTGTAACACTCCTACAGGGAAAGCCTGGTAAGAAGGAGATAGTAGGAAACAATGATGAATGTTTTTACATTAATATAACCTATCCAATAACTATTCAATGCTACAAGTTTTTATTCAATCACTCTTGCATTCTCACACTTAATTCTTCCTACACTCCTTCAAAACTCCAATATTTCCTATCCCAACCTACTCCCTGTTGATGACCTTGCAATCCCATTTCACTGAAAAGAAAATCAAAACAATCAGAAGAGACACCCCACATGACCCCCATACCAGTCTAGCATGCATTGGTAGCCACGTATGCTACCTTCCCTTGGATTAACTTTCCATACTCCTACTTAGGGCTGACCCCTTCATTTGTCTACTCCGTCAGATTGCCTCCATCTACTAAAATTCATTGCCCCAGCTACTCTTTTCTCACTTCCACATTGTCAGTTTCTACTCTGTCCTGGACTATTCCTATCAGCGTACCAGGATGTTGTAATTTTTCCAGTCTTAAAAAACAAAACACAACACCTTGACCACATTGCCTCTCTGGATACGCCTCTATTTTTAGTTCTCATCTTTGAAAGGGTGATTTATGCATGCTGTCACTATGTTCTCCCTTCTAATTCTCTCCTGAACTCTCTACCCTATCAATGCCCCAGTGACCTCAGTGTCGTTAAGCCAATAGTCAGTTCTCAGTCCTCATCTTCCTTGACCCATCAGCAACCTGGAAATATCTTGGCTTGCCACTTACAATTGTGAACATACCTGATTTTTATTCTCTCTCTCTGACCACTGCTTCTCAGGGTTTTCTGTGTCCTTGCCGTTTCCCTGATTCCCTCATGGTGGAGTACTTCAGGAAGCGGCAATGGGTTTTCTTTTCTCTGTCTTTTTTTTTAATGTTTTATTTATTTCTGAGAGAGCGATAGAGAGAGCATGAGCAGGGGAGGGTCAGAGAGAGAGGGAGATATAGAATCTGAAGCAGGCTCCAGGCTCTGAGCTGGCAGTCAGCACAGAGCCCGACGCGGGGCTCGAACCCATGAACCATGAGATCATGACCTGAGCCGAAGTCAGACGCTTAACCGACTGTGCCACCCAGGTGTCCCTTCTCTGTCTTATACTCTCTCCATTGGTAAGTTCATCCAGTCCCACGATTTTAAGCACATTCTACTTGTTCTCTCTCAAGTAGAAGGAGCTTGGGCTCCTCCCATTAACTCGATACTTGTAAATCCCATGCCTATTTTACATCACCAATTGGATTTCTGATAAGCATTTTTAATGTAATATGTCCTAAAATCATCTCAAACCTCCCCCAAACTGCTCCTCTTATAGATTGTCCCATCTTAGTAAGTGCCCATGATACTCATCCATGTATCCCATCCAAAACCCTGGCACCTATTCTTGATTCTCCTCTTTCTTTCCTTTAGAATATCTGTCTGACTTGGGGCGCCTGGGTGGCTTAGTCGGTTAAGCGCCCAACTTTCGCTTAGGTCATGATCTCACGTTCGTGGGTTCAAGCCCCGCGTCGGGCTCTGTGCTGACTGCCAGCTCAGAGCCTGGAGCCTGTTTCAGTCTGTGACTCCCTCTCTCTCTGACCCTCCCTTGCTCATGCTGTCTCGCTCTCTCTCTCCTAGAAATAATAAATTAAAAAAAAAATTAGAATATCTGTCTGACTCGTCCACAAATTCTTCTAGGTCTACCCTCGACATATATTTTTTTAAAAATTGATCACGTCTTTCAAGTACACAGTGCAATAGTGTTCAGCGTGTTCCCATTGTTATGCGAGCAATCTCTAAAACTTTTTCATCTTACAAAACTGAAGCTGTAGATAGATTAAACACAGCTTCCCATTCCCCTTGCCTTAGCCACTTGCAACATCATTCTACTTTCTGTTTCTATGAATTTGACTACTTTAGATACCTCATGTAAGTGGAGTCATACAGTGTTTATCTTTTTGTGACTGGCTTATTTCACTTGGCATAATGTCCTCAATGTTCAGCCATTTGTATCACGTGACAGGATTTCTTTCCTTTTCAAGGCTGAATAATATTCCATTGCATGTAGATACCACTTTTTTAAAAAGAAAATGTTCGGGGCGCCTGGGTGGCTTAGTCGGTTAAGCGTCCGACTTTCGCTTAGGTCATGATCTCGCGGTTCGTGGGTTCGAGCCCCGCGTCGGGCTCTGTGCTGACTGCCAGCTCAGAGCCTGGAGCCTGTTTCAGTCTGTGACTCCCTCTCTCTCTGACCCTCCCCTGCTCACGCTGTCTCTCTCTCTCTCCTAGAAATAAAAAAAAAAAAAAAAAAAAAAATGTTCATCTGTTGATTGACATCTGGTTGCTTCCACCACTTGGCTATCATGAATAATAAGAATTTACATTTTTAAACTGTTAAAAAAACAAATCAAAAGAAGAAGAATAGTTTATAGCATGTAAAGATTATATGAAATTCACATGTCAGTGTCCATAAACAGTTTTAATGGAACACAGCCATGCTCATTCACTTACACGTTGCTTAATGCCGCTTTTGCACTGCAAAGGCATCGGTGAATAGTTATGACAGAGACTGTGTGGTCTATCAAGCTGAAAATATGTACTTTCTGACTCCTTAACAGAAGAGTTTGTCAACCTCTGTCACAAGGCATCTGACACAAATGAGATTCTGTTCTGTTTTGGGTTTTGGTTTGCTTTTAACTGCATTTTCTTCCACATTCAAGAGAAGGCCCTTCCTTGCCACACTGGGTAAAAATCTTAGTGTCTTTAACACATTTTACATCCAGGAACTTCATCTTCAGAGGAAACCAAGTTGTCGTGCTTCATTTAATTCCTCTTATTTGGCCTTCCGATGAGGTGGAAAATACTGTCCCAGCAACTGAGACAGCCTTTCAGGCCTTTCTCTAGTCTCTGACCAGGTCTGTGCCTTTGTTCCTGATGATTCCCAGCCCTGGTTACACTTCAGAACAACATACCAGGGCCTCACCCCTGGGAGTCTGAGGCTGAGACTAGGAATCTGTGTTTCTCCACCCAGACAACCTCTCTCCTCATGAAACCTTCCTCATCCTCATCCATGTCTTTCTCCTCTTTGGGAGTCAGCTCAAACCCTATCTTCTCTGAGAAGTCTTCCAAGAGCCACCAGATGAAGTACAAGGGCCATTTCTCTTGACCCCCCAGAGCATAGTGTTTGAACTTTATGGCTTGACATTGTTTATATTACTGTTGCTCTGCCCCACCCCCCATTCCATCTCTGTATCACCAATGCCTGCCAGAAAATGCTAATTTGTTGGTGTGGAATCAATCAGTTCATCAATAATAATTTTTTGGTTGGATTGTTCAATGTATTGATAATACAAGAAATGATATACCATAAAAAGTTGTGAGTGATGTTGGATAGTACTGATTGAGATGTGATCAACCACTGGGAAGAAGACAATTGACGACTTTTGCAGAGCATTAACACCGATTCCAAGCCTCAGATCTTTTACTTTCAAAATTGATTGAAATTCATTAACACTGCAACCTCCATACTCACCCCAAGTTTACACTGCACCAGTAGAGGGGAAGGGAAAATAAAACACAGTGTTGGGGTGTCACAGCTCCACAAACTGAGTCACTACTGTAATTTCCAGGATGAGTGCAGTGGAGACACTGTCCTGATCAGTGGCTGGTCAAAATCACTTCCTTCATAATAAAGATGTGGCGTCCAGAAAGATGCAAATGGACTTAGGCCTTTTCTCTTTCAGTGAGGCCCAGAGTTCCTGTGTGAACAACTGCTTTGGGTTTTAAATGTGTAAATCAAGAAACAGAGGGTATTTTATCTTTTGTTTTGATCATACTGATTGCATAAGACTTTGTAGGAAACTGTAATCTTTTTTCAGGCAGCATCAGACTGTTAAAGGAAGCCCAGGAGATAGCCGGTGGGTAAGACGTCATGCTGTGGATTAATGGCAAAGATGGGTAAGCGGCTATTTAGGGGGTTTCAAAACTAATTCCTTAATGGTAGAAAAAGCTAAGGGACTGGAAGTTAATTATTACCTTTTAAAAATCCCTGAAACTCAAAAGAGAAGAATAATTTGAGAGCAGGAAAGGAAGGCCAGGGGCCACAACTAGGCTTGCCAGATATACTAGTAGAGCAGGAGTCTTCAAGCAACTGGAAGCTCCAGGACCAAGCACAATGATTCAATCCCTTCTCAATGGTCTCTTCACATGGATTGATAGGCTTTGTCTGGGGAGGCTGGAACCAAGTAAGAGATTTGACACAAAATCAGAATAAATGAAGTTGTTCCACCTGAAATTTCAGGGTATTCTGAAACAAGCACTTCTTCCCTTTGGGCCCAAAATACAGATGGGGAGAGGGCATTTTCCCCATATTAGCATTGAACTTCGTACTCCTTGTAATCAAGAGGAAGCCCCTGAACAAGGAAGCCAGACAACACATGCTCTTAAGACATGGGGGGACACTTGTGTTCCCTCATGTTTCTGTCTGGGAGAATCTCTAGTGGGAAAGAGGGAAGGAAGGTCTCTGACTGGCAAGTGTAGGAGAAGAAACTGAAATGCTTGGCCCAGCTCCTTCCTTCCCCCTCTTTGGATCCAGCTTGTCCCAAGAAGATATAGTCTCTGTTCTCCATGTCAGGGGTTGCTTACAGTTTTCCGGCTTGGCCCAGGTAGGTAAGTTTAAACTGGGAATGAAATGACATCTAGCCAACTGTGCTCATCGATGGAAGGTTCATCCTCCAGTTTAGCTTTTGTCAGGAGTAAGGCCATCATTTGGATTTCCACTCATCTGGCTCCTGTGCTGCTCTCAGTTGGTTCTGAGATGGGACAGGAAGGAGAAGTGTTATTTATTGGGCCAGGCGTTTACCCAGCCAGCTCATGCGAGACACTGCTCTTGGAATTCTGAGTAGTAACTAGAGGATACTGTGTTTGCAGGGGTGCAGGGCACAGAATTGAGTTCCCACAGGAGTAGGCAGAGGTCAGATAATGTCATAAATGAGGCATCCATGGTCACAGGGCCTCATGTGCACCCACAAGTTAATGAGGCTATTAATGTAACCCGGAGATGGAGGAGAAGAAAAACGCCATTCTGCAGGCTGCTGTCAGGAACCAGGCACCATGGTTTGTAGGTAAGGGAAGCTGGGTGATGTCGTGCTATTGAATTAGCTTTAAACTAACCAACTTCTGGGGCGCCTGGGTGGCTTAGTCGGTTAAGCGTCCGACTTTCGCTTAGGTCATGATCTCGCGGTTCGTGGGTTCGAGCCCCGCATCGGGCTCTGTGCTGACTGCCAGCTCAGAGCCTGGAGCCTGTTTCAGTCTGTGACTCCTCTCTCTCTGACCCTCCCCTGCTCGCGCTGTCTCTCTCTCTCTCCTAAAAATAAATAAAACATTAAAAAAAAAAAACAACTAACCAACTTCTGTAGGGCTCTGTGAGGGCTCTGAGGACAGATGCTAGGGTGAAATGAAGGGGAGTAGCATCTTCTCCCTGAAAAATGTCAGTAGATACTCTTACAAAGGGGTGAGACTTTTTAATATTACATTCATCCTCCTTCATCTCTGTAGCAATGTATATTTGTTGAATAAGTACCATGGATACTCAAGGAAGAAAAATTATTATTTGAAAATGTATATAATGCCTCAGTCCAAAAAGTGGCATTGAACAGATGAACTCAATTGGCCCCTAATAGTATGAATCCTGTTTTATATTTGATACAACCTGAGTAGAAATATTAAGCAATTAAGGAGTTCAAGGTCATAGTAAATGACACACTGCAATTAAAGTCCAGGTTTTCTGACCAAAATATAAATCCTTTCCACTAATCTTTGCCGTGAGACAACAGAGGACCATGGAACCTATAGAAAAAGACCCCAGGAAGGAGAGGAGGAGGAAACCACTGACAGGTCAGGTCCTACTGCTAATGAGTCTTCTTGCTCTTAGATTCAGCCTCTGTACTTGGAAAACGGTAAGCCAAGGGCATTGGACCAGAAAGTGTCTAAGACCTTGACATGCTGTGAAGGTCCTGGATGGTTCTCCGCATTAACTCACCTCCTATCTCCGTAATTCAAAGCAATTCTGCCTTAGGGAGCCGGTGCCCAGAAACCATTCAGTGGAAGGTGGGGGCATTCAGTCTGTTATCTAGAGCAGCGGATTGAAAATTTTAACCAACCTACAGCAGGAAATTCAGTTTACGTCTGAACCCAATGTGCACATACATGGACTCAAAACGGGTTTCAGAAAACAATGTTCCTTTTTAACTTTCTTAAAACATTTACCAAATGATACATTATGATATATCCTATCCTATTTATTTGTTTAGAAAATGTTGGTTTTAGCCCACCAATTTGATTCTATGACCCATGAATGGTATGAGACACTCAGACTGGGTAGCTGAAAACTGACAGGTGGGACAGAGCATAGGAAGACAGGATCACAGAAGCCAGAGAGAGCCACTGAGAGAATTGTCTATCATGCCTGGGAGAGTATATGGCTGCTTATGTACGAGTTGGTGTCCTTCCAAACATGCTCCCACATTATCAACTATCTCACCAAGCACCTTCCCACCTCTGCCATGAAGGTATCTTCCCCAAATGCAATATTTAAAGGATGTTCCTTTTGAATGTCCTAGCTTGGTTTATCACTGGCTTGACTTATCAGCTGGTCAGTCAACAAGTTTCTTGAGGATTACTTTACCTGTGTACACAGCACGCTGCTATACTTACCATGGGGGGACATGTGATATTTTAAGGGAGTGGCACATGACATGGTCAGGGGTTTGCCAGGCAAAGGCTGATTTAGCTAGTGGTTTATGGATAGCATCACCTTGCTGATGGTGTGAGCTTGAGCTGGAATGTTGAGAAAGTGAGCCTAAACTTTTGTACATGGCCCTTTGGTCTTGATCCTCACCACACAAGGCCTCATATTTAGCTCTGATATTATTCCCCAAATGGTCTTATTTATGCAATTAGAGAGATAGCCTGACAAACTCCTTATAAGGCGTTCATCGCACATCTTTAAATTTCCAACCTATTCTCCAAGTACATTGCTTAACGTGCACTAATATTTTAGTGGGTCCCTAATTTGTATGTTGCTAACACAATAATACTACATTGTGTTTTCTACATAAAAAGTCACAGTGGGTTCAAGGCAAACAATGAAAATACACCACACGTTTTATAACTATGTTTTAGCATTTTTTCAATTCATAATATACTGAGAACTTCAAAATATGGCCTATGACTTTCTCAACTGTAAGAGGCCCCACCCCCAAAATTTGGTGACACAATTTTCTTGGAACATTTGGAAGTGAATTCACTTATAATAGAGAACATTCCTTTCTCAGAGTGACTGAAATGCTTATCTCTCCTGCCTGGAGGACCCCCCACTAGGTAACTAGACAGACAAGTTAACATTTGAGAATTTGTTGCTTGGTGATCAGTTATTAAAGTACCATGAAGTGAATATCTTATCATAGAGGGTACTCTCTGGAAACCAGACAATATTCATTCCCCACATACATTGCCCCCAACTCTACATTCTGCTAGACAGTCAAGCCAAAGATAGCTTTTCTCTTTGTGCTCCATTCTTCTTTCTAAGTTTATTTATTTATTAGAGAGAGAGAGAGAGACAGAGAGAGAGAGAGAGAGATTGAGAGATAGCACATGTCAGTGCATGCATGGACACATAAGTGGGAGAGGGGCAGAGAGAGGGAGAGAGAGAATCCTAAGCAAGCTCTGCACTCATAGTGCAGAGCCAGATGTAGGGCTCAAACCCATGAACCAAGCCATGAGATCATGACCTGAGCTGAAACCAAGAGTTGGACACTCAACCAACTGAGCCACCCGGGCCCCCCATCTTTGTGCTCCTTTGTTGACTACACTGTGTTCCGACTGAGTATTCTTTCTTCAGACATTAAACTCTAGTCAAGTCGCTGTTCCAGGAGGACTTGAAGATATCTGTTTTCTTCCCATCACATGTAGACTTAATTTGATTAGTTTAAAAAATCTTAAATATTATTTATTTTTTTAAATGTTTTATTTATTTCTGAGAGAGAGAGAGAGAGAGAGAGAGAGCGGGAGCAGGGGAGGGTCAGAGAGAGAGGGAGACACAGAATCTGAAGCAGGCTCCAGGCTCTGAGCTAGCTGTCAGCACAGAGCCCAACATGGGGCCTCAAACCCATGAACCATGAGATCATGACCTGAGCCAAAGTCGGACGCTTAACTGACTGAGCCACCCAGGCACTCCTTAGTTTAATTTTCCAAGAGAAAACTTACTGCCAACCCTTAGGTCGAACGTCCCTATAAGTACCACATACTCCCAATATGACAAGGTACCAAAAAAAAAAAAAAAAGTCGACACTGTGCCTGACCTTGAGGATTTACCAAACTAAAATGGTAGGTTAAATCAAGCAATCTGTCCTAAACAGATAAACTGGAAGCAATGTGGCTTGGTGGAGGGACCCATGGATTCAACAGCTTAGGCTTTCTTTCCAGCCCCATCTTGTGATTTTTGGGGAAGACACTTAGCCTCCCATTTGAAAATGGTAAGCCTGAAGTGGGGGTGGTTCAGGAAACCTCTCATGGCTGGAACCCATTCATTCATTCATCAGATATGTATTAGTGCTTCCTATGTGTCAGGGGCTGTGCCACAACTAAATGGCAAGATGAGTAAGATATAATTCCTTCCTTCAAGTCCCAAGCTATAGATTGGGACTTCCAATCTATAGCTTCTAGCTCTAAAATTTCATACTTAAAAATATGATGGTAATCAGAGAAATTTGTTTGCTCAGGGGCAGGTCGACCAGCTTAGTAAGGCCATGTGCTACATGGGAAGAACTCCCACAGCAGAGTCAGATGGTCCTGGGATCAAATTTGGTCAAATTTGAGGAAGTTCCTTTATCCCTCTCAGCCTCCATTTTCTCTTCTACAGAATGGGCATAATAAGATCTATTTTGGAGCCTTGGGAGGATTAGAGTTAAGGTATACAAAGCACCCCTCATATGGTGAGCATCCAACAAACAACCTCTCCCAATTTCACTCTTGAACTTCAACATCCATTCTCCGTCCAAGCAGCCAGAATGATCTTTTGATTGATCTTAAAAATGTAAATTGTGTCATATCAGTTGTAAATTGTGTCATATCACTTAGAACACTCCCATGTGCCTACCCGGATGTGTGAGCTCCCAGTTCCACATACAAGGTCCTGCATGATCTGGTCTCTGTCCCCTCCCTGCTCTGTTTCCTTCCTTTCCCCTCACCACTCCCACCAGGAGACCACAAGCCTCCCCTCTGCTTTCTCAAGTAAGATGAGTTTGACTCAGGGCCCTTACTCTTTTCATTTCCTGAAGAATTACTGGTTCTTCACCAATCAGATATCACCTCAAAGTCATAAGGCCAAAGAGGTCTTTTGTGGCCATACACCCCTCAGCCCAGTCACCTCTATCACATTTTCCTGTTTAGTTTTTGTAACACCAGCCCCAAATTCTCTTATTTGCCTCCTTGTGTATTGTGTGCCTTACCTTCCTCAAGAATATAAATTCCCCACAGGTAGATTCCTTGTTTTATTCACTGTAGCCCCAAAACAGAGGCAATGTGTGGCACATAACAGGTGCTCAATAAGTATTTTTTGAATGTATGTTGCTGTTTTAGTGATTATCATTATCATCGATGGCTGCAATTTATTTGAGAAAAGATTTCTCAGATTATGTCTGAACCTTGAGCCAGAACAGAAAACCAGTTTTATGCCTGAAACACACAGCCGAGGAGGACTAGTCAGGAATGGGAAGGAAGAAGAGTGTGGGCCTGGAGGGGCCCACAGTGTAACAGAAAGAGTTCTGGATTTTAAACTAGAAGGTCAAAATACTAGGCCTAATTTAATCACAAGTTACCTCGATCCTCAACTCCTCAGGCCTTAGTTTCCTCGTATGTATAATAAAGAAAAGGTTGAACTAACGCCGGCCTTAAAATTTCCCCGGCCCTGTGCCTTTAGGAGAGGGCCGCTTCTGTGGAAGCCCAGAAAAGTATTTGCATGAGATGCTACAGGAAAGCAGCCAAGAAGGCGGTGATGCGTGGGAGGCCCCTGGTGCGCGCGCCCACTCAGCCGCACTCAGCCCTTCCCAGGGCTTGTTTCCCGGACAGGGCCTGGCGCGGGGCAGCTGCTCACAAGGTACTGACTGAGCCAATGAGTGGAACCACAGAGAGGGGGAACTGACAATTCAGTGACTCAGAAGGAAGGACCACTGAGTCACCGAGCCACTTCCTGTCTTGCTCAGTGTCCTCCACGCCAAGTCCTAACAGGGTAGGAAAGTAGCAAAGAGTTTCAGTTCTGGTGGGTCCTCCTGCAACAATGCCTCATGGAGAAAGCCCTCAGGGTCAAGGGTGTGAGGAACAGGGAGGAAATAAAATAGTCACCTAACCTTTGTTTGAATTCTGGGCAGCAAACCCTAACGTACAACTAAAGATCATACAGCAGGATTCCTTTTTCAGAGCAATAAAGTCAGTTTCTAGAACATCCGCTATAAAAGGGGCTGTATCATCTATCTAGGTTTATGTAACAAAGCACGACTTAGTCGATGAAAGCAATAACTATTTTATTTCCTCACCGTTCTGTGGGTCAGCGATTTTGGCTGGGCTCAGCGGAGCGGTTCCACCGCGCTCTTGCAGAGGTTGTGCACCTGACTGTGTTCATCTGGCGACTTAACTGGGGTTGGGTGGATCAACCCAGCTTCACTGTGTCTGCTGGTTGGTGTTGGCTTCTGGCTGAGCTTTTTCCCCTGCATGATGTCATCCTCAAGTAGGCTAGCCTGGGCTTGTTCTTGTGGTTGCAGCATCATTTCAAGAAGACAGTAGGAGAAGCTGTAAGGCCTCTTACTACTTAGACTCAAACATAATGTCACTTGTTCTCCATTTTATGAATGAGAGAAAGTCACAAGCCTAGCCTGGATTCAAGGGAAGGGGAAACAGACACTATCTCCTGTTATGAGAATGAGTACATTGCAAGGGAGATAAACATACAGGGATGCAAGAAATTGTGGCCATCTCGGCCAACAGACACATGAAACGATGCTCAGCATCCCTCCTCATCAGGGAAATACAAATCAAAACCACGCTGAGATACCACCTCACGCCAGTCAGAGTGGCTAAAATGAGCCAATCAGAGAACTCTAGATGCTGGCGAGGATGTGGAGAAACGGGCACCCTCCTACACTGTTGGTGGGAATGTAAACTGGTACAGCCCCTCTGGAAAACAGTGTGGAGGTTCCTCAGGAAACTAACAATAGAACTCCCCTAGGACCCAGCAATAGCACTGCTAGGAATTTACCCAAGGGATACAGAAATGCTGAGGCATAGGAGCACATGGACCCCAATGTTCATAGCAGCACTCTCCACAATAGCTAAACATGGAAAGAGCCTAAGTGTCCATCAACAGATGAATGGATCAAGAAGATGTGGTTTATCTATACCATGGAATACTACATGGCAATGAGAAACAATGAAATCTGGCCATGTGTAGCAACACGGATGGACCTTGAGGGTGTTATGCTGAGCGAAATAAGTCAGGCAGAGAAGGACAAATATATGTTTGCACGTATAGGAGGATTAGGAGGAACTTAACAGAGGAACAAGGGGGAGAAGAAGGGCGGAAATGGTGGAGGAAAGGGAGAGAGGCAAACCATGAGAGACTCTTGAATGCTGACAAAAACTGAGGACTGATGGATGTGGGGGGAGGGGAGATGGGCATGGAGGAGGACAGTTGTGGGGATGAGCACTGGGTGTTATGTGGAAACTAATTTGACAATAAACTATTTGTAAAAAAAAAAAAGAAAGAAAGAAAGAAAGAAATTGTGGCCATCTCATCAATAATCTACTGAAGCGGCCTCAAGCCTCATGCAGGGCTCTCATCATACACACATGGATTAAGTGACTTGGTAAAGTTCAGAGAGTTAGTGGCACATGTGGAATGGGAACCTGCACTTCAGTCCCAAGTTCCACACCTTCAAGGACCTCTTCCATCCAAAGCCTTATCTTCTTTATCCAAACCTTCTGACAGAGCCATTCTTTGGAAGCACCCCGCTTCTCAGCCTTCCTGCGTTGGATTTGCTGATCAATCCAGTGACAGATTTAGGAACAGAGTCCTGTTTCTAAGGCTACAGCTATATTAGTTCCAGGGGTCTCCTTAATAGAAAAGGAGGTTCTAGTCCATCTTCTGGTCCATGGGGGGCCTGTCAGGCTCCCAAGCCACAGGTAGATTTGGCAGCAAAATCTCATTTCACTGGGCTCTGTTACAGTCATTTAATAAAATAACACTTTGTAGTTATAGTTTTTAAAGTAATATGCCCCTAGAATATATTGGAAAGGTAGTAAAGCAATCTGTTAGACACAATAGGACTATCAAGAATTAGTTCACCAGAACAGCTTCTGAAAGTGAAGGCTGAGGGAATAATCATCATCATCTAATATTTATTGAGTTTTAACTACATCCAGGCACTGGCTCAGTATTTACATGTACCAGCTCATTAATTCTCATAACTACCATATGACATAGGTATTATTGCTCTCCCTGTTCATAAAACTGCTCTTAAATGTCACCTTTGTGTCCAGTTGCCAAATTCAAGGTCTTATTTACAGCCTTCAGTCTTTTCAACTCTGTATAATTTGAAAATACTTATTCATTCATTCATCCACGCGTTCGTCCTACTGGGTGACAAGACCTGGTTAAGTGTAGGTGATAATTGCAGTGAACAAGTCAAAAACACTTCTTGCACTCACGAACCTTCCCATCTAGTAAGGCGGATACACGTTGAATAAGCAGCAGCCTGCGGGATGCATGTTGTAAAGAGGGAGCTGGAGAAGCCGTCTCAAAGGTGAGTCTTCCTTCCCTTGGTTTCTGGGAGTTGAAACTCTCCAGATTCTACTTCCTGTTTTTCTGACCACTTCTTTGCTGGTTCCTTTTCCTCCATTTGTCTTATAAACCCTGCCATTCTTCAGGGGTTTGTCCTCATAACTCTTTCTTTCTTCTCCAACCACTGGTGAGCTCACCAGTCCTGCTTCAGCCATCACCCCCTGCTCCACCCAGGGCTTGGATCTTGCTCTCTTCCCTTCTGGTCTATAGGCTTTTCTCTGGGGCTCTCCTGCACTCTATGGCTTCAAAACCTGCTTAGGATTCCCAAACTTGATCTCCAGTCACCTCATATTTCCATCTCGCTACAGGATTGTTGTAATCCGCACAGCCAGAATCATGCCTTGGCCATTCATACCCCCTCGCTGCTATTTTTAGTTCTGCCTTCAGCTACCCTCACCGGCTATACACACCATCCACCTTCAGGGCACAGGGAACAGTCAGCTCCTCCGGGAGGTCTGCCCTACCCTCTTCAGATAGAGCCAGTCATTTCTGCCTCTGACCTCTTCTCTTTCCCCCCTCACCCTCCTACCTTATAGGACAATTCTCTTTGTCTGGGTCTGCCTCTGCCGCACTGAGTGCTCCCTACAGGCAGGGACCACATCTTGTTCATCAATGCATGTCCCTATGTTTCAACCCCCAGTAAATGCCCAAACACCATTTATTGAGCTATTGAACTCAGTTTGGATCTAGGAAACTTATTCAATTCCCTAGTCGGAAGCCATGCATTTTAAGGAGACCACCAGGTGTCTTTTAGCATTTCTGTTAGGATTAGCTATGTGTGCCTGTATCAGTCACAAGATTGTGAGCAAACCATCTCTTTGCAGGCAAAAAGCAAACAAAACAAAACCCACATTTTGTCTTTTATCCACGAACACCCTCCAGTACCAAACTTACAATGAAAATGTTTGTGGTGCAGAGTCATTTCACTAACTTTGTCCAGCCTTGGTCAAAGGTTCATTCATTACTTATTTAACAAGTACTCATATACTTATTTAACAATTGAGTGCCTTCTTTGTGCCAGGCATTCAAGACACAAAGAAATGTAAATTCTAGTGAAGGACATGGATGATACATAAGCAAATAAATAAACAATAATATCAGTGCTGCAAAAGGAATAATGGGGTGATAAGATACAGTGTCAGAGAGAGGGGTGCCATTTTAGCAGGCATGATAGAAGGAATCAGGCACAAAGTTCCAGGAAGGGAACAGGAAGGGTAACAATCCCAATTCAGGGAGAAAAAAAAACGGGCATCTCTGAGAAATTGAAAGAAATGTAGATGTGCATTGAGTGGAACGAACATGCGGAACAAGATGACATTGGAGAGGTAAGCAGGGGCCAGGTCAAGTGGAGTCCTGCAGGCATGGAGGGACTTTTGATTTTTATTAAAAGCAAAATAAGGAGTTATTAAAGGATTTTATACACAGGAGACACAATCTGGTTTATTTTGTTAAAAAAAAAAAAAAAAAGGCTCCTAAAAAGAAAGTACAGAGGGTAGAGTGAGAACAGAAAGACCAGTTCCAGGACTGTTATGTGGTACAGGCAAGTTCACTGAGGGCTTCGAGCAGGTGCTGGCTTCGGACAGGGAGCAGACAGCTCCCATAAGCACCTGGCTCCATTCTGTCTGCTCTCACTACCCTTCTGAACCATCAATCCAGCCAGGAGAGTGCTCAGCGACACCACTGCAGGCGCAGGGCCCAGGAGAAACCCATGTGCGGTGGGCGAGAAATGCCCAGCGTTGGCCAGCTGCCCACATCCTCTCGTCTCTCACTGTCTCCTCGGCCCCTTTCCTTCTGGCTCAGTCCCACAAGAAGGAGAGCGCTGCTTCTGTGCCCGCCCTTCAGAGGCCTGGAGAGATTGGCAGGGCCCAGGAATGCCTGAAAGCTGGGGCGATCTAGCAGGTGTGGGCAGCGGCCGCACTGGTCCTGGCTCCTGCCAGCTGCCTTCACTGTAGCTCTCTGCTGTCCCTATCTTGATTTACTCTCAGACTATACAGATGATTCACTGTTGCCCTGACTGCTAAAACACAGTTAGTGTTTTCCCCTGCAAAATAGAGTAGTGTTTTAAATTCATTAAACTGAGTTGAAGCAAACTAGCCAACTGTTAGGAAGAGCTCCCCCATGTGCCCAGGAGCGCTGGCCCCGGCCTACCTCTTCACCTGCTTACCTGTGGCCCCCGACCCCCTCACACTCCTGCAGTGGGCCAGCCTCCTTCCTCCCTAGGACCTGGTGCTTTCCCTGCTTACCTACCTTCTCTTTCAGGTCTCGACTCTAATATCACTTCCTTCTACACGCTGTCCCTGAGGGCTGCCTGCCAGTCTGTGTTTAGATGCCCTGATTAAATGCATTCAAAGCACTAGGTACTTTTTCTTCATAGGATTCACAGTAATTATAATGCATACTTACCCAGCAGACTAGAAACATATGCACCGTGGCTCAGGGTTTTTCTCAATGGTTGGCTTATATATTTTTTAATTAATTAATTAAATTTTTATTTAATATATTTATTTGAAAGACAGCGAGAGAGAGAACAGAGGAGTGGCAGAGAAAGGGAGGGAGAGAGAAAGAACCTTGAGCAAACTCCATACCCAGCATGGAGCCGGATGTGGGCCTTGATCTCATGACCATGAGATCATGACCGGAGCCGAAATCAAGAGTCAGGCACCTAACCAACGGAGTAACCCAGGTGCCCCTTAAACATTTTATTTCTATAAGCGGTCTCCTTTGCTCCCACTCCTGCTGATGGTGGTGGTGGGAGTGGGGCAAACCTTCAACTTGCCAATGAAAAGTAACAGCCTCTCCCAGTGTAAAATAATGTTTCCCCCAGTCAATTAATTAACTCAAGGTTGAAAGTTGCTGGCCTTGGGTATTATCAGGACGCCTTGGGCTACCACTGCCTCCATGCAGTCTGGGGGTCAGCTCCACCCTCCAGCTTTTGACTGCAAGGCCACCTCTTAGCTGCCTGTGGCCGGGTCACAAGCCAGCATTCTCAGCTGCCTTGGGAGTATGTCTTGAGGAATCTGTAGATGCCCTACATGCCACACACAGGCCAGGAGGAAGTGGGGAGCAATCTCAGCCCCTCTCCATGAAAACACATTCACCACCATGTGGACTCCACTGTGGCTCCCCCGTGGTTTATGGCGTGCCTGGGGAGAGAATTTCCTCTAACACCCAAGCGGAAGGCAGAGCCCAGTGGCTGGTGATCTGACCACCCCTCTGCCACCTGGACTGTTCTGTATCCCTGCCCTGATGTGTGCTCTGGATGGACACAAGTCTTTCTCCTCCTCCATTCTCCTGCTGCTGGGGTTGGGTCTTCCCTTCCCTTGCAGTCTTGCTGATCGGCGATGTGGCTTCTGGAGACAGATTACGCATGGCTTAAGCTGAATGAAGCCCATGATGCAGGTTTTCATCTTCATATGTAAGGGCAAGTTTGGGGAATTAACTACCACCTTCCCCCTGCCTGCCACACCCCTCACGCTTTTTTCTTTCTCCCACAAAATGTGTCGTTTAGGATTACTTTCTTACAGATTTAAAAAATCAAGTTTGACTCCCAAAGCTGAGGAGTGTCCTCTTCCTTCTTCCTTGCCTTCACCCTCCCTCAATCCATCCATTCATGGGTGGGGCCACATGGTTTCCAGGAAACAAAAAGCACCTCGGCTTAATGTTCTGTTTTCTTAACTTTTTATAATAGTAATTTGTGTCAGTCTCTGCTGAAGGTCTGCCTCTATAATCTCTCTGGCTCAGCACTGTTTTCTTTGTGACTAACACAAATACATGTGATTCACATATATTTTGTCGTATGACTTAAGCCAAGAATTAGACTTTACAATAATGATAAAATGTCAAAATTGTCAGGGACCATAGAGATCATTTAATCCAATCCTTTGTTTTAGAAGAAATCTAAGGCCAGAGTGATCAAATATACTATCCAAAATCATACTAATAATGGCAGGTGTGGATCTTGAACCTCTAATTTTTCTGTCCCCAATTTATTACTGTTTCCCAACTCAGACAACTGCCTTTGTATGGGATTTCATTTGCCTATGTCTCCTAAACCCAAACTATGTAGTTTCATCACAACCCAGTTGCCTCAGTAGATTTGTTTATGGAGACAGAACTTTTCCCCTTCTTATTTTTTTCACCTATCCATATAGATATGTCATTTTCAGAATGGAAATAGTACTTGTGGGGATGAGCACCAGGTGTTATATGGAAACCAACCTGACAATAAACTATCTGTAAAAAAACAAAAAAAAAATGGAAATAGTTTCCTTTTTCATGATTACCAAAATCATACATTCTCACTGTAAAAAAAAAAAAAACAGTTAAGAAATCTTGACCCTGTGTTTCTAGCGTTTAACATAGTGTGGGCAAGCACTGAGTTTATGTTGAATGAATATTAATGAAATAAAAAGTAATGCATAGTTGTGTTACCTAGAAACAATTATTCAGTATATGTGTTTGCTATTTGTACATGTATAACAAAAAGAGAATTAGATATTTATTTTTCTCTTACCTGGTTCCTGCAAACAAACACATCAAAACATATTCAAATAAATTGTGGCCCATTCAAGGAGATCACCTGGGGAGGGATATTCTTATTTTAATACTGTTATTATTGCTAATACGTTTAGGGAATTATCTTCCAAGATTGTTGCTAATTATTTTATTTTCAGTGTGAACAAATATTCATCCTTTGATGGATTTTATTTGGAACAGCAGTATCACTTGAATAATGGTGAAAAAGGCAGGCATTACTGTTTTGGATAAAAAGCAAAATGTGAATACAAAAGAACGAGATTCACATTTGAGATTGATGTATGCTTAGAAATCGCTTTGAAGATTAGCCCCCATAAGGAGTTAGAAAATATTTCTTTTTTTTTTTAAATGTTTATTTATTTTTGAGAGAGAGAGACACAGAGTGTGAGTGGGGGAAGGCCAGAGAGAGAGGGAGATACAGAATCTGAAGCAGGCTCCAGGTTCTGAGCTGTCAGCACAGAGCCTGACATGTGGCTCGAACCCACGAACTATGAGATCATGACCTGAGCTGAAGTCGGCCACTTAACTGACTGAGCCACCCAGGCACCTCCAAAATATTTCTTGCAAGAGGCATCATAGGAAAAGATGTGTATCTTCCAAGGGAATCACTTAGAAGGTGATGGTTTGCATCTGAGTGTAAATATTCCAGCAAATGTGTTTTAAAGACTATTATATTGGTTTATAGTAATATTTTGTACAATTTCAGACTCATAGAAAACAAAGTGTAGTTGTAGGGAATTTCAAATTTAGCTTAATGGGATTGTTTTGTTTTGTTTCTTAATGTTTGTTTATTTTGGAGAGAGAGAGAAAGAGAGAGACAGTGTGAGCGGAGAAGGGCAGAAAGAGAGGGAGACACAGAATCCAAAGCAGGCTCCAGGCTCTGAGCTGTCAGCACAGAGCCCGATGTGAGGCTCAGACCCACGAACCTTGAGATTATGACCTGAGCCAAAGTTGGACACTTAACCAACTGAGCCACCCAGGCACCCTGATTTATTTAATTTCCATTTTTTTTTAATTTTAGATAGAAAGAATGCATGAGTGGAGGAGAGGGGCAAAGGGGCAGGGAGAGAGAGAGAGAGAGGAGAGAGAGAATGAATTTCAAGCGGGCTCCACACACACCTTGGAGCCTGATGCAGGGCTCAATTCCACAACCCTGAGATCATGACTCTCTGCAATCAAGAGTCGGGGGCTCAACTGACTGAGCCACCTAGGGGCCCCTGTTTTGTTTTTAAGTAAACATCTTTAGGTCTTACATGGTCTGGGCTGGAGGCAATCAAGGAGTTTCTTCCTGATTGCAACAAGCTTTCTCCTATAGCTGCTTTGAATTTATTCCCTATAGCTTTGCTTCTCTTCTCAATGTCCACTTTTGATTTTCTGGTACTTAGCAACAATTCATAAGAGACGTAAGCCTCTCATATACTTCTGTACTTCCTAAGTTATAATCCTGTTATTAGAGCAAAAATGCATCCTGTTTTCACTTGAGGGGGCATAAGTGTCTACAAGGGCCCGGCAGGTCATATACGTGAGGGAACGGGGCGTCTGTAGGACAGTAGTGCCAGCCTGATGCCAAAGGTGAAGGACTGGCGACCTTGTTCGTTGGGAGGCAATAGGGAACGGTGGGGACTGGGAAAGTCAAAGAACACTTCCCCATGCAAAGGAAACCAACTTTTACCACAGAGGAGTGGACTCAAGGTTATTAGAACTCCTGCTCTTTCATTTTGACAAGCTGGAAATCTAGGTTTTTATCTTATTTTTCTTGCTTTTTAAATGTCAACAAATACTCAAACATGCCGGAGAGGCAGAGGAGCATAATGGTCAGGAGCTTGTATTCTGGAGCAGACTGTTTGGGTTCAAATTCTACCTCTGCCATTTATTAATTAACTGTGTCCCTTTAGTCAAGTTCTTCAACTTCACTGTGCCTTGGTTTCCTCATCGGTAAAATGAGGACAGTCATTTGATGTGAAGATAAAGTGAGTTTGTATATGTGAAATGTATACATGCCCGGCCTATGGTTACTGCTACAGAAATGTTTGCTTTTGTTATTTAAAGTGAGAGGTCATTGTGTGGGCTAAATAAAACATATCTGCAGGCCAAATTCTGCCCATATATTTCCAATTTGGGCACTGTGGTCTACAAACAGGAATGAAAGCTTTTGGTAACCTAAGGCAGTTTGTATAAAATTACACTCACTATCTCAGCATACTCCAAAACACACAAAGAGTTTAAAATAGGCTGGAAAAGTCAATCTGACCCTTAGTAACTCTCCAATTTTCTGATAAACATAGTGGTCACCCAGCTGATGGACAGGAGGAGGGGGGCTCTGCATTTCACCCGGCCAGGGCTCTACAGGTATGGCAGCGTGAGTGGTTAACACATTGAATACTGCACTGCTGATCCATAAACACATGCTCTCCTAGCTGACCCTATCCATGACTTGGCCAGTCCAGCTACCCCAACCTCTGCCCCAGTGGCCTCTGGCTCTCTGACCCTGCTCCTGTTCCATGGCATCTGTTCTGGTTGGTTAGTGTCCACGCCATACTGGTCAATAAATATTTTATCACTTCTGCACTTAGATACAGCAATGCCAAATCAATTGCAGATTCAACCATTAGAAGGTTTGTCTTCCTAAAACCTGTTATTTAACCTCTTTGAGCCTTCATTTCCTTATCTGTAAAATGGGGATAACATTAGCAACTATCTCTTATTATGATAAATGAGAGAATCCATGTAAAGTGTTTAGTACAGTGCCTGAAATATGATAAGTGCTAGCTGTCACTGGTATTAATTCAGGCATTATATCACCAGGTAAAAGGCATGCCTTGAATCTCTTGTAGCCTCAGGAAGGCTTATTCTAGTTCAGATGGGCTTGCTATTCAAGGCCTATAGATTTAGAATTATATATATCTATAACTATATACAAAATTATATTTTATTTATTATTATAGATTACAGAAGCATATAAATACATTAAAATAATTTGGACAATAAAGAAAATGGGGGGGGGATCTATCTACTCACTAACCTAGAACATCAGCTTCTAAATAGCACATTTAAATAGGATAATGTAAGAAGAAATTTTCAAGTGAATCAAGTACAATTTGACACGATCCTATCATTTGGCCAGACTAACAGCCCCCTGAGGGCAGGGTTATGTCCATCTTGATTACAGCTATATCCCTAGCACCTGCAGAGTGCATGGCCATGACTGGCACTTAATAATTATGTATTGAATAAATGGGGCACCTGAGTGGCTCATTCAGCTGAGTGTCTGACTCTTGATTTCTGCTCAAGTCATAATCACATGGTTTGTAGGATCCAGTCCCACCTCAAGCTGTGCGCTGACAAGCACAGAGCCTGCTTGGGATTCTATCTCTCCCTCTTTCTCTCTCTCAAAATAAATAAATAAACTTAAAAAAATGTTCATTGAATTAATGCACAAATGTTGAATGAATGAATGAATGAATGAAGACAGGAGAGAAAGCAGGCACAGAACATTAGAGCGCAGGGGAGACCCAGGCTGGGTATTTGCTAACCAGGAGTTGACTGGCAGGTACCATGGATCGGAATTCAGTTTCTGGGAGGGTAGAGTGGGACAGAAAGTGGGGAGTCAAGATCTAGGAATATACATGCAACAGAACAAAACAGGGTCTCAATGTCCAAGGAGAAGCCCCAGCATGGAGGTGGCAGCTTGGAGCTGAGTGATCCTGCTCAGCTGCCTGTTTCAGAGACCCCCTAGCCCCACCCCTTCCTCGGGCATCACTGGTCTTGGGGTGTGGTACATCTGATTCCACAGGCAGCTACACCCCTCCTGGGCCAGGTGGGCAACGAATCACCTAAAGATAGCTGGGTAGTCCCTCCCCGGGTTCATCATCTTTAACATAATTCCTCTATTCGTTCTAGCTCAGCCTCATACCCAGCCTTTGATTACAAGGGCCTTGCCTCACTCCTGCTGCTACCCTTCAGTGGGAATGAAGGCTCCTTCGGTGGAGCTTATGGAGGACTTTAGGCTCAGGTCAGCTTGAGATTAGAAGATCTTTGTAATGTGTCTCTCTGTGAGCTGATCCTAACTTAGGGAAACCAGTCCTGCATTGCTGACTTCCAGAGATGAGGCCCTATGTTTGGTATATCACCTTATTCAGGGCTGTTACACAGCTGGCATGCAGAGGCACGGCTGTAGTGATTACTAAAATACTGAAATTAACCCAGCAACTGGAGGGTTGATACTGGACACAGAGGGAGGGATCTCCAACAGAATGTCCAGCAAGTTCTCCAAGGGCTAATACCTTGCTGTGAAATGTATTGAAAATCACCACCGACTGTCCTTAAAATGTAACCCAATCCTTGGCATCTAATTATGTAAGTGAGTGAGTGAGTGAGTGAATAAATGAATGAGTGAATGAATGAATGAATGAAGGCAACAGTTGTTCCATAAATTTGTGTTGCACGAATGAGTTCCCTCTGTCAACTGCTTTCTGAAAAGGCAGGTATCCCTTACATGCAGCAGAATGTCCTGAATACATCTTAATCAGCGTTTGAAACTAGTCTCAGAAGTCAAGGTCACCCTTTTACTTGTAACTAGGCTTTTATATAACACACTTCAATCACCCGTCTGGGGTGACTGTCAGAAAAGCTTTCTATGGTGAGTAACACATCCAGAGCACAAGTCGTATTTTGCTTTACATACTTAAGTGAAGAATTGGTCCCTGCCTGAACATAATGGAAGTCATTTGTTCTGGAAAAAGCAATTGAGAAAAAGATATCACCTAAAAAGCTAGAGTAGTCTACTCAGAACTCTCTCCTCTGATGGGCTGTGAAAGATACTCGGGCTTAAGCACTATTTTTTGAGGGATAAGGAGTGTTTTAATTTCCCATAATGGCATCGTCTAGGAAGTCAGTCTATTCACGGTAACCATTTGCTCCTGCAATGTGTGATTGGCCCCATCTGAGAAGTAACGGATGCTCCTTTTAGTGCCTGGCAGTTAAAACAGTTTGGAAGTGATTTCCACAATTCCTAGCCAGAGTTGAAGGGGTTTCAATCAGTGGGAAAAGTGGAAAGAAACTCCTTGCATATCAGAGATTGTCCTTGAGAAGACTCTCTGAAGCCTCCAATCAGAGATCTCGTAACATTTTTTTCTATCATCATTCATCGTCACCCATCTCTGCAACGAGAGGAGCCCAATTTTGGTTTCCTATATAAGGACCAGCAATGAGGGGGGGAGTCCCCCAAAGCCACTGTATATTTTTATTTTGGCCCCTTTCTTTCAGGTTTAACCATGGAATTACTTCTCTCTGTTAGAACTGTAGTTTTCGTAACTCAACCCTAATGCCAGAGTGCCACGTGGCCTCAAAGAGGCCAGTACACATCCCTGTAGAAACTTCTTCTGAGCCCTAGAGGGTAGAGGAGAAGGGAGAAGAGGGGTGGAGGGGAAAATGCGAGCCCTCCCTGGAGTGAGGATACAACTCTTCTCACATCCCTTCTGAGTGAGCTTCTCCAGGCCCATCTCTGGCCAAAACGGGGGAGCCGAACCCAAACCCTCGCCTTGTGGGAAGCAGAGATTTGGCCCCTTTCAGCTTTTGTTCAAAGCCTCCTAAAAGGGAGCCGCCCTGTCCCACCCGGGACTTCAGGGAAGCCGTGCCCTCCCCAGAAATGACAAATGGAAAAGACAGAACGGACTCCAGCCAGGCCAGGATACAGTCTCTGGAAAGAGGTTGTTTTTGTCTCCAGTGCCATAGAAAACACATCCTCTTAACTTATTAAGTAGGGAAACAGCACGATCACACACGCTGGAGGTTACCAAGGTGAACAGAATCCAAGATTAAAATCTGCCAGCCCAGTGGTGCATGGGAGCATGGAAGGCCCAAAGAGGAAATCTAGTTCACTGTTGGTAAATTTTTTTGGATGCTGTTTATGTTTGAACTTTTCTCTGTTTTCCTGTAGAAACTTCCGTACCCTCTTCCTGTGTCCCTACAAAAGGCCTGGACAATGCAGTCCCAGCACCGCTGTAGGACATGGGCAGGGCCCCACCTTCCTCCTTCCTGCAGGGATATCCTTTCCTATAGAAGAGGTAAGAATGTAAGGTTCATGTGAAAATGTTATTATATTCCTTATCTCAGTCATTTCGTGATTTGCTGTTTGGCGACAATAAGTCAGCCTGGCCACATTCACAATAGAGGTGGCCCCAGTTCCTAGTTTTGGCTCGTGCTGTTTTCTCAGCTGAAGAGGGCAAACGGCTGTTTAAAATGCTGCTTGTTTTCCAGGATCTTATCAAGAGTTCATGTCTAAGGCCAGAAAGAGAAGGGAGGGCTCCATTTTTTTTTTCTCTCTGCTCATTGTTTCCAACTGATTTGGCAGGAAATGGGAGTCCTCTACCTGTCCCTCTCGGGAGTAAAATTGATTTGATTCCATTTTTCAGATGTATCCGCTACCACCAGGAGTTGGGGACATTTCTGCTCTCCCCAAAGCAAATGTGTCCTGCATTTGCACAAATGACATCTTTCAAAATTGGAAATGAGTCAAATTTAAATGGGGAGCTTTGGGATTGGTGATTGCCATAAATTGCCTCCGAGAATCTCAGCTTTGTTTTATCTTCTAATTTACCCCTTTGAAAAGCGCCTTTTGGGGCTGTGGACTTTGGCTGACTTCAACAAGTGTGTGTGTGTGTGTGTGTGTGTGTGTGTGTGTGTGTGTGTGTGTGTGTGTTGTAGAGCATCATTGGCATAGACACTTAGAGAATCGAAATCCTTCACACAGGGTTTCACATAAATTAGGACAGCTCTCATTAACAGCTGCCTGGGAGCATATGTCACAGATGGGCAATACAGAACTCAGGAGAAGGTAAGTCAGTTTCTCAAGAATCACAGTGTATCTGTGGTTGACCCAATAGTTTCCATTTAACCGAGTTCAGCCAATTCAGTCAATTGGAACGAGAATCAAAGTCCACCTAGATGCTTTGTCTCATATAAAATCAGCCTCGGATGATTATATTTTGAAGGGCTGGGTTGTTTTAGTGTTTCTAGATAAAGTTTATATATAGGAATTATGTAAACCATAGTATTCCATAAACAGAAGAATCTTTCCTTTCAATGTCAACACTTCACCGTAGAGCTAAGACACAGAGCCTGGACAGTTACTAGGTGGAATCAGAAAACAATCCATCCTTAACTACCCTCAAGAGTACAAGAACTGGAAAAAGCAGCTTTGCTCTGCTCTCATGAGGTCTTGGTTTTCCCAGGCTATGTTGTTCTCAATCCAGGACCCTGCCTCTAATCCAAGAGGCTCTACCCCCACCCAGTTTCATTATAGAATTTCAGCTCCTCATGTGCACTGCTCATGCTGGTGGTGTTTTGTGGCTCTTCTGCTGTGTGAGGATGTTTTCAGTCAGGGAGAAACCCTCCAGACTCTCTCCTACCATGTGTGGGTCCTAGGTGGCCCATGGGGTGGCTGCTGCTCCCACACCTGCCTGCTCCCCACCTCCTTGGCTGTGTTTGATCAGAGCCACACTTACCCTCTCTGCTCATCCTGGGGTACCCAACTGCTTCTTCAGGTACAGAAGTCTGATAGATCTGCCAAGAGCCACCCCAGATAGTTTTTCTACCCAAGCAAGACAACCAACTTTAGGCCAGCCTCTAAGGGATTACATTTGTGGGAGAAAAATACTTGACATCCTTGTATTGTGTTAACCAATGCTTTCCCTCAATCCCAACATTTCCTTTCTCTTCTTGGTGCTTCCCCCATGCCCCTAACTCTCTTTGAAGCAGTTGGGCAATTCTGTGCTGACTGCCTCAGAGAAAGGATGTTACAATGGAAAACAGCCGGGAAAAGACTCTTCCTGACTTTTGAGTTTCAAAAGCTTAGGCCATTAGGGAAATGGAAAAGACCCACAGAAAGGACAAAACATTTGGCAGCGATGTCATGAGTGAGAACAAAATCCCTCACTAGCCCTATTCCCTGAGCTTCAAGAGTTGGAGAGAGCCAGAGGGGAGAGAAAAAAATTGGTCAAGTCTAGGACAAGAGGGCCAAATCTGAAGGGGCCACACACACAGGAACAGCGGCCACAGACTACCTATAATTACTCAAAACTCTCTGCATCACCCATGTCCATGGGCTATACCAGTTGACATCCGGTGAGGATTTCTTACTGACTGTTTAGCAGGAATAATAACTGTCTGTGCTCCCAACTTGGCTATGATGTCACAGTTGGACTTACCCCATGTGGTCAACCCAGCAAACAATATCTCAGGGCACCAGGGCACCAGGGCACCCGTAGGCTCCCAACAAGAATGATGGGGCTCTTGGGCACCTGGCAAGGTATTGTAGTAGGAGGGAAAGTCCCTGTGTCCTCAATTATAAGCTGAATGGAATCAGCTCAAGATTTTCCTAGAACAAAAATCATGGTTAAGCCTCACCTCTATCCAAGCTCTCCTAATTATATGATTCCTCTGGCCTTCTCAAGGGAACTACATTGTTCTTGTGTGTTGAAGATCTTTGTTCCCACAGAGCTGGTCCAGTGATCTATTTGAGTGATTCTACCCTGTGTTACATTCTTAGCCTCTGACCAAAACTTGACCTTGATCATGATCGTAGGTAATTGCCAGAACCTTTTCCAGGTTCTCATGCTTCTCTTCATAGAACCCTTCCCTCCTCAGCTCCCAGGCCAAGAGGGTTTGTACAGCCTTCATCCCTCCAACTTCACTAGGGTGTCAGTCCCAACATGCCAGCCACCCTCCTTTTCATGGGGTCATCAATCACATCAATCACACACCTAGAGATTCTCTAACTATGAAGACACTCAACCTCTGTCCCATCTTCTCTAAGATGGAGTGAGTTACAGATAAAATGGAGTCTTCAGAGCCACACCACAAGTACCAGAAGGTGGAGCTTTTGCCTGGGACGAGTTAAGGTATGAGATCAATAGAACTAGACTGAGCCAGTAGCTGGTCTGGATCACTTCTCATCAATATGGGAACCCTTCTCCACCCTCTTTTCTCCCATGTGACCGGTACCATTAGACCATCCTGAGGACAGTCCCATTCTCTTCCTCACTCTGGAAAGGGTAGTAGGGTGGCTCCAGACCCTAAGGAAAGGCTTATTCTTTAGAGTTACGTAAGTTCCTAAGGGTCACAAAGAGGGCCTGAGAGCCAAGTGTCAGCAGTTGAGGTTTTAAACTAGAGAAGGAAGGGTCTAGGGACACCAGGTGCGTCCTCAATGCTAAAGTTCTCTGATGATGTCTACACTGAAAGATGACGATGGAAAACTTAGAATGGAAGTGTCACTTCTGATTTATGGCACATAGTTAGCACATTATTTATTTTCATCTTTGCTTTTTCCTTTACCCACTGCTGCTTCACAGAGGTGTAGTGAGGCCTAATGCTAATAAAGTGTTGTACAGCTCTTAGATACAAGTTATTAAAGAAGTACAGGAATGAGTACCATCACTGACCCCAATTAGCCTGAAGTCAAATGAATATTGACTAGACTTAAAGGTTAAAAGAATAGGGATATTAGTGTGTGTTTCAAAGGCTACCACCATCTGGGGGAAGAAAGGTACCATGAAAGGTGATTTTTTTTCATGGTTAAATTATAAAAGCATTCAGAGGGGGGGAAAATGGAGAGAAGCAAACATCAAGGGATTATTAGAGTGACCATGAAAGCAGATTAGTTAGCAAAAACAAAGCAGGTCCTCAACCGAGGTGACAGCATGACTGATTTTTATGTTAAGATTTTCACATCAAGACTATGAAAGGAACTGTTGGCTCCATGAGTGTTCATTGTGGTGGCATTTCTCTGGATTGAATGCTAGCTGAATTAATGGGGCATGGGATGGAGGTGAAAACTTTTTATTAAAATAGAGGTTTTGTGGTAAATTATGGTAGCTAGGGATTTGCAGTTGGGAGTGGGGAATGCTTGAGAATATTCCTTCTACCAATTGCCCTAGCAATCATATCCATCCAGGGAGGCTCACTGCCTCACTTCTAATCTTTGGTGACCTTGGGGGTAAATTATTTAAGCCTTTTGTGTTTTGGTTTCCTCATTTGTAGAAAGGAAATAGTGAATACCCTTATAGTGTCAGTGTGAAGAAACATTAGTTAACACATGACAAGCACTGGGACATGGAAAGTACTACTAAAGGGCTTACTATCATTATGATGATTTTGATCATTATAATTTCACCCTTGTCCTTGGAAACATCTTGAGCAAGGAATTAGTTGGAAACTGAATGTGCCCAAATAAGCCCCAGAGAAGTTCTAAGGACCTAGGGAAGAGAACTTTGAGAAGACAAGACACTAAGTGAAAGGAGAATGGATCTGCCATGAAGACTTCTTGAACAGGTTTTCACATATTCCAAAAGCTTTTACAGGCTGCTCTGCCTCATTCAAAGCCATTCTCAAAATAATATTTTGCCCCATGGAACCAGGCTGTTCCAAGAATCTTCAAGGCTTGTCTTTAGCCCAGTATTTTGAAGCAACATTAGATACAACAGCATCACTTAGTCCTTCTCCATTGTCATGTTTTTTTCTGAGGAGGATTGTTGTTTTTTTTTTTTTACAAATAGTTTGTTGTCAAATTAGTTTCCACATAACACTCAGTGCTCATCCCCACAAGTGTCCTCCTCCATGCCCATCCCCCCTCCCCCCCACATCCATCAGTCCTCAGTTTTTGTCAGCATTCAAGAGTCTCTCATGGTTTGCCTCTCTCCCTTTCCCCCACCATTTCCCCCCTTCTTCTCCCCCTTGTTCCTCTGTCAAGTTCCTCCTAATCCTCCTATATGTGCAAACATATGATATTTGTCCTCTGAGAAGGATATTTTAGATAACGGAAAGGAGATGGTTAGTTGGGATGATTTGTCAATTATTTTTAGCTTTCCTCCTGCTGGGTGCTTAATGGCATGGGATTATAGTTCTGGGCCCTTTGGGGCATTGGATGGTGTCAAGTGGCTAGTTCTAATGGCCAGTGAGGTGAGAAAGGCAGTGAAATGGTCACTTTCAGGCTGAAGCATTTAACAGCCAATGTAAGGCTTACCAACCCTCTCCTTCCCTCTGGCTTGGAAGCTACCAATGCTGAAGATGGTGACTATCCATCTCTGCATCCCTCAATGACTTTGATAAATAATAGACAGAACCTTCTCATTGCCACCCCATTTCCAACCAGTCCCTGGGGCACAGGTAGCATGAATGAGAAATAAACTTCTATTGTTGAAGCCACCATTTAGGGGTCATTTGTTATGGCAGCATAACCCAATCTCTTGTGGCCGATGCCGGTATCTTTAGTATAAATGTCGACTTGCACACTAAACAGTGAACTACAATAGTGATAGTCTGTCCTGACTACTGTCCCCAGGTAAAGCTTTGTAAAATACGTCTTATGTTATGAGAGTCACCCTTTAGCCTGGTGTAAAATCCCAGCTCCTTGGCTCTGGTCCTCTAGTCTGACTTTCTGTTCCACAGCTTTAGTTAAAGGAACCTTCTTCTCAAATCAGACCACACTTCTCGCCGTGGGCCCTCAACAAGCCGTATTTATTCCTGCCTCCCAGAGTGCTCACACTGTTTACCTAACAAGAGCAGCAATAGCTACTGTTCTCTGCCTATTTAAATCCTATCCTTTGATTATAATTGTTACTACTATCTTTCCAGGTAGCAAGAAATAAATGATTGTGAAACTCCGGAACATGATGATTGTGTTATTATTAGCAAACATAGATCAACACATAAAACACAAGAGGGCCATACAAGGACCAATGACAATAGTGTAGGACAGACCAAGGATTACAACGTGTGACTGAGGTCCTTGCATGTCAGTATGGACCTTATCTAGTGACCACAGTGTCATACCCACGACTTTACCTTGCAGCTGCACTATCACAAGCGTACAAAGCTGCACTTCTTTTTTCTTAATTTTTATTTTTTTAAAAGTTTATTTACTTTTGAGAAGGAGAGACAGAGTTCACGGGGAAGGGGCAGAGAGAGGGGGAGAAAGAGAGAATCCCAAGTAGGCTCTGAACCACCAGCCTGGAGCCCAGTGTGGGGCTCAAAATCATGAGCCATGAGATCATGACCTGAGCTCAAGTCAGAGGCTTAACCAACTGAGCCACCCAGATGCCCCCAAAGTTGCACTTCTGAGATATTTGCTGCACAGTGATTACCATGGTGAGAAGCTGGGAAAGCCTTAGGGGCCACCAATATGACTCCTGCTCAATAATTATCATAGATCCATAAATGGGAATGCTGGGCAAGTGTTAAAAGGAGTGAAATAAAAGAATATGTATTGACATAGAGAGATAAGCATGATATATGGTTGTGTAGAAAGAGCAGCCGGAAGAACAGTATATGTGGTATGATTTGGTTTATGTTGTTAAATATATTTTATATTCATATAACCTCTGGAAGGTATTCACTAAACCAGTAGCAGTGGCTGTGTCTGTGGGGCAAGGCTGCTGGTGTGGAGTGAGGAACTCTTCCACTTTGTACTGTATTTCTGGACTTGGTACAAGAAGCATTTATTACTTTTTTGATAAAAGCTGTAATACTATCGTGCATTGAGCATTTACTATCTGTCAGGATGCCACTAAGTTCATGTGATAATCCTCATGATAAAACATCACGAAGAAGTATTTGTATTACCCTTACCCAATAGACAAGAAAACTGAAGGACAGAGAAGTCAAGCAATTTGCCCAGAGTAGGTGTCAAGGTCAGAATTTGAATGCAGGTAGCTTAGCTACATGATGTGTGCTCTTCATTACTGCCCTATAATCAAGATAAACAATAACAATTTTTTAAAGCCTGTTCTCTTTTCAGGACACAGTTCAAGTCTCACTTCTGTGATGCCACCTCCAATCACATCAGGCAATTCATTCATTCAACACACGTCAAGGGGCCTGTTTGGGGTACTGCAAAGTATACAAGTCAAATAGGTCACAATCCTGGCCATCCAAGAGCTTATGAGGAAGATAAAGAGCTTAAAAACTGGAACAGGGGTGCTGAAAGATGGGGACAAGATCCTATGAGTTCAGAGAAAAGGGAAGCAGAGTCAAGCCTGAAGGTAAGAAGGGCTTGAAGGAAAGCCATCCATTTCTTTGGCTAAAGTGAAGCGGGTAATAGACAAGCCTGCCCAGATTGGAGAGAGACAACCGGCTGGGGGGTGTGGCTTCTGTTTGGTAGGAAATGAGATCCCGTGAGAAAAATTGTATTAGGCCAATGATAGGCTCACAAGAGCAACCTAATGATACCAGTAAATATTTATTAAGTGCTAGAAGAATGCTAAGAACTTTTACATATACTACCTCATTTCATCTTCAAAACAACCTTCAGAGGAAGATATTGATACTTTCCCAATTTTACAAGGAGCTGAACTAACTGACTAGTTAGGCAGCACAGCTGGGAAATAAGCCCAAGGAGTCTGTGTCTGAGGTCTCTATCTCTAACCATTTATTACACCACTTTTGTTGGAGAAATATCTCTGGTGCTACTACATGGGGTGGCTTGAGGAGGAGAGAAACTTAAAGGTCAGGAAAGCTGGTTAGGAGGGTATTACAAAACCCCAGTCCACCCTCCCAAACTCTGATAGCGTTTTCTTCCAAAGTACTCACTTGGTCCTTCATCCTACTGTGAGTTTTACACAGGGTGTGTTAATATTCTCAAGCACAAAGGAAACATCGAGAAGCATATTGTTGCCATAACACACGGAACACATATAAACACACAGGCACACATGTACCATGTAAAAGGGTTTGAATTAATAATTTCTAATATTCTGTCATTTTCTGATTCCATAGGGAGATCTTGATAGTAATTAGAGTAACAAACTACAGTGCATGGCACTTTATGGAAGGTCTAGTTCTGACTTTTAGAACAAACCTTGAGGTGGACAGAACAAGCACTGCTTTTTAGAGAGGAGAAAATAGATTAGGTGAGCATAAATGCCCAAAGTCACAGAGCTCCTAAGCAACAGCATTTGGGCTCAAATCTAGGTATTCAATTTCAAGTCTGGTGGGTTCTTTTTTTAAGTTAAAGAAAATCCCACGATTCCCCATGACAGTGCTCTCTTCAAAGTGCAACCTAACCTTCACATTAAACTCTGCTCCTGAGAATCTCAAAGTTTCAGAAATTGCGATCATCTTTTTGGCATTGAAAGGGGTGGCCCATAGGACAAAACCTGCTTTCCGGGTGGATAAACATTGGCACGATGTATTGGTGTATCGGACCTGGAGCGATCAGGAGCAGGAGTAGGGCCCTGGCAGGGAGCTCCGCTGCCACAGTATTATTTTAGGCTTCAGCTTCCTGCACCTTCACTGCAAGGTCGCATTAAGTTTGCTGCCCTTGCATTCATCCATAAACACTTTGATGTGGATGGACTTGGGTATGAAGTCACACTCTCTGACTCACTCCTACTTCAAAGCAACTAATTATGAATGAACTCACCAAGTATGTCAAAAAACTGGAAATTATTGACAATTCCCTGCTAACTTTTGCAAGAAACCCTTCTGGATATGATTACATGAAATACTGTTTGTGGAAGTCTCTAGCACAGTGCCAGGCCCACACTAGTCTTTCAGTAACCAATCATTTCTGAGCACCAACCCAGGCTAGGCTTTGTTCTGAGTGCTGGGAATAAGGCAGTAATTAAAACAGATGAGGTTCTTGTCCTCAGGAGCCTAGCTGGGGAGATCGGAGGATGAATGAGTAAACAAGAAAGTATATCAGGTCTTGAAAAGTGCTATAAAGACAATGAAACAGGTGTCATGATGGAAATTGACTGTGAATGACTTTAGATAACAGTGGCCAGAGAAGGTCTCAATGATGAGATGTCTTTGGTTTAAGGGCCAGCCTTCCAAATGGCTGCAGGAATTTGGGCAGCAGCACACATGGGCATAGCCTGTGAGGGACTGAACAAAGGTAATGTGGCTGGAATGTGGTTAAGAGGGAGAGGGCTAAGACAGAGTTCTAGAAAGGAAGTGGCAGCCATAAAAATCATGAAAAGTTATTACAGGTTGGGGAAAGGAGTGTAGGTTATATTCAAGTGCGAATAGGGTGGTAAAGGCAGAATAGCTTGAACTATCATATTGGTAAGAGCTGACTCCAGCTGTTGGGTAGAAAATGGAGTATTAGGGAGCTATGTCTTAGCTCATGCTGCTAGCACAAAATTCCATAGACTGGATGTCGTAAACAAGACATTTATTCTTACAATCAGCCTCTTCCAGAGGCTGGGAAGTCCAAGAGCAAGATGACAGCAGATTCAGTTCTTGGTAGCCTGCTTCCTAATTTGCAGACCTCGTTTGTCATGTCCTCACGTGACAACACAGAGAGTGAGCTCCAGTTTCTCTTTTTCTTCGTACAAAGGACACTAATCCCATCTCAAAGGCTCCACCCCCACGACCTCATCTAACCCAAATTACCTCCCAAAGGTCCCATCTCCCAGCACCATCACACTGGGGGTTAGGGCTTCAAGGTGTGCCTTTTGGGGAGACAAACATTCAGCCCATCACAGCGCAGGTGGAAATGAGAGGCACCTGCTGTAGAGGTCTGGGTTGAGAGGAGGGGTGTCTAGACCAGGATGGGCGAAACTAGGTGAAGATACTAGATCAAACTCATCCATTGGAGCTGGAGCTGATGGGGCAGGCCCTGAATAAATGTTTCCCACATGGGGTTACTTTTCTTCCTTTCCTTCCTTCCTCCCTTACAACCTCCTTATTTCATTTTTTGTTGAGCTTTGGCATAAGGTATTTCTTAGGTAATTTACATCTTTTTTTTTTAAGTGCACAGATAATGATTGTATCTAAAGACAAGTCAATTCAAGTCAATCCAACAAAACTTTGTTGAGCATGAAAAGCATACAAACTCTTCACATCAGATGCTCTTTCTACTCATTTCAATTCAACAGTGGGTTGTGATCGGTGGGTATGAGCTGGGCACTATGATTGGTTCTGGAAGTTCAGATGACAAAGACACAGACCTAACTCCCAACAGTGTTAGTTCAGTAACAGAGGAATATGAGCAAAGAAATAAAATACAATACAGGAGACAAGTGAAACACAGAAGCATGTAAGATACAGGACACTGAAACAGTGCAGGGGGAGAGAGTAACTGTCTGAAGGAGGAAGAGGAGAACGCTTTCCGGAGCAGGTGCCTGCAGGCCCCAGTATCGATGAAGGACAGTTCCCAGTGGGGCAAGGAAGGTGTCCTGGGTCTGCAGCAGCATGGGCAGATGTTTGCAGGAGCCAAACAGCAGGGTTTATTTGGGGGAACCGCAGGCCGCTCAGTATTGCAGGAGCAAACATAACAACAGAAAGACACAGGCTGTCAACACAAGTCAGACCCAGATCACAGAGGGCTTCGTTTATTGTGAGCCTGTACTATTTTCTGTGAGTGATGTGGAGTCCGAGAAACATTTCACACAGGGAGAGATCATCAGATTTCACTCAACTCTATGCATTCACCAAGTGTATCTTTAAAACACACACAGACACACACATCATTTGAGACTATTTGCAAAGGTGTGTGAATGAGACTTTAAAAACATGTGGCTTCAAGGAAATTATATAATTTGGAAAGGGCAGAGAGTGAGGAGAGGAAAAATTCCAGCAGCTCAAGGAGAGATTCTCGGCCCCTTTCCAGCCCCTGGGAAAAGTCTGACGGGGGAAAAGCAGCCCGTCTGTTATGTCTGCAGGCGTCTGAGGCGAGCCCTGCTCTTCCACAGAACGGGGCGATTCATGCAGAATGTAAAGATGAGAGGTGCCCATTTTCCAGGGGCTGAAATGCCAATTCCAGTTGCAGTTAAGAAAGTGACAGGAGCTCGGAGGCCTGGGTGTGCCAAGGTACACATTTCCAGTGGGCACACTATTAAGGCATCTAGTAAAAAATCCGAATTGTGCTCCGAGGACTTTCATAGGCCTTGGCAGCCTGGACACGGGTATGGAATGTGCAGCTCCCAGGCCTGGCTGAGTGTTGTCTCACAGCATCTCAGAGGGTCTCGAGAGGTGGCATAAAAGTCCACACCAATGCACAAAATCAAAATTAACTTGAATCCTACTTTGATATCTTTTTTTAAGATGCCACATAAAACTTGGGGAAGGTGGTGCTGCAGACTCAGAGGATGGAATCAGTCTGCCATTCCCACTGTGCAGGACGAACTGGGAATGTCAAGGTTTCGATGCGAAAAATCCCCCTGAGGCTTTCAAATGCTGTTGTCTTCTTGGCTTACTTATAGAAACCATAGGGGTGCAGCCTGGCCTTTGTAGTGGGTAGAGAAGCCGAACTGGGCTCAGGGAATGGCTAGGGAATTTTTATGTTATTTGGAATGAAAATACTTGAACCTTCTCGATCATTGGCTGCTACAAAAATCTTATAATTCTGCATTGCCCAGTAGGATAGCAGCTAGCTCCATTGCTATGTGAACTTAAACGTAGGTTACCTACATTTCAGGTGTTCAATAGCCATATGTAGCCAATGGCTACCCTACCAAACAGTGCAGACTGAGAACATTTCCACTGTGGCAGCAAGCTCTATTGGACAATGTGGTTAGATACCAGCTTCAGGGTGCTTTTTTCTCAGGCCACAGACTCTGAGTGCTGCTTCATATACGGGGGTTGTGATGAGAATAATAATTACATTAATAATAATAATAATGAGGGTTCACATTGTTGAGCTCTTATTCTATGGGACACTGTGCTAGAATCTTTCTATGTCTGCCAGCTTAACTCATTACGAAGTTGATATTTTTCCTCATTGCTTTTTCCCCCTCCCCATCCCAAAATCTGGGAGGAGGGTGGCCATTGGTCCCTGCATAAGAAGAGACTGTGTTGCAGAACCAAAAGCCAAAGCCAACTAAAGACAACATATCTGCTTCTTTTGCAAGAAAGCTAAGTGTGTGGAGGAGAGTGTGCTAGGTCTCCTGGGAGGAGAGAGGAGGAAAGGGAAGAAAAGGGGAGAATGGGGCAGGTCCCCCAAGACTGAAAAGAGGATAAAGGCCAGAAAGTCTTTTTTGGTGGTGAAAACAAAGCCCCGCTCCCTGGAGCTAAGCTACTGGTAAGATTTCCCAGAGGGGAATGGCTATCTGTATCTCTATGGAGCCTGGACCCAGGCCCTAGGTTCCCAGCCCTTACCAAAGCTTCTGTGGCACAAGCAAATCACACAGACCCTGGAATCACTGAGTTTTAAGGGACCTCCAGCTGGACCACAACTAGTCCATTTGGTGCCTTGGTGCTTACTAGAATAAGATATTCTCTATGGGCGCCTGGGTGGCTCAGTCAGTTAAACGCCCGACCTCAGCTCAGGTCATGATTTCACGGTTCGTGAGTTCAAGCCTTACATCAGGCTCTGTGCTGACAGCTCAGAGCCTGGAGCCTGCTTTCAATTCTGTGTCTCCCTCTCTCTCTGCCCCTCCCCCACTCACACTTTGTCTGTTTCTCTCAAAAATAAACACAGAAAAAATTAAAAAAAAAAAGAAAAAGAAAAAGGCACTCTCTCCTTCATAAAGAAGAGTTTATCGTGAAGTTAGTATGTTACTGATATGGGATGAATTGTTCCCTCATACTCTCTGCATGTTGAAGCCCTAACCTCCACTACCTAAGAATGTCTGCATCTGGAGACAGAGCCCTCAAAGTGGTGATTAAGTTAAAATGAGGCCATGAGTGGGACCTCATCCAGTCTGACTGATGTCCTTATAAGAAGAGGGAATTCAGATTCACAAAAAGACAACAGGAATCTGCATGCACAGAAAGACCTTGAGACAGGGCAGCAAGGGGGTGGCCATTTGCAAGCCACAGAGTGAGACCCCAGAGGAAACCAATGCTGCCAGACCTTGATCTTGGACTTCCAGCCTCCACAACAGAAAATACATTTGTGGTGTTTGAGCCACCCACCCTGTTATGTACTTTGTGATGGCAGCCCCGGCAGACCAAGACAAGTATGATGCAGTCTGAACAGCTCTCCCTGGTTAGGCTGCAGCCTGGATGGCTCATACACCGAGACTCTTCTGTGCAGTTCACAGTGGACACCTGGACAGGGGCTGCTGGTCAGTGAAGACAGCCTGTCAGGTTTAGGGGGAGGGACACATAAGACATGTAGTCCTTGCAGGGCCTTCAAGGTCTGTGGGTGGGGAAAAGGAGAAACCTCTAGAATGAGGAGGGGTAGGCAGGGCCCACATGCCAGCAAGTGCGTGTGCACCTAAGCTACTGAGTGTGTGCATCACTGCGTGTGCCTTACTGCGTCAGGACTTGGCAGGGAGGCTGGAATCTTCCTGCCCACCCACCCACTCCTCTAAACCTTTGTCCCTGCTGTGAGCAGCACCATTAGATGAGACACTGATGTGTGGTTCACTGCCTGACCCGCAGATGGGATCAGACCATGATGAAATCTCAGGAGCAGCAGGGAGAGGCTGGAGGCCAAAGACTTCAGTTCCATGTTCTCACGAGACCCTAGAGCAGAGAATTGCTGTGATATTTCCTACCAACCCAACAGGAGGGGAGCTTGGAGGCAAAGTTGATTTCCTTCAACAAAAATAGATGACATGGGCATTCTTCAGCACTTTGTGAAATAAGATTCATGCTTTATGTATGATTCAGAAGCAGGGTTCCAGCAGGAAATTGGCGGCATGCTCAAATGGAGTAACTACAGAGGAATGAACGGGATGATTTGCAAAGATGAGGCATGGCTAAGAGAAACCAGGAAGAGATGATGAGGGAACCTGGAGCTAGCCACAGCTGGAGTGGTTACTCCCCACACCTGATGGGTGTATGGAGGGAGCAGTTTCTGGAAGTGCTGAAGCTCAAGGATGGAACTGCATGGCAGGAGCTGTGGCCATTGGGGGAGATGAGCAGTCACTGTCCACCAGAAGCCCAGCAAGCAAAGAGGTGGGGGGTAGGGAATAAGTCCCCCAACCCTAAAATCCCACCCTCTGATCTCTACCATAAGAGTCCTCACAGCAGAGCCCAGCCAGAAGCCCAGAGTAAGGTGAGAAGGATGGAGAGAGAAACTGGGAGAGCACAACCCAGCACACCTTCTAAACATGTGTCATTTAATCTAGCCCTCCAGTGACCCTCCGGTTAGACCCAATTATTATCCCTACTTATAGATATAAAAGTTTAGGGTTTGGGAAGAAGTTCAGGGGTTTTGTCTCACTAGATCTAGAATGTAAGCTCCATATGGGCAGTGACCATATTTGTCTTATATCCAGTTATATTTGCAGTGGCTAGAAAAGTGCCTGGAATATAGTAGGTGTTGGCTGCATGTTTGTTGAATGACTAAATGAGTGAACTTCTTCAAGAGCACACAAGTACCAAGTGGTGGTGCAGGATTTGAACCCACACTATCTGATGGCAAAGCTCACTGGCCCAAGGATCACATCAATGTTCCTAACCCAAGATCTGTAGATCCTTATAAGTCTAAGAGTTTCACAAGATAATTCTAAAATTTTGTGATTTTGCATATTCATTTCAGTAATAGCCTTAAGAAGTAAATATTATCATATTCTAGATCACCTGGATGATCATCTATCCCCATAAACAGAGAATGTTGTGAGATTTCAGCACCCACATCTGTGTTTGCATTCACTGTCATATTGGTACAAAGTGGTACTATTGCAATCATCTACAATCTAGGGCTAATGAGAAAGGAACATGGGTGAACTTAATTCCTAAGTGATTCATAAGTGATGCCTATAAAAGCTGAATGACATCATGGAATATTGTATAAACAAAAAAAAAAAAAAAAGAGGGGCAGGGTACACACTAAAGAATTGGCACCAGAGGGTCAAAGCCACTGTCTCCTCCTGGTCAGTGATTTAGGTTAATACAAACATCATCTCCCACACTAATGTTGCTATTCTGAATTGTACTGCTTATGCAGCAGTTTGGTTTTTTAAAAAAAATTTTTTAATGTTTATTTATTTTTGAGACAGAGAGAGACAGAGCATGAGCTGGAGAAGGGCAGAGAGAGAGGGAGACACAGAATCTGAAACAGGCTCCAGGCTCTGAGCTGGCTGTCAGCACAGAGCCTGATGCGGGGCTCAAACCCATGAACCATGAGATCATGACCTGAGCCGAAGTTGGGTGCTTAACCGACCGAGCCACCTAGGTGCCCCATCAGCAGTTTAGGTTTTTAAAAATTCAGTTTGTTTTATAGTTGCATAAGAGTTAAAATATAATTTTATGCTTATTTTATGCTTATTTAGTTTTGGGCAAGATATAATTTAAATTAGTTCTTATGTGTGCATTAGATAAGCACAGGAAGGCTCATGCTGTATGTTACAAACCATGGTATGAACTGCTTGCTGTAAGAATCTAACCAAGGCACCCCAGACTGGGAAAAGGGGAAAATCTTGATGTTCCCCCCAAAGTTGGAAATACTTATTATTTATTGAGAACCTATTAGTCACTATACTAAGTCACTATACTAAGGTTTTTACATGTGCTATAGACTGAATTGCATCTCCCCAAAATCATATGCTGAAGCCCTAATATGATGGTATTTGGAGATGGAGACTCCGAGAGGAGATTAGGTTTAGAGGAGGTCATGAGGGTAATCCCTTATGATGAAATTTATGTCCTTATAGGGAAAAACACCAGAGAGCTTGCTCCCTCTGCCCCCTCTCTTAACCATGTGAAGACACAGCAAGAAGGCAGCCATCTGCAATCCAAGAGGAGAATCCTCACTGGCACTTTTATCTTGGACTTACCAGCCTCCAGAACCGTGAGAAATTTAAGCCATCTAGTCTATGGTATTTTGTGATAACAACCTGAGCTAGTACAAGTATCATGTCAAATCTTCCTAACAATTCTGCAATGTAAATATTATTTCCCCATTTCACAGATGAGGAAACTGAGGGTCAGAGAGGTGTGTAACTTGTCCAAATAACACAACTAGAAAGAGGAGAACAATGATTAGTTTATAAAGGTTTGTGAATAAAGGTTTATGGATTTTTTAAAAAGCTATCTTCTAAGTCTGTATTAATAGGTGACAAGTATTAATCCTGCCATCTATGATGAATGTCATACTCTTCGTACTGATAGAAACACTTCCTTGTCCCACATGGAGACTATCTAAAAATGTCCTCAACTTTGTACTGATATGTGGACCATTTGCTACTAATATGGATGTCAACTAGGGTGAACCTGACAGTTCAGCTTTAATTGTTTTAAAATGTTGAGCATATTTGAGCTTAACTTTTCTTCCTATTGAAAAGCATTCGTGCATGAGCAGAAAATGTTCTCTAGTCACACAACAAAAACTTGGATGAAGAAGGACTATAGGAGCTCAGCTTGGCATTGCTATTCTAACCCTTTGTAGTGGTTCTCCAAACACCACCAGCTCATCCAGGCTGACAGACAGCATAACGGGTCAACTTCACAGACAGAAGCAGTTAAGGAAACAATCCCTTGAAGGTATATAGTGCTTCAGAGTCTCCGAAGAAAATTCACGCACATCAGCTCATATGGAGTCTCAAAACTTTAAATTATTTGTTGAGGGTTTGAGACCAGATCTTTAGTGATTCAAAATCTGGTGCTCATTTTTGCTATTGGTTTCCCCAATTCTGGGGAGCACGGACCATTCAGAGGCCATTATGTGCTTGCAAAGGACTCTATTCCAGCATATGCTTGAATTACTAGGAATATAAATTCCATGAGGGCAGGGGTCTCCAAGTGGTTAAAAGCCAAGGCTCTGGACCTAGACTGCTAGATTCAAATCCGAGCTCTTCTGTTAGCTAACTAGCATGACTTGAGGCAAGTAACGTAACTTAACTTTGCTCATTTCTTCATTTAAAAAAATGTATAATATATAATATGTAATAATTTATGATAAATTAATAGTATCTACATTATAGTGTTTTAGGAGTAAATGAATTAATACATACAAACCTTTGACATAATGCTTAAAACAATGAGAACATAGAAAGTATTCCGTATATACCAACTATAATTATTATTATTTACCACTGAATCAATCAGCATCCAGATTAGTGCTGGATAAGTAGTATACCCTTTAAACACTTATTGGATGAATTAAATAAATATTTCCACAGAGGATTCCCAAAATAGTATGGAGAGGGCAATCTTAAAACAGTTTGTTTTAAAAAGTAAAAAGAAAATACCTCCCTGTGACAGTGACATCTATTCTTTTTTTTTTTTTCAGTGACATCTATTCTTGAATTGACAACATCTCTAGATGACTTCAAATATCCAGAAGAAAATTATATTCAAATCATTTTGGCTTTTAGAAAATAATTTCACATCAGTGGTTAGCACAATTGGATGACATCCAATAGACACTCATGAAATATTTGTTGTTCATGATAAATACATTACTTGGGGTCTGTTTGGGGCAGGAACAAAGGAGAAAAGAGGATAAGTTTCTAGAAAATAATTTCTGCAGAGACTTGGCAAAAGGAACACAGAGGGCTGATCTCAACATACCTGATACTGAGTGAATGTTTCTTACTGAGTGTCAGTCCTTATATTAGTAGAGGTAAGTTCTGTCCTCAGAATAGACTTGCAAAAGATTTTCTTTTTCCTTTCCTAGACTTTAGGACCACTGCTTTTTTGCAGTAACTTGAGACCCAGGAGATTGGAAGTAGAAGTGGGTTTGCACCCAGATGAGTGGCCCAGGCTGGCCACACAGCGCATGTCTACACTGCACTGTACATCAGTTTACCCCAAAAGTCCTCGAGCTGCATCTTTCATGATTCGGAATAGACCATAACTCTGGCCAGCCAGTGATCACAGGTGCAAACTGCCAGCCAGCAGGCTGATGGGATGTGAGCAACTTTTCTAATATCAAGAAATGTTGCAGCTCAGGGAGTTTTTGTTTTGTGGAATACTATTTCTCTTTTGCAATCAACTTTGCTTCCCTGTTCTTATTAGACATTTTTGACTTTAATGAATTTACTTAGAAAATGACATTCTCAGAGCAACTGGAGCTCCCTCTTCCAGGATGGATTTGACCCTCCTGCCCTCCCCCACTGGGAATTTTCCCTGAGACAGGTTTGCAAAAAAAAGCACTTGGGGTCTTTTCAATACACGGTGACTGCTCACAAGGCACAATTGTTTGTCTTCAACTTGGAATTCATCTCCACTGAGCCAGGAACAAAATCAAGGCGACAGAGGCTTTAAAATTCAGACAGGAAGTTCTGCCCTTTTGACCTGGGAAACCAAGAGGAAAGTGAGGAGGAAGACGATAAAGAAAAACACCAGGAGGAGGTCTGATAGCTGCACCTCTTATAGACCTTCTATGTTTTCTCCACAAATTGTTTAAGGTAGAGGTGGTCTTTTTAAAAGACTACTGATGAGCACCAAGTGAGCCATGAGACACCCCCACCAGCTTCCATCTGGGCAGGCTCCTGGTTTTAAAGCCCCTTTGCACAGATATAACTAAGGCAAGTAGTTCTACGAGCCTGGGAAAGAAACTCAGAAAAGAGTTGAGTCTTGCAGCCCTTCCAATGTAGGAGTAATTCCGCACTCCAGTCTCCCATTTCCCACCTTTTCCCTCTCCCTCTGCACATTCACATCTTCCCCCTTCCTGTGTGGCAACTCTTGCCCTGTGTCTATTCTTGCTGCCTTGAGCCTGCCCCCTCCTGCAATTCTTGTTGCATCCTTCCTCCTTCCTCTGCTCTACCCCAGCCATCCCCTCCAAATCAGGTGAGCTTTATTTAAACCATTTGTTAAAAATGTTTATTCATTTCTGAGAGACACAGAACGTGAGAGGAGGAGGGGCAGAGAGAGAGGAAAACACAGAATCAGAAGCAGGCTGCAGGCTCTGAGCTGTCAGCACAGAGCCCGATATAGGGCTCGAACCCACTAACTGTGAGATCACGACCTGAGCTGAAGTTGGACACTAAACTGACTGAGCCACCCTGGCGCCCCTATTTAAACCATTTTTGTTCCACTTCTTTCATTCCTACCATTTGTCCTCAGTGGGATTTTGAGAAACAGTATGTCCTCTCTGTGTGTAGCACCAGAGGCCACTTTACAAGTTGTGGTTTAGTAGGCTCACTAGTCACACATCTAGGGAAATATGCCACTGACACCTGGGATCAACTAGGCTAAAATGAAATCCATCACTTCCTCACCTACCTCTCGCCATCCTCTCTGGCTGGTCTGGTTCTCCTTCTCCTTACCTGACTGGGCACAGCCAAACCAGACCTCTCTTTCTTCCCCTTCCCCCAAGGCCTATTGATATTACTGCAACACCTTTCTTTTTTTTTTAATGTTTTATTTATTTCTAGGAGAGAGAGAGACAGCATGAGCAGGGGAGGGTCAGAGAGAGAGGGAGTGACAGACTCTGAAACAGGCTCAGGCTCTGAGCTGGCAGTCAGCACAGAGCCCGACGCGGGGCTTGAACCCACGAACCGCGAGATCATGACCTAAGCGAAAGTCGGACGCTTAACTGACTAAGCCACCCAGGCGCCCCTCTGCAACACCTTTTAAATGTTATTCTTCCTCTCTGTTCTCATCGCCTTGCTTTAAGACCTGATCATCCCTCACCTGAACTGTTTTCATACCTCTTAATCCTGCCCCAGCACCTTCAGCTCTTTGCTGTCCCCATCAGAATCAACTCTCCAAAACACAGATCTTATGACACCACTTCCCTTGTTCACAAATCTTCAGGGGTGTCCTGTTTCTAAGGGACATAGAACAGGATGTATTCTATAGCCAGGCATTCAAGGCTCTTCACCATCTGGCTCAAACCCACTTTTCCAGTCCCATCTCCCAGCACATGTCAGGTCCTTGGTCACCATGCATTGAATAAAAAAATGCTTTATCTTAAGGTGTTTGTCCCATAATTGTAGCAGCTGGGGTTCACAGCCAGGACTGCAAACTGAAAAAACAGTGGCTTCTGACTGCCCTGAGTTGTTAATCTGGGACATTGCCAGGTCCCTAATGCTAACTAGCTGTGTGACCTTCGGCCAGCTCTCACTTCTTCAGGTCTAGGTTCCCTCAATAATACCATGAGGCCCAGATAACTTCCAAATTTACTACTTCCAACGTTAAAGATGATGGATAAGATGTGCAAATCTCTAAGCCAGATCTCATGGGCTGTGGTACCCTGCTGTGTTGTTCGGGTATTAGCTCTGGTCTCTCTGTTCTGTTTGTATGAAACCATCATCCATCCCATTCAGGGGTGATATCAGACCCTGGAAGAATTGACTCATACCGCAACCTCAGACAAGTCAAATTTGTACCAAAAGGCTCCTTTATGAATATGCAGTTGTAAGAAAACTTCCCTCTGCTCTTCAGAAAACTTACTCCCTAGATTAATGGTATATGAATATTAATTATTACCTAGATTTTTTTTCCTTGGTAAGTAAAATTAGTTAGCCAGAGATTGCTTGGGTGTATGGATTGAGAATAAGAAAGGCTCATGGTCTAGAGTTTAGTGTTTGAAGGCTGTAATATGGGCTGGTGAATCCCTTTTGTTCCAAATATCTGCTAGAAGCATTTGATTGCAAGCAACAGAAACTGACCTTGGCTGCATAAAGCAAAAAAGAGGATAATTGGGAGGATCCTGAGCAGCTAAGGGGGTCTTCTGACCATGCATTCTGAAGTAGCCTGCCCAGCTGGTCTTTACCACATCATCCTATTTCTTTCTTTCATTACTTATCCAGTGAGAAATTGTCTTATTTACTTGTTTGTCCTTGGTCTTCCCCATTAGATTCCTTGATCCATGAGGGCAGGGACATTGTTATTGTTTGTAGCTCTATCTCCAGAATGCAGGACAGTGCCCAGCATACATGGTATGCTCAGAAAGATTTGTGGGATGAATAAATGAGTAGAAAGTGCTGAAAAATAAAGTCCTGGGAATGACTGGGATGACCAGGAGCAGGAACCTCTGAACTTTTTTTGTAGGTATTACCATGAATGACTTAATTCCAATTGCATCTGTCTCTCTGTGTTTCTGCTCCAGGTTCACCTACCTAGAATAGAGAATTTGGCTGGCCAAATGAGGACCACAGGCCGACCCTAGAGGCCATGGTGTTGGAGTCCTGGGATTGGTTGCAGAGCAGAGCCTCACATGAAAGACTGAAGGGCATATCCTCAAAGAAACGGTTACCTGGCAGATATCGTTTGCATTTGACCACAGCAATCATTTTTCCTATAGACCTGGCATTTGATATGGCAGTTCTGCCCCCTAAAGATATCTCCATAACCGCTTATCTTCCAACGATCATTTCTCTTGTCTCCATGGGCTCCACTCAGGTAGGTCTTACCCACTCAAAAGTCTCACATGCCCAAAGGAGACAGACACACTCACTCTGTTAAAGTGATCTAGGTACTCTCTGCCTAGCATATCCCAGGACATCCCTTTGTACATTTGTTTCTAATTTTTTATCTCATGAATGAAACATGCATCTATTTTACATTTGAAAAATGTATGCTTTCACTTAACCCAAAGTCCTTGTTTTATGTAAACCCACATTTGGATTACTTTGTTGTGACTAATACTGCTGGTTGTCTACCCAACAGCCACTTAGGGCTTCAATTCACCCAGTCCTGGGGATGAAGCGTAATGGAAGCCCCTCATGTCTTTGCCCATAATTGGACATGTAAACCTAAATCTGGGCTATGAAGAATAATGCTAATTCTACTGGGGACTTCTGGAAAGATTTTCCTCCCTGAGAGGGTCACATGGGGAAAAAGGGTTTCTTGTACCTTATAGCTTTTTCTAATTCTTTCTTCCTTTCTTCTTCTTCTTTTTTTTAAATAACAAACTCTTCCTTCTTGATGAGGATGCTTTCATGTACAGATATGATACTTAGAGCTATGGCAGCCATCTTGCAAATATGAAGGGATAAATGTAAGAACAACATGCAGAAAATGGCTGAGGAGAAGAAAGGGGAGGCCTGCATCCTTGATTTGATTGTTGAAGCACCAAAATCAACCCTGGATTACTTAAGTAAATAATATGGTGAAACCACTCTTTGTTGGGCCCACTGTAACCTCACAGTTGAAAGCACCCTTACCTGATAGACCTGTGACAAACAACCCCTTCTTGATCTTAATGTTAACCCATTGGCTTTCTCACACAAGAGATGCTTCTGTTGCGTAGTGATGGGTGTTTTACTGAGCATTAATGCAAGAGGAAGTCTGAGGAAGAGCCTAAGAATTAATTGTGTTTTGTTATAAACACTCCTCATAATTTATATCTACTTCTCATAAAGTGATCATTATGACTATCTACTTGAAAGAATACTATGACTATTCATATAGATATCTCATATGTAAAAGTATGTTATCTAAGTTTCTTGTCACTTTCATCTTACAATTTAATAGACTTTGATCTGCTATGATTTCAGAATTTCTATACAGAAGGGACTTAAAAGTAGCAATTAAATGGGAAGTGGGAGATGGGGTCTTGAAAGTGCATTTGCACTGCACTTTAAGATTGAGAAGTGACTACCCATATCATGAAACAGATGGAGCTAAGGCAGCCCCACATACCCCCCCCCATCTATACCTTGTTGCTAGTATTTCTTCCATCCTTAAAGCCAACTGCTTAAGGATTTTGACTTCCCTCCTAGAAGCCAAGGTATCAGTTTTGAAGGTTTTACAACATAGACCTTCAAGATTGGAAACCTGATGGGGGTGCCTTGGTGGCTCAGTTGATTGGAGGTTCAGCTTTGGCTCAGGTCATGATCCCATGGTTCATGAGTTCAAGCCCCACGTTGGGCTCTGTCCTGGCAGTTCAGAGCCTGGAGCCTGCTTCTGATTCTTTGCCTCCCTCTCTCTTTGCCCCTCCCCTGCTTGCACTCTATCTGCCTCTCTCTCTCAAAAATAAACATTAAGAAAAAATTTTTAAATGTTAAAAAAGAAAAAGATTGGAAACCTGATGGAATAATATGACTTTACATCTGCATTGCCACTGATGCTGACTCAATCACTTAGCCTTGCAAGGCTGTGTGGATGATCACTAGCATTTCCTATAAATAGAGATTCAGACACACAGGGATTAAATGACTACTCAAAACTAGCCAGCAAAACCAGTTCTACAACTTTGGTGTCCTGATCCTTACTCTTCCCATTCCATCAAGTGGTTCTCAATTTAGGGATGGGGTCTTTACAATCTAAAACAGTGTGGCTAAAAAGAAATGTCCCTGGCCCATTAAAAGGAGTCTTTTGAAGAGCATACCTTTTCCTACCAGAGAAGAGGAACAGAAAACCAGAGGGCTTGGGGCAAATGGGGGGGTGGGGTGTGTCCAATCCCTCAATGGATCTGGAAAGCCACTGATTAAATACCTACCTCTATGTTATCTCCATGTATTCCTCCAGAATATTAACTGCCGTCTGTCCCATACCTTCCTAAATGATACAGACCGGTCTTAACTAGACAAGTACACCAGGAGGAACTCTAGAGGAGAAGGAGCGTGTATGCCCTACATGTCTCTTTGTACAAGTGGTGTGGAGGAGAATGCTTCTAATTCCTCCGTAGGAGTGTGATCTGAGAGAAGGGTTCTGTGACCCAAAGAAAAGCAAGAGTGTCTTCAGGAGCAGATTTACAGATCAAGTGAGCACAGGGTTTCAAGTCCAAGTCAGCCCTGGGTTTTCCAAGCCCAAAGCGAAACTAAGCTCCAGAAGAGACATAGGAAGTTAGGACAGAGCCAGAATGGGAGCAAAAGGAAAACTCATGTTGACAGACTGACTGACTGAAAAGTTTTATACAGAAATGTGAGGAGAAGGAGATTCTGACTTCTTGGCTCAGGACCAGGGCAATGATGTAATCAGCATAAGTGAGACATCGTGGGCTGGCAAACATGCCAAGAATGTGGGCTGAAGGGGCCTGGGTTATTCCAGGTTGCCATGGTTTTTAGCCAAAAGTAATAGAACCAGGCAGGGAAAGCAGGCGGCCTTATGCCTCAAGGATGTCCACACATACTCTGAGGTGCAAGACAAAGGAGTCTTGTTCATTCCCTTACTATACTGAACCGTGAGTAGAGCTGGCAGTAGAGTATAGCCTTTAAAAGCATAACATTTAGAATCAGACAGGCTGGAGTTCAAATCCTGGCTCCACCATTTACTTGCTGTGTGGTTTTGGCAAAGTGACTTAACCTCTCTGTGCTTCACAATCTTCATATGTAGGCTAATCAGAGTACCTTATTGATAAGTGGTATGAAAATCAAATGTGATTTTTTTAAGTTTATATATTTTTTAAGGGCGTTTATTTATTTTGAACAAGAAAGAGCATGAGCAGGGGAGGGACAGAGAGAGAGAGAGAGAATCCCAAGCAGTCTCTGGGCTGACAGTGCAGGGCTCAAACTCATAAAGCATGAGATCATGACCTGAGCTGAAATCAAGAGTCCACCACTTAACCAGCTGAGCCACCCAGCAGCCCCAGTAAGATGTGTTTTGAAAATTGCTTAGTCTAGTACCTGACACAAGGCAAGAACTCAATCTTAACCTACTATTTTTCGTAATAAAGTATATATTGAGGTAAACTGCAAAAGAATAAAACCAGGAGACTGGTAAACATTGATTTTATACATATAATAAAATGCACCCAGGGCACCGGGGCGGTTCAGTCAATTTAGCATCCAACTTTGGCTCAGGTCATGGTCTCACGGTTCATGAGTTCAAACTCTGCATCAGGCTCTGTTCTAGCAGCTCAGAGCCTGGAGCCTGCTTTCAGAGTTAGTGTCTCCCTCTCTCTCTGCCCCTTCCCGCTCACTCTGTCTCTCTCAAGAAGAAAACATTAAAATAGTTAAAAGTAAAATAAATAAAATGCACCCAATAAATCAATGGGAACGAAGCGAAGACTAAGAATAGGTTCTGGATGGTCAGTGACCGAGAAGAAAGCAAATGTACTTGTCTTAGATATTTCCACTGAGGAAACTTTTGGTTTATATTAGACTCGGAAATTTTGAACCTCCTAACTACCACCTGGGAGGGGGAAAAAAAAAAGCCTATGACACAGATTTTCAAATAAGTGCTCTAGTGTGCAGATAATTTCTTTCTTTATAAAAACAACATTGTAACATTTTTAAGACGGCTCCAGAAAGGGTTGCCCCACTTAATGGATGACCGAGGGCCGGTTATTAAACTGCCTCATACCTTCCTTTCCTCATCAACAGTAAAGTGGGGGATAAAAAGAACACCAACTGCACAGGGCTGTAGTGAGGACCTTACAGTTAACATGTGTAAGGCTCTCGGAAAAGAAGTAGCAGACGCAACGTCTTAGCCCGTTTATACCACACCACAAAAGCAATCCCTGGACTGTGCAAACAGCGCCAACTCACCCACTGTTCTACTATCTAAAAATAGCCACCTTTAATATTTTGTGTGCATTCTTCTGACATTTTTCAACGCACACAGTCATGTAAGTGTTCATTTGTTTCTCACAAAAGGGATCCTTCTCTAATAGTTTATGACGATCTGCTTTCCCACCTAGAACATATGGTGAAGGTCTTTCCATGTGTCGGCCTCCACCAACTTCAGGGACCACCATCACTGTCTTCTCTGGGGAGTCAGGGTGGTTCTCTGTGGCCAGGGCTTCCCACTGCTGCTTCTCACTTCCTGCACCTCCGCGGCTCTACCAGCTCAGCCCCTTCTCCCTCACCTGCCGCTGCCTTCCGGTTCTCTGGGCCCACTGGCCCTTCGTGTAGTGCAGCTCCCCACAAGGAGGGCTCCGTCAGGGAAGTTTCAACTTCCTTTTTTTGCCCACCTCTCAATTTCCAAAATGGCACCAACCAAGGCTGTGTGTGTTTAACAGACTCTTCAGAAGAGTTAAAAGTAAGAAAGAAAACGTTGCCAGGAAAAGCAAAACTTAAAATTTGTTAAGTTTCTTGGGTCTGAGTTGGGGGGGTGGGGATATACCCTTCATGGGAAATTCCACACCTCCTCTCCATTGTTGTCCCTACCTTCGAGGCTGGAAAGCAAGCTTCCTCCTCGTTCCCCTCTGCCATGTCCACAGCATCACCCAGGCAAACTGGCAAGCCTGATGCACAGTTCAACCATCTGAGGTGGCTTGGCCAAAAAGGCGCTGAAAATTTTCTTTTGAATGAGGTGTCACCACTTGAAAACCAGGAGGTTTTACATGCAAACCTAGATTTCTGGCCTCTCTTAAATGATGAAAAGCCCTGGCAACACCAAGCCCACATTCCTGGGCGGCAACAATTTTGGAGCAGAGTGCTTTTGTTCTAGAAATGGAACATGTGTCTGCCAGGTGGCCTTGGGCTCCATTAGTTTCTATCATATGATGCTGGGGTGCCATCACCTGTTTATTTACTTGCCTGGATCCTGTAGGATTTTAAGTTCGAGTAGGGGGAAATATTTCCTATCAGCTCCCCAGGTTCACTGAAAACTTGCCTTAGAATCTTCATCGTCACCCAGATGTCTGGGTGGTTTCAATATCCAGGGGGCTGAGACCAGTGGGGTGAAAGCAACCTGTGCTGGGGTGGTGTCCAAGAAGGAGGGTCCTTGGGGAGAGGGTACCCCCAAGGGAATCTGAATGTCAGGATGGAAAAGTGGAATCACTGTTGACAACAGTCACAGCCATTTGTGGAAACGGAGGAAACACATGCAAGATATCTGAGGAGACAGCCAAAGGTGAAGCTGGCAAAACTGATGGCTGGGAGTGTCAACGGAGACAGGATGAAGCAAGGCTGGATCAGGTCACGCAGGACTCATTCCTCAGATTGGGTTCCGAAGGTCTTCCCCAGTTTTTGTGACATCAGCCAGCCCACAGGACCAGAGCGTATCCACACAGTTGTGTGGGTGACCCTCACTTCACTGTCCTTGGGCAGCCAACTCGTATTCTCACCTGGGCCTCATCATCACCTCCAAGTGTTCTCTGTCAGAAATCGGAAACTTTAACCCGCAGGCTTCAGACCACAAATGTCTAGCCTTTCATCTCCCTTGCTGAGGACTCAAACCAAGGCCATGAACCCTCTTTGCTCTACTTCCTTCTTGCCAAGCCTGGAGGCTACTAGCTCTCAGGTGAACGTGGGTGCTCTGCTCCTTCACAACTCTTTCCTACAGCACCTGTCCTCCAGGCCACCAACCTCCCCCCCGACAATCCCTCTCCACCCTACACAGAGTCACTGAGCACTGCTGGGCCAGCCGACGCCTCACCCAGCACCCAACACCCAACTTCACTAAGCCTCCTACTGTGCGAGATTAACACCTTGAAATGTTCCTCTTACCCGGCCTACACCTTGTCCCCATATCCACCCATCTTACTGGTGTTCCTCCCACCTCAGTCCTTGCTCGGTCCTTGCTCCCATTCTCGGGACTTCGTCTTCTCTTATCCCCTCCATGACTTGTTCTTTGAACAAGGCTTTCCGACTCCCATACCTTCAACTTTTCCCTCGCTCCTGAGTCTTGCTCAGAACCTAAACATATCCACACTTCTCCCATCTTTGAAGAGAATGCCCGGGAACTTTGGTGGAAATGACTACAAAATGATAACATTCAGCGTTCTAAGGAAGGAAGGAGAGAAATCAGCGAGATAAAGAAAACAGGCTGCAGGAAGGTGCAGTTCTTCAAGCTCAGGGTTTTGGCAAGAAAAAGCCAATGGGAACGAAATGTGAGGGACAAAGGGTCTGAGCGAACAGGATGCCCTTTTCACATCATATACTAAATTCGTCATAATACCCTTTTTGTGTATAGGGCTGCAGAGCTCACATACACTGATTTGTCCAGTTCTCACCTCAGCCCAGTGAGAGAGGCATGGGGGAGACCGAGAGGGTGAGGAGTGGGTGCTAGCACTGAGCTGGGGCATGGCCAGATATGCACCACCAGAAAGAAGGGGAAGGAAATCTCTAGTGGCCGAGGGGTTGGGGGTGAATCAAGGGAGGAGCTGGTTTTGTGGGCTGGAGAGATCATTCACACGATGCAGCCGGAACAGTTTTCCTGGGACATGGGAAGGACCGTGTGAAGAAATAAATTCATCTTCAAGGAAAACCATGGGTGACTACGGAAGGAAGAAAATGATGCCATTGTTAAAGGTTTGTGTGACAACAAAGTAGAAAACCAGTTCTCAGTCTATGAGATTAGAGATGGAGGGGGCGCTGGGTGGCTCAGTTGGTTAAGCATCCAACTTCAGCTGAGGTCATGATCTCACATTAGTGAGTTCAAGCCCCACATCAGGCTCCGTGCTGACAGCACACAGATCCTCTGTCTCCCTCTCTTTCTGCCCCTCTCTCTTAAAACAAATAATCGTTTAAAAAAACAAAGGGAGGACCCAGGGAACCAGCCCTCTTGGAGAAATGTTGAAACAAAACAATGTTTATCAATACAAAAGCACAGACTTTTTAAAAAGAACACCAATGCCATCTAACCAAAACAGACACCCCCTTGTGTGAGTTCTGGAGGTGAGGCCAGGAGGCTTACCCTTACTTACAGGCCCTCCCCAACCAACTAGGGGATCTAGAGCCTCCCTGCCTCCTGTTTTCTTCATGATCATCGGGTCTCTCAAACCCCCTGAACCAACTATGACAGCACATGACCTGATGCTTTGGGAATGACAGGGCCTTGTGCCAATGGAAGCCAGCCAATATGCTTAAAGAGGTGAAAACTGATAAAGACTCAAATGAGCCATTGCACTCCAAGAGACAGCACCACGTGGGTCAGAGTAGCTACCAAGGCAAAGTAAAGCTCTTATGACTGGGGGAGGGCTGGGAAGAAGACATGGCTTTTGAAGGGAACTGCCATCTCCACTAGCAAAATAAACCCAGATCTTTCATGGTCAGCTCCAGCAGGGGGTTCTCCACCTGGGTTTCCTTCTTGGCTACCTCAGAGGACCAGTGTTAGATTTTATTTAAAGAAGACTCTAGGGTTCTTGCAAGATGAAATCTCCATCTTGTGAAAAGGGTAAGGATAGGCTCCAGGAACAGTAAATTGTCCACCCATCTGGAGAGGTGGTGTTAGGTGATAGAGCAGAGGCTTGGATCCTGGCTGATCTGGGTTCAAATAATCCCCTTGGTGGCTGTGTGCTACTGCATGCCCAGTTCAACCACTCTATATGTAGGAAATGGGGGTAATAATCTTGATCTCAGAGGATAAAATTAGACAGTACAGAAAAGCTCCTCTGCATTATGACAAGTGCTCAGTCCATCAGTTCCTGGGATGGTGAGTAGTAGATACTGAGGTTTTCTTGGGAGCAAATATTCTTGAACCAATTTGCTTTCTGTCTGGAAAGGGAAGTCAAACATCTGGAAGAATGGTTTTCAACTTGGGGTTGATTTTGCACCTCCCTCCCCCCAGGAGACATCTGGCAATGTCTGGAGACATTTTTGATTGTCATAATTGAGCAGGGGATTGCTACTGGCATCTAGTGGGTGGAGTCCATGGATGCTGTTAAGCGTCCTACAAATGCACAGGACAGCCTCCCAGAATAAAGAATTCTCTGGCTCTGAATATCAATAGTGACAACATTGAGAAACCCTAGTCTGGCCCAAAGCTAGGTCTTTATTTGTTCTTTCCGCAGTATCCAGTCAATAAGCCAAGTGAATCCAACTGTATTTGCGGAGTTGTTCATGCCCTGAAGCAGCCAGTGGAGGGAAGTATTTATTGATGACTCAAATGTGCTAGTTAGGGCTGTTAACAGTCTTTGTCTGAAGCTGGAGTAATTCATTTAGAATGTGTTTATTAATCACAGAGGACATCAAGTTTTGTGGCTGCATTAACCTTTTGGAGGAGAAAAATCATGTCCTAAGTCACTATGACAAACAAGAGGAGTAGTCTTCTAAAAGCAGAATGGAATCCTTATTGGAGAAAAATTAGTGAGGCTTGCAGGTCATGGAAAGGACCTGAAGGCCGCTGAGGACCACCATCTAAACATGGCCTGTGGTCAGGGCTGTGAGATACTAAACTGAGACCATCTTTCAGCATTCCTCAGTCTGAGCAAGGCCATTTTAAACCATTCAGTGTAGAGTTTTGCATTTTAAAAGAGATATGGAGAAATCCATAGGAAAGATAGGAAAACCACAACAATACCTGGAAAATAAGAGTGGTCTGAAAACAGGCAGAGTCTGGGTTTGTTAACGTGGAAAAGAGAAAACTGAGTGTGTGTGGTTTTGAACAAGAAAGATTATCACAAGGGGGAAAATGGCCAGCTGTTTTCCATCTGCATGGAGGAGCAAATTATAGGAAATGGGTTGAGATTGCAGCACAATGGTGGCTGTGAATATGAAAGCATTTCCTAATTGGACCCTGGAACAGACTTCAGAGGAAGACAGTTCAATTCTCAAGCTTGCTAAAAATAGGTTAAGTATTGACCTGACCCCAGATGGGGAGACTGTATGTGATGACTTCTTGAGCCCCCAGTTTTTATCATTCTTTTTTGCCTGTGTCTTCACAAGGCCCCGCTAATTCGCTGATGGGTGAAAATTTCAGCTGTTTCATTATGTAGCCTATACAGGATGGCTTCCTAAACTACTCATTTTGATGGCTTTTGATTGATTATATTGTTAAATTGACTGGTGGTTTGGGAGTCATTTTGACATAGCCTGTAATGTCATAACATTTGTTTTACTCATTGAGCTAGGACATGAATACATAAATTATATTATGCTTGTGGGTCATCAAGTCGGCCTTGCACTGACCATGATGTTTAGAGCTTGGTTCTATGAGTCGCTGGCTTCTTCTTTTTTTTTTTTTTTTATTATTTTTTTAATGTTTATTTATTTCTGAGAGACAGAGTATAAGTGGGGAGGAGCAGAGAGAGAGGGAGACACAGAATCTGAAGCAGGCTCCAGGCTCTGAGCTGTCTGCACAGAGCCCGATGTGGGGCTTGAACCCACAAACCGCAAGATCATGACCTGAGCCAAAGTCGGATGCTTAACCAACTGAGCCACCCAGGCGCTGCTGGCTTCTTTAACACTGCTACCAATGCACAGTGGCATACCCTGAATGAGCCATTCAGAACAGAGTAAACAAGGTGAGGAAATGGTTCCAAGCTTGCAATTTGCTCCAAGGGTGGGCTCTTTGTATTCAGAGTGTATTACTGTATTACTGTTGAAGCCAACATTTGAGTTTGAATGGGGGGTGGGAGGGGGTTGGAAAAGAAGATGTGATCCTGCTGTTTCCAGCATTGTCCAGAAACGAACCCTTTCCATTCTCAAGTGAATCTACTGAATTGCTGACAGAGAAGGATTCAATCCATTAAAGCCTCATGCTATGTACTATGGGAGCATCCTGTTAGTTTGTTTCTTTGGGCTCTCTTATGCATATACTTAACTTGTTTATGCTTACACCCTAAGCGGGAGCAGGAATATAGAGTGACTTCGTTATTCACTGAGTTTTTAGCTTCTCTGCTGAAAAATGCAACTCTGCAAATGTTTACATTAGAGGCACTAGTAACCAATAGTTCCCTTGTGGTCTTAAAAGGTACAGAAAACTAACAAAATCATTGATGTGGATACAAAATGGTGCGTTCAGTTGATCTGGTTTTTTTCCCTGTGGCAGGATTGCTGGGCTGTCCCCAGCGGCCAATCCTCCCTTCATCCTCTGAGTTGTAGTCAGACACATGACTATTTCACTAAAGACTACATTTTCCAGCATCCCTGGCACCTAAATGAGATAAAGAATAATTTTCAACTGATGGAATGTGGGCAGAAGTGATTTGGGAAGATATGATGTATGCCATTTCTGGTCCATGACCTGAAATGGAAAGGATACCATCACCTCCCACATCTACCTTCTACCCTTCTGTAGGCTGGGATGCAGACGTGATGGCAGGACCTGGAGCAGCCATCTTCAACTATGAGATGGAAGTCCTCTGTTGAGGATAAAGGAGAATCATGATGGAAGAAACTTGGATTTAATGATCATGGAGCCACCATTTCAGCTTTAGACTATTTATACTTTGTTATAGGACAAAAAAGCAAACTTCTATTTGTTTAAGCTACTATTATTTTGACTTTTGTAATGGTAGCCAAATTAGTATTCTAACCCTAAAACTTTGGAACCAGAAACTTAACTTTAGTAATTTAGGTATTTTTTCATTCAGTGAAAAACACACAGTTTGAGAGAAAAAGTACACATATGTACATGTACACACACACACACACACCAATACTTAACTGGGAACTTAGCGAAGATCCCCAGAGAACTGATTGTAGACAACTCACCCGACACTCTGCAACGTGAACTATATACAACGTGTTTTATGTTTTTATATATAATGAACTAAGAGAGAATGAATGGAAATTAGCCTTCTAGTGAGGTGGTAAAGAGCACATGCTCTGTGAGCCTAGCTGAATGAGCAGGCATAACCTCTGAGTGTCCAGGTTTCTACTTCTGTATAAAAGGAGTAATACTGTAAAACCTTGGATTGTGAGTAATTTGTTCATTGAGTGTTCTGCTACAAGATCAAATATTTCTAATAAACTTTAACTTGATAAACGATAGATGTCGTGCAATATGAGTAGTACATGATGCTAAATGTCAAATGATCACACCTGAGTCAATGGTTCTTCTCTCTCTGTCTCTCTCTCTCTCTCTGTCTTGCTGTAGGATTGTGAGCGATCGTCTCCCATGCTCAGGCCACGATGTTTGGCAGAAATCAGTGATTTTTCAGAACATTGGAAGTTGCCCACAACTGGCACTAGTGTGTTTTTGGTCACTTCAAAGCAACTATGGACAGTCCTTTGCTTTTCCATACAAGAGTAAGTTTAGGAATGCTTTGCTTCATTCTAGGGCAGATATAGACTCTTTCCTCTGCTGTCTTATTGCCAGTTACATTAAATACAGTATATGACAAGAGTTTATTAATACTGTACTATAGTCTGTCAGGCCACAAGTCTAAACGTATAAACCAAACTGACTCCATGACAGGCTTTAAGTTTCCCCTCTAAACTAGAAGGCCTGAGTTTTGGCTTCCCCAAAACTATCAGGTAGTTACACATTGCCCAAGGCAGGAGTAACCACCTTTGCAACACCCAATCAGGAAAGGCCAGCGACCACCCTCCACATTGTTCAGGAAGAGGCCTGAAGATAGAAACTATAGATAGGACCCTGTTACCTAATGTTAAAGTTAACCTGTTAGTCACCGAACAAGACCCTAGGCTCGCTCTGTGATTGGTTGAATTTAAAGGTACTCTAAATGTTGTAATTGGATCCCGCCAAAAGTAATGAATACTCTAGACAATGTGTATGGTCAAACCTGCTGTCAATGATGTTGAATAATTATGATTGGATCACTGTTCCCATGTCACAACTTCTGTAACTCTCCCGTCTCAAACCCCATAAAAACCCTACTCTGCCCTTGTTCGGGGCTCTCAGCACGGATCTGTGCGCTGGTGAAGTCTGGGAGCCTGAGCTCAAGCCCGTAATAAAGCCCTTTGCCTTTGCATGCGTGACTCGGTCTCCCTGGTGGTATCTGGTCGGTTAGGATACTGCGATCTGGGTATAACAAGTCAACATCGTGCAAGCGTATACAATGGCCCCCATGCAGAAAAAGATTCCATTAAGCCAATAGATCTCAGTGATCCTGAAAGTGACAGTGAAAATTCTCCTACACAATAACCCTCCTCTCTCTTGTCTGTCTCACACTAGCCATGAAGGTTTTCAAAGATAAGTGTAGGTTAATTTATTTTTCTTTAGATTTTGTATTTATTATTTTGTATTATATTACAGTATTGTAATCATTTTTATATGGATATTTTGGGGATGTGGAATGAATCACCTGAGTTCCCATTATTTCTTTTGGGGAAATTCACTTTGATATACAAGTGCTTTGGATTACAAGCATGTTTCTGGAATGAATTATGCTTGCAAACCAAGGTTTTACTGTAATTGTTTCTACCTCTTTGGGATGTTGTGAGGATCACATGAGATCATGTTAAGTGCTTAGAAGTGCTTAACCATCAGGTTAAGTGCTTAGAACACTGACTGGCATGTAAGCACTGAATACATTTTCAGTACTACTATAATCAGTTCCTCTTCACTAATTGGCCAGTGACAACACTAGAGAAATGTGGCTAAGAGAATCGTTCTAGATTGCTCTTGATCTACTTGTATGTTTTGTACATGGTCTTATCCAAGACATCTGATCCAAAATATTTATTTCTTGCCTTGAAAGAGGTCCCAATCTTTGTTTATGCACATGTGGCAGGTATTATGTGAACTATTATATCATTATAATTTTGTAAATTGATTTCTAAAGGAAACTTTAACAATAGCAATGAACATTTAGATATAGCTACACCCCTCTGTCTCTCTTATTGGAGCCATTTTATCTGGGTTCTTTTGCTGTGGACAAGGTTGTAATTATCCTCCTGTCCAGTGGCCACAGCTGTGTCTACTGGTGACAACTGGAGCTTGGAGAGGCAGATTTACTGAGGAATGAATGGAGTTTAACTTTCATTTGGTTGAGCCCCTTCGAAGGCTCCCAGGGTTCCCCTATAAGCTTGCAGGAGCCCAGTATAGGAGGCACAGAGCTGATCCCAGACTAACGGTCACCCCCTTGCCCTAGTATGGTGCTGAGGTTTCAGGTAGGGCTAGCTGGCTGCTTAAACCCATATTCACATCCACCCAGCACCCAAATCCCACCTGGCTGCAGTGGGCCTCATGGAGTATTCCAATATTATCTTTGATCCTTAGAAGAAAGGTCTGAGCTAGATGCTGCTCTGCTTTCTGCTCAGAAGCTATTGTGACTAAATTTCATGGCTGCCCCAGGACTTGGAGGAGCATGAGCATGGCAAAGGCCAGGCCAAGTTGAACCAGCTACTTACTGGTGGCAGCTTCTATCAAAGACACTGCTGAAGCAAGAGACTGTAAGAGTATACTGCAGAAGGAGCATTGCCAACAAAAGATTCTGAAATGCAAAGGAACTTTTCCAAACCATGGACATTAAGAAAAACAATAACCATGCAAAAAGAAAAACAGGATTATCTTCCTATTCTCTATTGTTAACAACCATATTACAATACTGTTTTTGTATAGAGAGGTTAAAAGAATATGCAATCAAAATTGTTGGGGAAAAAGATTACTAAGGTATGCCAGGTGGTCAATTAATAAATAAAATAGTTATTTTAATGGATTTCGTGGCAGTTGTGGTATGTGTCAACATTTAAAATTTTGTCAATACTCATTTCATACCAAAATTTGTATTTGTAATTCTGTAATCTACCTTAAAGAGGGTCTCCAAAAGCTGCAGGGCCTATAACACCTGCATTTTCCTTCTAAAAGTTTATACCACTTTGGAAAGAAGAGAAGGTCTTGATTGATGTTTTAGAAGAAGATGGACTAATCATGTCACATGACACCTATTGGGTAATGCCATTAACCAGCCCTCCGAAGCCAGAACGGGAGCATCCTTAGAAGTCTAGTTGATGCTCAGGTTGGGGTGTGTGATATGAGTGTTTGTGATTAACCTCCAAGAGGTGGTAAGAGTGAGCTATGTATTTCTTTTTGATCCTTTGCAGTTCTATAAACATCATGAATGTGTGCCACTACTTCCTGTCTAACTGTAACTCAAAACTCAAGAATATCTTGTTTTATTTTTGGCTTTTCTGTCCTCAGAACTCCGGTTGGGCACATTCTTTTGCTTTAAGGACGGTGACCATGAACTCCTTTCTGACAGTGTCTGGGAAAAGTCACGATCCCATTGTCCACATGCCCTTCTATTGTTCTCCCACTCCATAAAGATTTGTTGCATGGACTAGAATAGTCCTATTTCTAAACCAAGCATAGTGAATAGGCTGAAGATCTGGTGATGATGTTTGCTAATTTTATCATGTTTCCTTTCCTTGGAAAAGAAGCTGAAGGGGGTGTAGGAGGAAGTGAGGATGGGCCAGAGGCAGAAAGAAGGATGAATGTTATTAGTTGTAAATGGTGGAATCAGCCACGTAAATGTGTCATTATGCATTACTGTGACCCAGTCCATAGCACAGAACCTTTTACTTGAGTTCCCCACATCCAGGCTTGACAACCCACCCCAAGCATAATCTCTACACAAGAGCCAGAGTTGTTTTTTATAATCAGATCATATCACCTGTTTGCTTAAAACTCTCAAATAGCTGCCCATTGCAATAAAAGTAAAAGCCAGACCCTACTGTGGCCTACAGGACTTTCCACAATGTGATGACTGTTTCTGCTTCTATTACTACCTACTGTCTGCCATGATGGCCTCATCCCCTACAACTCCATCCTCAGGAGTTTCCATGGTTTAGCCTTCCTTCCTTCTCTCCCTCCTCTCTCTCCCTTCTCTTTCTTTCTATAGGACAGCTTTATTTAGATATAATTCACATACAATACACCTCTGTAAAGTATGCAGTTGAATGGTTTTTAGTATACTTACAGAGTTGAGCAACAGTACCACAATCAATTTTGAAACATATTCATCACGGTGAAAAAGAAATTATACCCATTAGCAGTCACTCTCTATTTGTCCCATAGCCTTAGGCAACCACTAATCTATGTTCTATTTTTATACATTTGCTTACTCCGGGCATTTCATATAAAGGGAATTATATAACACCTGGCCTTTTAGGTCTACTTTCTCTCATGTGGCATGATGTCTTCAAGGTTCATTCATGTTGTAGCATCTGTTAGTACTTTATTCTTTTTATAGCTGAATAATATTCTACTATAGGGATGTTACATGGATATACATTCTATTTATCCATTCATCAATTCATAGGCATTTTGATTGTTTCTACTTTTTGGCTATTATGAGTAATGTTACTATGAACATTTGTGTATACTTTTTCATGTGGACATATGTCTTCAATCCTCTTGGATGAACACCTAGGATTAGAATTTCTGGACTGTATGATAATCCTAGGTTTAGCATTTTGAGAGACTGCCAGACCCCTTTCTGAGGTGGCTGCATTTTATATTCCCACCAGCACCCAATATATGAGGGTTGTGATTTCCCCCCATCCTCACCAACACTTATTATCTGTTGTTGTTGTTGTTGCTATTATTATTCTAGTAATCATAGTTGGTGTGAAACTTTGAGGTTTTAATATTTGAGTCATCATGATGGCTAACAAGGTTGTGCATCTTTTGGCCACTTGTATAACCTTTTTGGAGAAGGGTTTATTTAGATCTATTTTGTAATTGAGTTGTTTGTTGTTCAGCTGTGAGAGGTTTTTATATATTGTAGATATTAGATTCATATCAGATATATAATTTGCAATTATTTTCTGTCATTCTGTGGATTGCCTTTTCATCCAATCTTCAGTATTAGATAGAAATACCATATGATCCAGCAATCTACTTCTAGGTATATATCCAAAAGAAATAAAATCACTGTCTTGAGGATATATTTGCATTCCCATGTTCATCACAGTATTATCCACAATTGCTAAGATAGGGAAACAACTTAAGTGTCTATCAACAGATGAATGGATAAAGAAAATGTGGTGTATATACACACATATATACATACATATAGTGGACTATTATTCAGCCTTGAAAAAGATGGAAATACTTTCATTTGCAACAGCATGAATGACCCTGAAGGACACTATGCTTAATGAAATAAGCCAAACACCAAAAGACAAATACTGCACAATCTCACTTATGTGTGGGGTCTTAAAAAAAAGAAAGAAAGGAAAGAAAGTAAAAAGAGAAAAAAATCGAACTCATAGTAACAGAGTAGAAAAGGAACTTAGGGGTTGAGAGAAACAGAGATGTTGCTCATAGGGCACACATTTTCAGTTATATGATGAATGAATAAGTTCTGGACACCCAGTGTACAGCTCGGTGACTACAGTTAATAGTAATGTATTATATGCTTGAAAACTGCTGAGATCAAGTGCTCTTAACACACACATGCAAATGATAACAATGTGAGGTGATAGATATGTTAATTAGCCTGGTTATGATCATCATTTAATAATGCATATGTATATTAAAACATCAAGTTTTACACTCTAAATGTATACAATTTTTGTATAATTGTATAATTGTTTTGTCCATCATACCTCGGTAAAGCTAGGGAAAAAAGAAAATCATCATTATTTAGAAACGGTCATAGCTACTGATTCAGAAAGAACCATCAGTTGGATTCTAAAATTATTCAGTAAAAATTTAATAAGGAAGTTTCTGCCACAAATTACCTATTAATTATAAAGAGAAAAATAGTTATTTTACAATAGAGAAAACTGGCAGACACCAACTTCACAATCAAAGCTAATGTTGCAAGGAATGGAACAAATAGACATGATGTGTCTCATGATACGATGCAGTAAAAAGAAACAGTATCAAGAAACAGTATCACTTCTGTGGTATTCTTGCCAAAAATACATTACCTGAATCTAATCGTGTGAGGAAATCTCAGACAAACCCATGCTGATGAACATTCTACAAAGTAACTGGTCAGTATCCTTAAAAACTGTCAAGGCCCTGACACAGAATCTGAGTAACACTTACAGATTAAAGGACACTAAAGAAACATGATAACTAAGTATGACTTGTAACCCTGGATTGGATCCTAGACCAGAAAAATAAACTATTTTTCTACAAAGGAAATTATTGGGATAATTGATGAAATTTGAATAAGGACTGTACATTAAAAAATAGTATGGTATCAGTTTCAACTTCCAAATATGAAAACTGTACTGTAAGAGAAGTCTTCATTCTTAGAAAATATACACTGAAGTACTTAGGAGTAAAGAAATATTGTGTCTGAACTCACTCTCCAGAATTTCAGAAAAAATAGTGTACACACATGCACATGCACACACAATGTTAGAATGACAAAAACAGTTAGGTAATTGTTAACAGTTGGGGAGTCTGAGGGAAGGGCATACAGGACCTTTATATTCTTCCTGCAACTTTTCTTTAAGGCTGAAATCATATCAGAACAAAAATTTCCAAAACTAAAAAAGAAGATGAGTATCTCATGTCTCCCAAACCCCATACAGGAATCTCTACTTTGGTGTCTTCCACAGTGGGTGGAAGATGTATGACTTGGTAAAAATAGATTGAAGATTGATTAACTGGCAATCAGAATGCTTTACTCATTATCTTTTGGGTCTTCTGGTATTCTTTAAAAAGCAGTTACAATATAATTTTTAATTTATAAGTTAGATCCTAGGATAAACAAAGATTGTCCAGGAATAACAAGGAAGCAAAACTTTGTCAATAGCTGACTCTAGGCTGGAACAGAAAGGTCCCTACCACCAGACCCCCCTCGTTCTAGTAGAGTTTGTCGCACCTGTTGTAAAATGGAGTGACAGCCCAGAGGCTGTGTTTCCAAAGCCACCTTGAGAACATGAACCAGCAAGAGACTGTTACACTGTTAATAATACTGTCACAGACTCTGGATGTGGTTCACACCAAAATGAAGAGGTGCCATTTTGCCTAAAAATCATTTTTTAAGAAAAAAATATTTATTTTCAAAATAAACAAAGCCCCATTGCTGGTTCTGGATATACGTGTGTGTGTGTGTGTGTATGTGTGTGTATGTATATTTTATACTATATGTGTGTATGCACACACATATATATATGTATATATATGTATACATTATATATGTGCAGATATATATGTACATGTATACATGTGTGTATGTGTACATATGCCTATGTATACGTAGGGTCATAAATTTTCCGCCATGAGATCATAAAGCCAAACTGTCCACTCTCTTGGCATATCTGCATTTATACAAATTTGGGTTTTTCTCCATCCTTCTGGGTTTTCCTTTTAAATGTAAAAAAGAGAGGAAAAAAAGAGACAATGTGGAGTATGGAAGTTGTCTGTCAATCTCTCAACTGCAGCCAGGTTATAATCTGCTGCCTTAAGGAATCCTTGAAGATGCCCCTGTGGGGTAAGGTGCGGTGAGACAGCACTTATTACTTTATTACTTTTACTTAAAATATTCACATTATAGGAGACATTTTGAAAGGGTGTTATATAAAGCACCTTTTCCACATATTTCCCATTGCCTCCATCTAACTTTTAAAAAAATCAATGCTCTCTGATACTGGTTTTGAATTGAGGCTCATATATATGTAAACCTGGAAATTGTATTTCTATTTCATTTTCACATGGAACTTAAAATTATAGAATTATTTTTTTCTCATGGCTGGACCCTGAAGACATTATGTAGGTGTTAGAGGAAAACAAATATCCTGTGATCTCACTTATTGTGAGATTCACTTATTGTGAATCTAAAAAACACAAACACCAAACTCAACAAAAGAAGTCAGACTCATGGTGACCAGAGGCAGGGGTGGGAGAAGGGGGAATTGGAGGAAAGTGGCCAAAAGGTACAAACTCCCAGTTACAAGATAAGGAAGGACTAGGGATATAATGTAGAACATGATGACTAAGCCACCACAGCTGTATGACATATAGAAAAGTGGTTAAGAGTCTAGATTCTACCAGTTTTCATCATGAGGGGAAACTTTTCATTCTTTTCTTTTTATTGTTATCTCTATGAGCTCATGAATGGTCACTAAAGCTACCATGGTAATCATTTCACAATATACATAAAGCAAACCACCATGCTGTATACTTTAAATGTATCCAGTTATACAGGTCAATTATTTCTCAATAAAACTGGAAAAAAATACTCTTTTCCAATGTGTCCAAACAAAATCAAAGAGCTGTTCTGTTGCCCATGGCTGACCTTTATATATACAGTGAAAAGAGAGTTTTAACTAGTTCCCTTTTTGTCTCAAATTTGAAATGCTACGGTTGTAGCCTCTATGTCAAATCAAGTTCTAAAACTGTCAGAGGCTCTGCCTGACACATCGGGTGGTCTGGACCCCTCTGAAACTCCTTCATTCTTCAGTTGGGACCCAAGCTCTTCCTCATGAAGAGCTGAAAGAGTCCCTGAGAGCACTAGGAGGCAGCCATTCCCTTTCCCTGAAATGCTGGTGACAGTCACTCTTTTTCATCAGGAAGTTGTGAATTCCTGTTGATTTTGTAGCACCTGGGAGTTGAGGGGAAGTGGGTGAGTGAGGGGGAGAGAACGTCTGGCCTGTGTTATTCTATCTGCTGAACTCCTCACCACCAAGGCACAAAGGAGCGCGTTCAGAGGGCTTTTTCTTGAGGGTCAGGGGGAAGATAGTGATGACAGAATCTAGGAACACAACCCAACTGTGGAAATTTTGTTTTTAAGATTCTTGAGAGACAATTTGACTTTCAGTTCTTGCTCTCACAGAAGAACTCCTTGGAGGAGGTTTTTTAAATCACAGTGTCATGAAATCAATGTAGTGGGCTACAACTCTCCATTTTTTAATGTCATAGATTATATTAGAATAGATAATATCAAAGTGTAGTTAACCTTGGACTTGAGCCAGATTGTTGAATTTGAATCCCCAACTGTGTGACCACTGATTAGCTATGTGGCCTGGGGCAAATTATGTAGCTTCCCCATGTCTCAGTTTCCTTATCTGAGTATTAATGATGCACACTTCATATAGTTACCATAAGGATTAACCGTGTTGATATGTGTAAAGCGCTCGCTCACTTACCTGTGCATCAGTTGAGGATTGGCAAACTGAGGTGGGGCTTAGATGGGCAGCTTTGCTTCAAGCTTCAGCTTCCCCTCAGCTTGGCTCCTCACCACTGGCCCCAGGGCAGCTCCTCAGAAACTTCCAAATCCCTGGGGGCAACCGATAGCTGTCAGGGCTCTTAGGAAATTAGCTTGGCCTTTGTGAGTTTTCGAATGCCCCAGAAGACAACTTTGTCATGAAAGTATGTACACTTTGGGACTATTTATATTTATAAGCCGTATTTGATTTATTAGAGTAACAAGTTTAGAATCCCACTTCTTCCTTCAAGCCCTTAAGTCACTTCTACAAATCTTATTAGGTGATTTCCAAGGGAAATCTTAACAGCTTGTTTCATGAGAGGGTTTGATTAAGGATTTGTTCCACTAAGACTTAGTTCACTAAACAACTTTTTAAAGGTTTTTAACTACATTTACAAATTTAATATACTTTATTTGCTTTTCACTGACACCTAACACAGCCCTTACCATGTCCAGACACTATTGTAAATAATATATCATTAACTCTAATTTTCATATAAATTCCAGCAGATAACTCATATTATTATCATCCCTGTTATAAATACAGGAACATTGAGGTACAGAGGGCGATTCCACAAGGTCATCTAACAGTATACTAATAACTGCTTTGTGAACAATAAAGTCTTACTCCAGAATCCAGATTTTGTCTTTTACTGTCTGTTAATTAACTACTTATGAATTAGGTGGCTAAAACAAAAAGTCCTAATGATTTCAGTCATTCTTGTAAAACCAATAAAATTAAACTTATAAATGTAGTGTAACTCGTTCAAAATTCTTTGACTACAAAATTAGTTAAGTATCTTACAAAAGTCTTTGAATATGGCATCTTGTCTTCTGATACACCAAACTCATTTAAACATTACAAGTACTAAACATTACAAGTCCCAAAATATCAAATACACAGATTATTTCCAAATTTAACATAAAACAACATAATACTACGAATCTGATTTACTTCATCTCTGTAATTAAATTCTAAATGTTCCTGGATTGAAGACATTTTCACTGCTAAGGAAACAATCAACCTCTCTCAGGCTGTCAGGAGTGTGTCAAGAAGGGAGGATGGGATGCCTGGGTGGCTCAGTCGGTTGAGCATCTGACTTCAGCTCAGGTTGTGATCTCACGGTTCATGGGTTCGAGCTCCACATCGGGTTCTGTACTGACAGCTAGCTCAGAGACTGGAGCCTGTTTCAGATTCTGTGTTTCCCTCTCTCTCTGACCCTCCCCTGCTCATGCTATCTCTCTCTCTCTCTCTCTCTCTCAGAAATAAATAAAACATTAGAAAGAAAGAAAGAAAGAAAGAAAGAAAGAAAGAAAGAAAGAAAGAAAGAAAGAAAGAAAGGAGGAGCCCCACAGGGCGGCTGCTGCTGTCTCAAATGGAGGTCATGGTGACCTTGAAAAGAGTAGGTTTTGCTGGTTTGATGGGATGAAAGGGTAAATAAAAAGGGTTCAGGAGAGTCAGGAGAGATAAGTTGGAGAATGAGGATGAGAAGGTAACCTTTTTTTTTTTTTGCTGGTAAATGGAGCTGAAACTGGAGCAATTGCTAGAGGGATGTAGGGTCAAGAAAGATCCTCTTAAAAATATGAAATATATTGTACATGAAACTGATAGAATTGATCCAGTTGAGCAGGGGTGGGGAAGTACAAATTCAGGAGAAAGAAGGTAAATGATGTCCAAGTACGCAGAGGGGGGAAGCCTAGAGCTGGACAGTGGCGACTGGGGAGAAAGAAGAACAAATGGGCACAGATGCAGGATCTGTGGAAGTTCTTCTGATTGCTTCTGTTTTCTCAATATGAAATGAGGTCATCAGTGAAGAGTGATGGGGAAGGGGATGGTGGAGGTTTGAGGAGAAGGAAGATGTGAAATGGTCCTTCAGGGAAGCAGGACAATGTAGTGGGGTTGCCTGTGAGCATCAGGAGCCACTGGTATATGGAGAGGATCAATGCGTTGGGACTGGATGATAACACTAGGGAATGAGGACACGAGGTTGAGGACCAAGCCTGGTGGACAGAACTTAATTATGAAGAGAACTGAGACCACGGATCTGTGAGAGACATTATGGACGCAGCAAACCACTGGGATCTGTCTCCATTCCTTCAAATGAACTTAATAATCAACCATGTTCTTACTAAGAGATTTGAGTTCAAGGACTGACTACCCAGATATAAATTGCTTTAGATGCTACATATTCCCCCACCAAAATGTATGTCTGGTACCTGCTCCCTTCCAATACTGTTACCTATGTTTCTAAAGTCAAAGCCACAAGGGCCTTCAAGATATAGCCAAACATAGCTGTAGTTATGCTGAGAGCATTTCAGAAGCCATGAATACATCAGGTTCCACAAGACACTTGACAACTGGTGGCTTCCAGTGGTTATGTTTTTGGTAGACAATTATCATTAGGGGCAATATAACTCAACTTTTAATATTTCCAGAGGGGAGCTAGTTAAAAAGAGGCAAATTGCATTTGCTCATAAGTAGTGCATTAACATTTTCTGGGGGTGCTTGGGTGACTCTGTCGATTGAGCATCCGACTTTGGCTCAGGTCATGATCTCATGGTTCATAAGCAGAAGCCCCGCATCAAGCTGTGCTGACAGCTCAGAGTCCGCCACAGATCCTCGGCGCCCCCTACTTCTTTGCCCCTCCCCCACTCATCCTCTCTTTCTCAAAAATAAAAATAAACATTATTTTTAACTTTCTGGTCTTCTTTCTAATGCCAAATGCTTCTCAGAACAGTGGCTCCCAGTGGACCTTTTGCTCAGGTCAGTCATCCAGCCCCATCCCTATTCTAGCCACACAGATAGTGACTCAGTTCACTCCACTTTCCTTTCTCTCTCAGAGGCTTCAGCACTGCTGACATTTTGAACTAGATCCTTCTTTGTTGTGTGGGGTGCATTGTAGGGTGTTTAGCAGCAACCCTGGCCTCCCTCTCCCCCACTGCCACTAAATGCCAGTAGCACACTATCCTTCATCCTTATCCAAGTGGTGACAACCAAAAATGTCTCCAGACATTTGCAAAGGCCCCCTGTGGAGCAAAGTGTTCCCTGGTTGAAAACTATTGGTGTATTAGGATGGGGGAGAATGGGACCCACAGGTGACTCAAATTAGAGCTTCATATGGACTATCTCATGATAACCCAGACAGGATAAATCAAGTCTCTGGGAGGACAGAATGGGATCTAAGCACCTCAGAGATGAGAAATTAGACATTTTCCCTTCTGTACAGAACGTACCATTAGCCGCCTAATTCTGCTTTAAAAAGAAAAAAAAAAGAGCTTGTCAGATTTCCAACCTTCTCATCAGTTGATGTGAAGATTCCCAGGATTAGTTACCAATGACAAGAAAGACACAATGCACAGTTTTAGAACTGGCAAAATGTAGGAAGAGAAAGTAAGAGAGCAGGGAAGGGAGAAGAGAGAACGGGAGGGAGTGGGGATGGGAGAGAGGAAAGGCACAGAGCCCAAATGCACCGTAGAAGTCCAACTTCACACCAAGCTCAACTTTGTACCTGAACTTTGTAGAAGTTCAATTAAACACCAAGTCTTGATCTAGGATAGCAAAATAATGTTTGTGTTAAAATCTAAGCCACCGAGCTCCCCATTACCTACAGGATGAAGTTCAAACACCCTAGCTTGGCAATCAAGAGGACTCAAGAGTCTTAAGCTGCTCCCACCACTTACAGAAATGCTTCACTCAATTCCATCTGGTCCACTTGCTTTTCTACAAAGGTACCTTGCTAATCCCCACTCCTGGGCTTTGTGTATGCATTTGCCTCATCCGCCTCTCAAATGTTTAAACCTCAAGTCCCATCACCCCCCACACCACCTCTTTTGTTTGCTGCTCACTCTAGCACACCAGGAGCCGGCCCGGGGTAGAGAACAGAAGCTTACAGCTCCACAGCAGGTACCACGGACCAGACACTGTTCTAAGCAGTCTTCGTTTTGGATGCTGAAGAGAAATTCCCACCTCCAGGACCCATCACTGTACTACCCTCATGAAAAGAAGCAGACTCCTGGGGCCAGCTAGGGTCTGCCAGTGTGACAGTGGCATTTGGTTCCCTTCATCTGGGAGAGCAAAAGTGCAAAGAAGAGAGAACCCAGCCAGGAGAGTGATGGGGGTAAAGAGCAACCTCACAGATTCAGCTGAGGGCCACCATAAGGGCAGGGGTGAGGTAAGAGGAGCTGAACTCAGTCACAGGGTGTGGGGGAAGGGCTTGTCAGCCCACAGTGACCTTCTGGGCTGAAGAGAGAGGGGAAGAGGAAGCACATTTTAGCTGCTCCTCGCTCAAGGCTTCCTGAAGGCGGGGCGCCCTGTTCCCTGGTGCACTGGCAAGTTTTCCTCTGGAATCACAGGGAGCCATGCACTCACATACCCACACGTGGCTGAGGTCCAAAGCTTGCAGCGCTGAAACTGCTAGGGACTCCGTCCCCCAAATCCTTCTGGATGCTGAAAAGGAGGCTTTGATTCATATGTTGAGACTCTGGCTTCATAGTAACCTCATTTCCCCAGCTTGGAACCAAACTCTCTGAAGAGCTGGCCAAAAACCTTGGCCTGTGTGAACCTCTCTAGAGTTTCTGGCTTCAATAGCAGGATTCACTTTAAATCTAAAATTGTTTGTTGAATACAGAACCAGCTCTCTTTAGCTTCCTTTCCTCTCTCCTCATTTCCTGTTTCCTCTTCTCCCTGTCTCCTTAGCGTCTGCTCAGTTATCAAAGAACTGCAGTGCTATTTTCAGGAATGTTCCCAGGCCAAGCCCGTGGAATGAGCCCCAGGCTTGAGTGTTCTGGGGCACCCGCACCCAGGTCACAGTTCTGTTCCCAAACCGAACACCATAACCCTTAACCAACATCCCTGACAAAATTAATATTCTTTATGGGTCCAGTTTCGGATAATATTCATCTTCCCTCCCTTCTCCGGATCTAATCACAGTGGTCTTAGAAAAATAGAATAGAGTGGCTGAGAAAGATTTTGGAATCAACCATTACTCTCAACACTATCATTTGGGCTAGTTACTGAGTTTTCCTATCTGTAAAATGGGGACGACAGCTATTCTGGAGGCTTGCTAGGAGGCTCAAATATATCCTTGCTAGAGGACATATGTAGAAAGAGAACATTTTAGTCATCGGAATTCCTCTTAGGAAGGTAGAGCTGTGTTTGTCGAGAAACTACTTTGCTAAGTGCTGCAAGCAGAAACCATGATCCTTAGGGCCGGAGGTGGGTGGGACCCTCCCAGCAAGACAAAGGGAGGATTTTGTTTGCAGCTCCAGAGAGGAAGTGGGGGGCCAGGAGAGGGCGGAAACCCTGGGCTCCAGAAGTAACCCCTCCCCGTGGCACACCCTCCCTCCACCAAAATCTTGAGTCAGGTTTACCAAATTCATGGAGTGCTTGAAGTAACGAGAAAAGCAGAGAAGGGGCTCAGTCTTGTCTCGAGAGCTGTGGGGCAAAACTCTGGTAGCATTTCAGGAAGAAGGAGGTGAGAGCAGAGAACACCTAAGGGCAGAAGACTCAGGGACCCTCCTGGGAAGAATATTGGACCTTCAAAGGCCATAAATCTCAGAACCCGATTTCTCAGGGGTAGGAGACACCAACAAAGAACCAGGTTAAGCAGTCAAGACACTGTACCTTAATATTATTATTATGTGGTGTTTTCCTGGGTCTTTCCTTCTTGCCCTACAGTCTCACTTAGACTTTACTCCCTCCAGGAAGCCTTTTCTCCTCTCTCCAGTGTGGGTTAGAACCTTCAATGCTGACCTTCTCCCACGTGTGCTTATCACAGGATAACCCTGAGTTATAATTGCTTATTTGAATATCTAGTCTCTTATGAGACTATACTCCATTTGGTCAAAGCTAAATCTTTGATACCACTGTGTTCCCAGATGCGGTACAGCCTCTGACACATCATAGGTTCCCATTATGTGTTCAGTGCATGATGATAAAGTAGAAAAAGCAGTCTTGCCTTTGGTATCCTGTAAAAACCAGGTTCAGGTTCTGATTCTAACATTTAAAAGCTGTGCAACTCTGGGCATGTTACTTAATCTCTCTGAGGCTCAGTCATCTCCTCTGTAATTAGGATAGAAGGTGCAGGGTCAGTGTAAGGATGGAATCAGCAGATGTTTGTTCCTCGACTCAGTCTGTTATATTTGACCTATCCCTTCCATCCATCCATCCCTACCAAGGCAAAGCCCTCAGCATCTTACAAACTCCTACTTTTTCCTCTTCACAGTATTTTTCTTGGATTAATGAAGCTCTTCTTCTGTACCAGACAAAATTCCAAACTAAGAGTCTGCAAACTATAGCCCGTGGGCCACATACAGCCTGGTACTTGTTTTTGTACCGCTCATGAGCTAAGAAAAGTTTTTACATTTTTAAATGGTTGGGGAAAATATAAAGAAGAATATTTCTGGGGCGCCTGGGTGGCTCAGTCAGTAAAGCGTCTGACTTTGGCTCAGGTCATGATCTCACACTGTTGATGGGTTCAAGCCCTGCATTGGGCTCTATGCTAACAGCTCAGAGCCTGGACCCTGCTTCATATTCTGTCTTCCTCTCTCTCTGTCCCTACCTTGCTCGTGCTCTGTGTCTATTTCTCTCTCTCTCAACACAAGCATTAAAACAATTTTTTAAAAGAATATTTCATAACACATAAAAATTATTTGAAATTCACATTTCAGTGTCCATAGAAAAAACTTTATTGATGCAGAGGCACACACATTCCTTTCCCTATTGTCTATGGCTGCTTTTGCACTACAGTGGCAGAGTTGAGTAGTTGTGACAGAGACTGTATGACCCACAAAGCTGAAAGTGTTTCCCATCTGATACCTTATAGAAAAAGCTTGCAAATCCACATTGTAAACTGTTTCCATATCGATGATTATTAAGTTCTCTTTAGTGCAGCATGAAGTCAGTATCATTATTGCCCTCATTTTACAGTTGAGGAGCATGAGTGGAGAGAGGTTAAGTGACACACCCAAGGTTGCACAGCTTGTAAATCGAGTTGGGATCAAACTCTTGCTGCTCTGATGTGGTCATATGACTGGAGACCATTGTAGATAGCCTCTACGCCACACTGGGGAGTCTGGCTGCGAAGGTTCTTGCTCAGGGAGTCATGTGAGGAAGTAGAATCTTAAGGTGATCACTGTGGGCATTCAATCAGAGGAGAGAGGATGACAGAAGTCACAGAGTAGGCACAATGAATTTGAACGCTGGAGCTCAGCTTCCCAGGTTTGATTGCAGACAGCAACTTATCAGTGTGACCTTGGACAAGTTATTTAACCTCTCCCTGCCTAATTTCCTCAGCTCTCCAATGGGGAGAATAATAGAATCTAGACTGTCTCTTATGGAGTTGTCGTAAAGATTGGAACAGAAACTTTTGTCTTATTATTCTGTCTTTGAGGCATAGAGTAGCTTCTGGACGTTAGCTGTGGTCACACCTATTATTTATCCCATTAAGAAGCCACTGCTCTCTCTGTTCCAGGCACCATTCCAAGCAATCAAGATACAAAGAGGAAGAAAGACAAAATCACCAGACCTGCTTCCTGCACGTAAGTAGCACACAGCCCGCTGACTGGCGCAGGAGAGAAAGTCAGCACCTGGGAGCAGGGTCACAGGCACTATGATGGGCCATCACAGGGAGCAGAGACAGGAAGTCCTCATTCTGGCTCTCCCTTCTACAGCTCAGGCTCTCACTCCTTCCAGAATACACCAGGCATCCTGCTGGGTTTGCCCCACGCACTCATGCAGGCCTGAGTGGGGAATAACACGAGCACAGGCAGTTGTCCAACGCCCTGGCACAGCGCTGGATCTGTAAAACTATAAAGCACAAATCAGCCCAGGGTACAAGACCCCTGGGGGAACCTGGGCCAGAGAATTATTTGGCCACTTCCACCTGCTAAGTCACAAAACAACACATTCACAGGAAGGGCTATTGATGCTGAAAAAGCCTAGCAGTTTCCAACCTGGAAACTTGTATTTGTCCTTACTAATGTGCCTTTGAGGTACAGCAAAATCCAGGGCAATTAGGAATTTCACTGTATCATATGCCAGCATCGCCAGCTTGCTTTTTTTATTCTTTCACTACCGTTTATTAGTTTCTGATTTGTTATTTAGAAGTATATATTTATGTGTGCACACGAAGCTATGCATAGAAAAAATGATTGGAAAAATATACCAGTGGCTTTCAACTAGGATGGAGACAGAGCCATTGGAATGTAAAAGAGGAAAGGAGAGGCTGTTTATTAGCATCACCTAACGTTTTCCCTCCCAAATCCTCATATGCTTGCCCATCCTCCTTGGGTACAATAGCTTAAGCACACGCATATTTTTTTCTTTAAAAAGTTTTTTTTATCATTTATTTATTTTTGAGAGACAGAGAAAGGCAAAGCATGAGCAAGGGAGGGGGAGAGACAGAGGGAGACACAGAATCTGAAGCAGGTTCCAGGCTCTGAGCTGTTTGTTAGCACAGAGCCCAACATGGGGCTTGAACTCATGAGGTGAGAGACCATGACCTGAGCTGAAGTCGGACACTCAACCGATTGAGCCACCTAGGCACCCCAGCACCTGCATATTTTAAAAGCTCCCCAAATAATCCCCATGTATGCCTTTTTCTTCCACTTCCATCCCCTGCCTGATGTATAACCATTAATTTACACCAAATGTTAACAGCAGTTAGATCTGAGTACGGGCATTATACTTTTTCTAAAAATTCATCTTTTTGCTTCACTGTTGTTATTAAAATTCTACCATGAACATGCAGGCTACCACAGTAATTATGTGTGTTGGTTCTGGAGTCAAAATGAAGTTTAAACCTAATCATGGCAGGTCACTGCTCCACTGTGATCTCATCTGTAAGAGGAGAAAAATAATAGTGGCTATCAAACTGGGTTCTTGTGCAAAGTAAATGCCTTTATACACACAAAGTTCTTAAAGCAGTGTCTGGCATGTAGGCTATTCAATAGGAGTTATCCAATACTATTAAAACATAAGAAAAAATTAGCAATCCATTTTTAAACTGTAGAACATTTTGAAAATAAAAAACACAAAGAAAGGAAAAAAAGAATCCCTGATGCTTGCATGTTTTTTTAATATTATGGATGCTGGATGGGAAGCTCATGCTCTATTCTTTCCATCTGTGAAATGGGAAGGCAGGATTCTACTGGGGGTGGGGAGGCAGAATACAGAAAGGGCTCTGTAAACTTAAGGTGGAATTAAAAAGTGAGGAATGGTTGTTATTACTCGGAGTAAAAGTAACACGGCATAAAAGAAAAACCACACCGGCGTGGGGCCCCGAAAGCTGCCAGCAGCAGGAAGGAGATGTCTGGGCTTCCCCTTCCATCTCATTGGTTCCAGCCCAGAGGCCCCACCCTGGCTGGAAAGAGAAGATCCAGCCCTTATTGAAAGGCACCCCAACCATTCTCTTTTTTGCCAAACACTAACGGGCACTCTCTGCTTCGCATATGCATTTCTCTTTCTTCTTTCTCAATTCACGTTCGCCTTTGGCAGCTCTGTATCATTACTGATTAGCAAGTGGCAGGCAACTTTATAGCCAATATTCACGAATGCCAGGCACTGTTCTAAGAGTCACTATAGGAACTCATTTATCCTCCAAGCAACTTGAGGAGATACTTTTTTATTACCTTTCTCCAGAGGAGGAAACTGAGGCACGGAAAGGTTAAGAAACTTGCACAGTCTATAGGTGGTGGATTTAAGATTCAGACTCTCAAGGTCTGGCTGCAGATTACTGAAGTTCTTAGTCACGAGGCTAGAATTCATCTCAGACCTGATGACAATCAAGACAATTAGGGGAGAAAAGGCTCCAGTAAGTCTACCGCACAGCAGTCTTGTCTGGTCTCAGGCGATTACCCTGCGCAGATTGTTTGCTGAGACTCGGATGAGTCTCGGAGCCCCATCTGCCGGCTGACCTCAGCCCTGAGAGCCCTTCTGGGTCCACCAGCACTGGCGGAGCCGGGAGACAGGTCCAGGCGATGTGACTCCACAGCCTCTCCTGCTCATCATGAACCTAAACTGTCCTGAAAGGAGCACAAATTGGTAAAGGATTTTCAGAAACAAATGTTGACGCAGGCCGGTTGGTGTTCACAGAGACTCTGCATTCAGAATCCCTTTCCATCTCATACCTCCAGCAACTGGTGAGTATGACTGTAAACACCTCGTGTCCAGAAGCAAGTTGCCAAAGACCCTCTGTTTGAGGAAGAACACCCAGCTCTCACTGCTGGGGATGCAGCCGAGATCATTTGATGCCAGGTGCTGTCTGCTGCTCTGACAGTTCCCGGGACCCATTCCTTCAGGAGTTTGGACAGCATCTGCTCTGAAGGTGGCCTTTCCTCTCCCAGAACATGATGTCACTCTGCAATCCTAAGCCTCAAATGGTTTGCAGATTTTCTGGGGTGACTATTTCCTGTGTTCTGAGATCCCAGGTGGTGAGAGCATTTTGCCTGAGAACTGTGGATAGCTTTTACATGGAAACCTGCTTATACCAATTAGGACGTGGCTAGTGGCAAGTAACAGAACACACAGCCCCAGCTCGAGTACACAATGAAAGGGAGTTTATTAGCTCGTGTAACTGAATGGTCTCTGGATAGATTTCAAGTCAAGATGGACTCAACCTTGTCACCAAAGACCCAGTGTTTTTATGTCTTTTCTCAGCTTTCTGTGATGTCAGGTTCATTCTGGGGCTGGTTCCTCTCAAAGGAGCAAGAGGAATTCTGGAAGTCTCAGGGAACATGCTTCCTCGTTCATTTTGAGTAGAAGGAGTAGCTGTTCCAAATTATTTTCATTTGATTTTATTTTAAAATGTTTTAATGTTTTACTTATTTCTGAGAGAGAGAGAGAGAGACAGCGTGAGCAGGGGAGGGTCAGAGAGAGAGGGAGTCAGACTGAAACAGGCTCCAGGCTCTGAGCTGGCAGTCAGCACAGAGCCCGACGCGGGGCTCGAACCCACGAACCGCCAGATCATGACCTGAGCCGAAGCTGCATGCTCAATCGACTGAGCCACCCAGGCGCCCCTGTTCCAAATTATTAAATGTAAGTCCGGGGCCTCTGATGGGGTCATCTACGGTCAAATGCCTACCCCTGAACCAATCACCATGGCTGTAAGCAGATCACAATTGTTTTGTTTTTTTTTTTTTTTAATTTAAATCCAAGGGTTTTTTTTTTTTTTTAATTGGTGTGTGTGTGTTTTAACTGAACGTCTCTTATAGTCCCACTTCCATGAGTGGCTGCAGCCATGGGAAAAGGGTCTCTGGTCCCGAGAAGGAGGGATCATGTTCACAACATTCCTTTTACACACAGAACTAAACAGGAGCACAGTCACTGCCATGGCTAGAAGCTGGCAGTATGGCGGGGGTGGGGTGGGGGGGCACCTGGGTGGCTCTGTCGGTTAGGCATCCGACTTCAGCTCAGCTCATGGTCTCAAGGTTCATGGGTTCAAGCCCTGAGTTGGGCTCTCTGCTGTCAGCTCAGAGACCATTTTCCCACTTCAGATCCTCTCTCTCTCTCTCTCTCTCTGCCCCTCCTCTGCTTGCACAGCGCTCCCTCTCATGCTCTCTCTCTCAAAAATAAACAAACATTTAAAATTCTTTTTAAAAATGCTGAAAGTATGGGAACAACAAGGAACAAGTGGGAAACAGAACTGTTGTTGAAAACACACAGACCCTCCATAAACTGCAGTGCTTAGAGACCCTGGGTCTGCTTTGACCTAAGAGGAATCAGATCAAAGGTAGTTTAGGAAGGCTAGCACCACCAGGGGTGGAAGGAGGAAGACAAAGCTGTCCCTCCTGGGAGAAAGTATGTGCCCCCCCACCCCCCGGCCTTTGCTTTTCTGCCAGGGTGCATTGGTGCCTGAATTTCTCCTAACAGTTTGCTTATAATTCATGCTTGATCTCCATCAGCTTCTTCGAGATGACATCCTAGGAGCTGGCATAGGTTGTTCTGCTCCTAAGGACTGCAGACTCAGAGGTCCTGGGGATAAACACAAGGTCCCCTTCTTGCTCTCCTCCATCTCCTAGTTTGCATCACAGAGGACGTAATAGCAGACCTCAGCTGGCAGTGTCTTGACACAGCACAGACGGGTTGCTGCCAGCCTGACCTGCAGCACCTACCGGGATCTCCCAGCTCTCCTCCCAGAGGACTTTCCTGTCTTCTCGTAGGTCTTAGAGCACTACTTTCTTGTGCTTCTTCACCTCCTCCGGCATAGGTGGCTTGTGCACCTGCGTATCATTAAAACACCTTGATGCCATTAGAGACAGCCACACCAGAGGCCATGTTTCTGGAAGTGAAAAGGAGATGGCAAGGAGAACCAGAGAAGGTGAGAGTTGCTGTACTGCTTCCAGGACTCAGACCACAGCTGCTTTCAGTCAATCAGCTGACCCCTGGACCTGGAAAGTGAGCACATGTCCACCCGAATACACAGTTCCTTTGATTTCTCATGGCTTTCTCTGGAGCCATTAAAAATATCAAATAAGGTTCAATAAAGCAATAAAGTAAATGGCATTACTACATTCTTCTAGTTAGTCAAGTCAGAAATCTTGGAATCATTCTTGACTCCTTCATTTCTCTCAGCCAGCCCACATGCAGTCTATCATTAAACCCTATTAGCTTTACTACAAAATACATCAAGAATCTCACCCCTTGTCACTTTAAACATGGTGTCATCCTGGTCTAAGCGGTCTTCATCTTCCATCAAAATACTGTCCCCTGCATTCTCCCATGTCATCTCATCTACAGAGAAGCCAGAGGAATCCTCTTATTTATTTTTTTAAATGTTTATTTATTTTGAGAGAGAGAGCATGGATGAGTAGGGGAGGGGCAGAGGGAGAGAGAAAATCCTAAGCAAGCTATGCACTACCAGTGTGGAGCCCAACATGGGTTCAATCTCATGAACCGTGAGATCATGACCTGAGCCCAAACCCAAGAGTCAGACAGTCAAACAATAAGCCACCCAGGTGCCCCCAGAATAATCCTTTTAAATAGTAGAGCATATCACATCACCCCTCAGCTCGAAAGCCCCCAGTGGCTCACATATCACTCCAAAGAAGAGTCAAAAGATGTAACAGTGAGTTAGGAGACCGTACATGTTCTAGCTTTTTACCTCTTCAGTTCCATCTCCTAAACTTTCTCCTTGCTGATTGTGCTTCAGCCAGATTGGCTTCTAACTGTAACCCCAAAATACCAAGTGTGCCTTTGCCTTATAGCCATCCTATGTGCTATTCCTTCAGCCTGCAACACCCTTCTTCACAGTATCTTCTTAGCTCATTCCCTTTCTTCCAAAGTGATGTTATCAGAAAGATGCTCACGGCCCTGAATGAAGACATACCTAGTCTATCTTGAAGCTGCTGACCTGGATTCTCATTGCACTTACCACTACCTATAATATGGAAGCATTTGTTTACATGTCATATTTTCCCATACTAGAATAAAAGTTCTATGACAACAAGGTAATTTACCACTATAACCCCAATATCTAAAACAGTGAAAGCATTCAATAAATAGTTACAGAGAATGAATGAAAGATTTTTAAATGTTTATTTACTTATTTTGAGAGAGAGCAAGCTTGGAGGAGTGGAGGAGGGGCAGAGAGAGAGAGAGAAAGAGAGAAAGAAAGAATCCTAAGCAGGCTTCAGTATGTCAGTATGGAGCCCAATGAGAGGCTCAGTCTCATAAACTGTGAGATCATGACCTGAGCCAAAGTAAGGGGTCAGATGCTTAACCAACTGAGCCACCCAGGCACCCCAGATTTTAAATAATACACAAAAGAAGAAAGAGATAACAACAGATGAAAAAAATGTCTCACCTTTCCAATAAACAAAGAAATTAGTCGGTTTTTTGTTGGCCATGGCAATATTTTTGCCTATTAAATTGTCTAGAACAATCAAATAATAAATCCACTACTGCTGACAACAATAAAATTCGTATTTTCATGTATTCTTGGCTGTCTCACTGATTCATTAAATAGATACTTATTGGGTATCTACTATATACCAACCACTGTACAATTTTTCTATATATGCCCTAATCCATAATAAGGTCCAAAGTCTATATATTAGTTAGGATAGAGTAGTTTAGTTATGGCAACAAATTAAGTCTGAAATCCTAGCAGTTTAATATAACAAATGTTGACTTCTTGCTCACTCAACCTATCTTCCTGTGGTTGGTAGAGAGGTAAGGTTTACGTGTTCCTTCCCCTCACGTTTCATTGGCCAGAACTAGTCATATCACATGGCCCTACCCAATGTCAAGGAGGCTAAGAAGTGAAGTTTTCTGCCTGCCCAAAAGTAGTAAAGAAACAGATATTGGCGAATGTTAATAATATCTAGCCCAATCCTTGATCAAGCTATCTTAACACCCTACTGGAATAGTCTAAAGTACATTAAAACACATTAAGCACATTAAAAGCACATTAAGAGGAATGTTTATCGATGCCTTATTTATTATTCTAAGATACTGAAAGAATCTTAAATGTTGACTGAGAAAATAAATAATGGAGTTATATAGTTTATCCAGGTACAATAGATTATTACACAATCATAAAAATGGTAGTTAATAGAGAATATATATACACAGTAACTATTCTAAAAGTAGACAGTAAAACTTGGGAAACAAATGAAATGGATACTGTAATTATATCATAAAATATAACTAATAAAAATATTCTTTAAAAATACATAAAATGGGGCATCTGGGTAGCTCAGTCAGTTAAACATCTGACTCTTCATTTAGGCTCAGGTCATGGTTCCAGGGTCATGGGATTAAGCTCTGCACTGAGCATGGAGCCTACTTAAGATTCTCTCTCTCTCTTCCTCTGCCCCTCTGCCCTGCGTATACACGCACACTCTCTCTCTCTAAAATAAAAAATACATAAAATGTATTCATTCAATAAACATTCATTCAACAAAACCTCCTTATGTGGTAGGCCCTGCATGCAGAGACACTGTGTCTGGCCTGGAGGTGCTACAGTCATATAAGAATATTTAGAATGCACTAAAAGAAGTAACCTCAAAACTGGCCTCCTGGCTTCTCCTCTTGCCCCCTATATTCTCTACACAGTAACCAGTAAGAACTGTTTACTCCTATCTGATCATATTTCTCTGTTTAACTCTACTCAGACCACTCTGCTCTGCAGTCAAATCCATGATCATTACAACAGCCTTCCTAGTCTTTCTTCAGAAGCTCTTGAACCTATTGTACTCAAAGCCTCCATTAGTAGCAAACATTGTGTAACACCTCCTTTACAGTCCAGAAATGGAATTTAAGGATAATATCACCACACTCCACACATGATTTTTAAAAAAGAAAATTATATAATGCTCTATCTAAAATACAGAGCAGAAATTAAGAGAAAGCAATCCATAATAAAATATGTATTATGTATTTTAACATGGAAATATTTAGATAAAACTACACTAGAACAAATACAGGTCCATGAATTTCAGAAACTCTATCAAATGGTGCCACCCCTTTGAAAACCACTGATCTTCATCATCTGGTCTGCGTTCTTCTCTCTATCCTCACACCAACCATCATGCTCTTCATTCACCCTGTTCCAGCCATGCCCAGCTTCTCTACTGTGTCCTGACCAAAAGGCACTCTTCCGGCCTGTGGTCTTCACCATTGCCTTTTTCTGCCAGGAAGACACATAGCTCACTCTTCTACAACCTCAGCTTTTGTTCATAGGTCTCTTTCTCAGCAGGGCCATCCCTGACCACCCTCTTTAAAATACCAGCGCTCTTTCCTAGGTAGTACTCCCTGTCACCCCTCTCTGCTTGGTTTTCTCCATGTCATTTATCTGACATACTAAATATTTTAAAATATGGTATTGTCTGCATCTGCTCCATGAGGTCACAGATTTCTACTCTACTGTGTCCTCATTATATAAATGAGTGGCTGGAACACAGCGAGTGTTAAATAAATATTTGCTGAATGCATGAAAACAATGAATGGGGGTTATATACTCAATGGTTGAATGGATTGCTACAGACATCTAGAAATCATGACATTATTCCTGATCACTTGCCTCCACCCCCCTGTATCTTACTCCTCCCTCGTTTCCTCTTCCTCCCCAAAACATTTCCTCTCCCTCATGCTTGTTGCTTTCCAACGGAGACATTCTCTACCCCCAGCATAATGCTTGATCTGGCTTCTTTCAATCTTGGTGTCACATCTGACTTACAGATTCATCTCACTCCCCTAGGTTTGGTCATATTGTAGCAGCTTCCTATAAATGCCCATCTTGTCTCCATCCCCTCCACCTTCATCGCTCTGTCCATAAATGCACTTCCCCTAATATGCTTGTCAAACTCCTACCCATCCTTCAAGGATAGATTCAATTCCTTCTTCTTTCTTAAGGAACCTGATCCACCATCCAGAGGTCGGTTTCATGACCCAGAGACCTCATACTTATTTGTAACTGTTCTGGACTCCAACAGATCCTTTGCTTATAAAACCTTTGTGTTCTCTTTATCTCTCCCACCAGAGTTTAAATTAAGTACAGAGTGTAAGTTTTATTTATCTCTTGCTTCTCTCCTGGCACATGGTAGATGGTCAATGAACATTAAATGAGATCATTTATGTCAAGCCCTTAGTATAGCTCCTGGACACAGTGAATGCTCTGTCACTTCTGGCTGCTAATACTAATTAATACACAACCTTCAATCAACATGGATGGGAGCTGTTGGGAAAATGCCTCAGCCTCCTTAATTTCCACTGGGGCAATTCTGAAGCATGTCCCACATGGTTTCTCAGGAGATCTCTACTGGTATTAAGTCCCTGTTGCCCCAACAATAACTTATTTCTTGGGTTTTCTCTCTTCCCTAACTTATATTTCCCACTTTCTTTGTTGTGCTTTTTGGGGTCACATCCCAAAACTATAGGCACTCAAGCCCTGATCTAGGAGAAATCATCAGTCACCATTCCTGAAGAAATGGGTGCCCAGCCCTTTACTCTCACAAAGCCTTAATGCTCCCCATCCTGACACTACCTCCCTATGGCCATCCAGCACAAGCTCTCTGGCACCAGACAATCCTTGGTTATCTGCAAAGACAAAAACTAAGTGGAGGAAGTACATGTTGAATTTATTCTGTTTTCCTTTATCCTTATAGAAAATGTGCCCAGGAAAGGGTTGCCATGACCCACTATTTAAGAACAAAGTCCTTACCGTCATTCTCAGATGTGATCAAGCACTTAGGCCTCTATAAGGACACATTCCTGACTTATAGAGACAAACATGCTATGAAAACACAAGGAATGGGCTGATTTATGGCTCAGTTTAATGAGACTCTCATGCATTCCCCAAAGCCTGGTCTCTATTCTCCCTGAGCACAGGACTAGATTACATGCCTCAGTCTCCTTTGCACTAGATGTGGATATTAATGGGTTCTGGCCAATGGAATGTGACATACCTAATGTGTACCACCTCCAGGCCTGGCCATTAAAACCCTCCCATAGATGATCCTCTATGTTTTCACTGATTTACTGTCTGAAAGCAAGGGATTCTATGACCCCAATGTATGGCAAAAGTCAAGGTGGCAGCAGCTTGAGGCCCTGAGTCACCATGTGGAAGGTGCCTACACTGGCTTGGCTAGGAGAAGAAATAACTACTATTGTCTTAAGCTGAAATTCCAGGATTTGTTATAGCATCTACTGTTATGCCAAGCAATATAAAAACTGGTAGCAAGAAGTGGAGTAGTGCCATATGCAAAACCTAAAACAATACAGCATTGGCTCAACAGTTGAGTGGTAATTAGTGAGAAAAATGATATAAGAAGCCTTAAAGAAAGAAACCTGTTAAGTAAAATGGCAAACATCTGGTGTAACTGTTGCCTTTAATGGCGAACATCATGCTTACTAAGCCTGTAGTCCAGGGGAAGTGGTTGGAAAGAGTCAGAGTAATAGGATGTATTGACTTTTCCCAGGTCAGGGACTAGGGTGAGATGAGACACCTAAGGCACAGAGTTAAGGAGGTAGTCACTTGTACCACTCTGCTCTTAGTGAGAATTACGAGAAAGAAAGGAGTTTGGGAAAGATTGGCTGGTTTGTAAACAGAAGTGAAAGAGGCTACAGAGTCCAGAAGCAGTCAGTCCCAAGGGTTATAAAAGCCTACTCATTTTGGATCCCAATACTAAATATATTTGAGCAACAAAGGCCCTTATGACTCAGGCCTTTAATAAAGGTTAAAATTAATAAGGATCTGAGTAAGGATGTGGCATTCCCATCCATGCCTAGTGTTTCAGATAGTCTCAAGACACTTACTCTCAAGTCAAGAGAGAGAAGCAAGAGAGAGGAATCAAATACATAAATGAAGCTTGAGAAGCATGTATAGGAAAAAACTTTGGGTATGAACTTTTGCTCATGGGATTTTTGGGAAGCAAAGATTAGCACATTATGAATTTTTAGGGAATGATATTGCCAAAGAAAAATAAGCCTACATTTAAAAGACCTTTGATAGTTAGAACCTTGAACCAAGCTTTCGGTCTCCAAATTTGCACAAGCAGAAAGTGGGCTTCAGAAGCTGTGCAGCCCTCAGAAAGGACGGGCTCCTCAACACCCATCTAGTGGGTTCGTAGGTGGCCATGGAAGATAACAGTTAAGGAAGAACCTTCCAGAAAGCAGAGAGGACCACAGAAAACAAAAGACATGGAATTCCTCCCAGAGAGGAAAATCAGGCTGTACTAAGAAGGAACTTACTCCTACTCCCAGGACCAGGTCACAACACAGTGTCTTCCCACTGGGCCTTCACCTTTGTCAGGCATCAGCATTGCTGTGTGTCTCCATCTTCCTTTTCCAACTGGGCACAACCATTACTTTATCTCATTCTTACCAAACACTGTACATTGGATATGAATGGGGCAGGGAAGTTTGTCCCTTCAGTTCAGAGGTCAATGGACAATGAAGAAAACATTCCATCCTGATGGAGAAGGCCACACATTACCCAGAAATGAGGGATTTTTTAGCTAACTACCGTACCTATAAGGGGCATTGGGTTGTCTCTTTTGAAACTATGGTGTGTTTTTTGTGTGGGAAGGAATGAGTGTGATGTTTGTATGGGAAGAAGGGTTAATTGAGTGAGGCTATTTGATAACCAAAGAATGGACTGTGACAGAATCTATGTGTTCACTAAAACCACTTTCTCTTTTACCTGGAAATACAGCTAGACTCTATTTCTTAACATTTGCAGTTAGATGAGGCCATGTGCCTGAGTTATAGCAAATGCCATGAGCAGATGTACACTGACTTCAGGCTTCACCCATTAAAAGCCTCCAACAAAGAATCTCCCATTTTTGTTCTCCATTTTCTGGTTAGAAGAGAAGGACTTCGGGCCACTAAGGTATAGGAAAACTACAAAATGAAAAGAATTTGGGTCCCTAAACTTTCTACCAAACACTTGCAAATGGGTTACAGGCAATGAGAAATAATCACTTATTGGATTAAGTCCATAACATTTTATAGCTTGTTTGTTACAGCAACTATCATTGTCCTCATACAACCTATCTTATAGTTTTGTTATCAGGATTGAATGAGTTGATGTGGAAAATGGGGCCTGGTGTCTAATATATGAAAAAGGTTGTTGTATAAGTGTTGCCTACTCGTCTTTGCTTGAGAACAGGCAGAAAATCTGTCATGAACTCTGGCTTGGCAGAAAGCAGCAGCAGCAATGGAAAACAACATAAACTCAGGATAATATTCCTAGCTTTAATTGGAAAGTCTTGGAGTCTATAAGAGCCAGACCCTAATCCTGGGGCACACTTGGGAATTTATAATACCTTGTCTAATCCACCTCCTGAGCCAACCATAAATTCCATTCTTTAGTGCCATGTAAGTTTGAAAGCCAAAAAACTATTTACTTTAGAATTGCTCAAACAAACTTAGAACAATATGTGTTATGCAAATATTCAGGTAACTTTAAGAGCTTTGCCTCACATAACTAAAAGAAAGGTAGAGACTGTCAGTACAATAGCCGGTCACTGGAGCAGAAAATGGAGATGCATTTCTACCCATCCAAGAACATAGCTGCAAAACTAGCTGGTCTACCAATCTAAGATTAAAAAAAGAAAGGGGAAAAAAAGTGAGGCATGCCATGATTTCTTTGATCACCTTCTAAAGGGAAAGTCAGTTACTGACACCTTTCACTTACACCCTGAAACAAGTTTTTAAAAGTAAATCTTGCTATTTTACATCAGACTTTCTAGCTTTGTAACGTTCTGAGAAGTTTCCTTTCATTCAGTTTGACAATACTTAAGGGTTTAGTATGCGTTTGTTTTTAGCATATTTGGTTCTGCAAAACATCATCATAATTACAGAATATGTTCTTTTTATATCCAATATTCTTACCAGTATCATAAGGAATTTCATACCATGTGAACTATTACAAAAGGGAGACACTACTGACTTGGGAAATAAGAATAATGCTAGAGTCCTATGCTATTATTAATCAATGGTTGGGTTGGAGGTAGAAAAGTTACTCTTGTTTCCAAGATACAAAAAGGAGGGTCAACTCATACAGCTAAAATTATTTAAACAATCAGACTCAAGGTGTTCGCTTAAAAACTGCAAGCCTATGAAAGAAGAAATGGGTTGTTATCATCCAAGGCCTTCTGTGGGTCTTTGAGCAACCCCTCCCTCCCAACTCACCAGCCAACCCAGCCATCACCTCTGAACAGGTTTATTTGCCTCTTCAGCTGGGATTTCAAAGTCAGTGATGACTACCACTTCAGAATGTCATGACCTGTTGACTTTCCACCATGCTCCCCTTCTCAATTCAAAGTTGTGAGTAACTGTCACAGTCATTCATGATATTCTCTTCTGTTTAAGTTGAAGAAATATAAATGATGCAGTCTTTTGCAACATAATTGAATGAAAAAAATTATTAGCCTTGTTACATAAAGAACTTCTAATCAATAAGAAAATGCAAACATTTGGGTGCCTGGGTCGCTCAGTCGGTTAAGCATCCAACTCTTGATTTTGTCTCGGGTCCTAATCTCATGATTTGGTTTGAGAGTTGGAGCCCCACATTGGGCTCTGAAAGCACAGAGCCTGCTTGGGATTTTGTGTCTCCTTCTCTCTCTATCCCTCCCCTGCATTCTCTCTCTCTCTCTCAAAATAAATAAATAAACTTAAATAAAAAAAGAAAATGGGGGCACCTGGGTGGCTCAGGCAGTTAAGCTTGTGACTTCAGCTTAGGTCATGATCTTGCAGGCTGTGAGTTCAAGTCCTACAGTGGGCTCTGTGTTGACAACTCAGAGCCTAGAGCCTGCTTCGGATTCCGTGTCTCCCTCTCTTTCTGCCCTTCCCTTGCTTAAGCTCTGTCTCTCTCTCTTTCTCAAAAATAAATGAACATTTGAAAATGATTTGGAAAAAATAAAATGCACATAATCTAAAAATATATAAAAGATACAAATGGCAAATTCACAAAACAATTAGTATAATTAGCCAGTAAGCATTTGAAAAACCTGACTTTACTAATCATCACATTAATATAAATCAAAACATCAAATATAATTTTTCTCCAAAGAAAAGGAAAAATTTAGAAGAGCAAAATAGTAATTAGAGTGAGCTCAGAAATGGGCAGTTTCATACATGCTGGGAGAAATATAAATTGACATGATAATCCTGGAGGTCAAAATGACTTTATAAGGCAAATAAACTTACACTGTATAAGTCTTTTTTTAATCTTTTTTAAAGATATGTTTTAAAATTCCAGTGTAGTTAACATAAGTTGTTATATTAGTTCCAGGTGTACAATATAGTGACTCAGCAACTCCATACATTACTCCGTGCTCGTCATGGTAGATGTACTCTCGATCCCCTTTACCTGTTTCACCCATCCTCCACATCTGCTCTCTGGTAACCAGTTTGTAATCTATACTTCAGAGTCTGTTTTTTTAAACTGTTTATATATTTTTTATGTTTTATTTATTTCTGAGAGGGAGAGAGAGAGACAGTGTAAGCAGGGTAGGATCAGAGAGAGAGGGAGACACAGAATCTGAAACAGTCTCCAGGCTCTGAGCTGTTTCTCAGCACAGAGCCCGACACGGGCTCGAACCCACGAGCAGTGAGATCATGACCTGAGCCCAAGTCGAACACTTAACCCACTGAGCCCCCCAGGCACTTCGAACTGTTTAACACGCCATTTCTCCATATAAGACTTTTTCCTAAGAAATAATCATAGATATGAGAAAACTTTAGTTAGAAAGAAGGTCATTGCAGAGTTATCCTTGCAAACAACTGGAAACAAAATCAACATCTAACAAGAGCAGTGCAGTAAATGATGCTATGCCATTTTCTAGAGTGCCAGGTAACTGTTCAAAATAGTGTTATGCAAGGATACATACTCACGTATATTGTTAAGAAAGAGGGAAAGCAAAGTACAAAGAAATACATACAGAAGCATCTGACTCATGTATATGCTTGAGGCTGTGTGTGCGTGTGCATGTGTGCACATGGGTGCACACGCACTTGTGATTCTAGCTGGATCTATATCTGTGTATCTATGATCATTTTTTAATTAATTTTTTAAAAATGTTTACTTATTTTTGAGAGGGATAGGGAGAGAGAGGACAAGCAGGGGAGGGGCAGAGAGAGAGAAGGAGACACAGAATCCGAAGACACATAGGCTCCAGTCTCTGAGCTATCAGAGCAGAGCCTGATGCAGGGCTCATACTCATGAACTGCAAGATCATGACCTGAGCCCAAGTCAGACGCTGAACCTACTAAGCCACCCAGGTGCCCCTCTATGATCATTTTTATAACCACATCCAGAAGAATGTTTTCCCCGGAGTTAACTGGTTATATCTGGGTGTTAGGATTTGGTTCACTGGCATTACTGTATTTAATCTCACAACAATCATGAGTTAGGTTCTATTTTCTCCTCTTTTGCTATGATGGAAACCAAGGCTTAGTGAGGTTTAGATGCTTTCCCATGTTTCTTACTTACACAGCAAGTAAGGAACAGAGCTGACTCAAATTGCTTGACTTTAAAACCTGCACTGTGCTTTTATTAAGGACAATGTAGTGAGTTATCTATGATGTTAAATTTATCCAATATAAATAGTGTACTTTTTAAAAGATTAGGTCCTTCCTGGTTTTTTGAGATGAACATAACTCTTCTTTAATGAAAAGATGAGATTGTAAACAGTAACTCTTATTTTCAATGTCCTTAGTTAGGACATTAAAAAGTTAATAACCTGATATCAATTCTCCCATTTTATTTTTAATTGCACTGATCCTAAAATTTAAGTCAAGAAGCCATGGATGATTGTGGGAGCAGCGTCAGCAAACTTCATGTAAAAATATGGTTATATGCGACTACATGCTTTCTTCTGGAAAGAGGCTCCATAGCTTCTTGAATGATTCTCAAATTGGATTCTCAATCAGATTCCTGACTGAAGAGATTAATAGCCTCTATTTGATTGTTTCTCCCTTTATTATTCAACATACACCTATACCAGGCCATGGGATCCTATTCCCTCCCCCTTTTCTGAGACATCCTTCATGAAGGATCTTTTCCATCCCCTCCTCTTTACACCTTCAATCTCTTTATCTATTCTGGTGCCTTCTTATTATCCTACAAATACGCCCTAGTCTCCTTAACTCAAAAAAAGAAAATCTTCTCTCTCCTCTAAACTGTCATTTGTCTCTTCAGTCATACAATGATAACATACTGAGTATCTACTATGTCAACCCCTGGAAACAGAGATAAACAAGACAGACAAAGTCTCTGTCCTTATAGAACTTCATTTTTAGAAGACAAGAAAGAAATACCTTATCAGTTAAGAATGCTTTCAGCTTCAGGGACATCTGGGTGGCTCAGCCAGTCAAGCATACAACTTTGGCTCAGGTCATGATTTCATGGTTCACGAGTTTGAGCCCGAAATCAGGCTCTCTGCCCTAAGCACAGAGCCCACTTCGGATCCCCTGCCCACCCTCCTCACATGGGTGCATGCACACACACACACATACTCTCTCTCAAAAACAAACAAAAAATATTAACATTAAAAAAAAGAATGCTTTCAGCTACAGGAACTAGAACCTCATTAGCAATGGCTTAAACTTTTCTCAATAAGACTAAGCCCAAAGGTAGGTGATGGCTGGCATCAACTGCCATCAAAGCAACTATATGTTTTCTTTCATGTATTTCTGCTCTGATGTTTTAGTCTGTTTCACTGTCAGAATGGAGACAAGGAAAACAGGCATCTGGCATTCCTGCATCTGCTTGCAAAGAACAGGTAAGGAGGAGGCTGCGAATGCTGTTGGTTAGCCCAGAAACAGTGTTCAAAACACATAATCAAACAAATAAATACAATAAATTCAAAAAGTGCCAAGGGTGTAACTCCCTACTCCTTAAGTATGGGTTGTACATACTTCCTTCCTTCCAAAGAGTACAGTATCAAATGGAGGAGGGAGTAGGGAGAGTAATTTTATAGTGGAGAACCTGACAAATACTGCCTCAGCCAGGTGATCAAAGTCAACACCAACAGTCATAAATCAAACCAGATCATAAGTCATAAACCCTTGATATAATTTGATGAAAATGCTATTTTACTTCTACAGTCCTTCTCCCCAAAACCCATAACCCCAGTATAATCATGAGGAAAACATCAGACAAATCTCAATTGGCAAACATTTGGTCATAATATCTGACCTGTACTCCTCATAACTGTCAAGGTCATCAAAAACATTATCACAGCCAACAGGAGACCTCAATGCATGTACTGTGGTACCCTGGGTAGGGATGGGATCCTGGATGGAACATTGGGCTAAAACTAAAGAAATCTGAATAAAAGTATGGTTTAGTTTTGTAATAACGCATCAATATAGGTTCATTAATCACAACAAATGTTCCACACTAATGTAAGATGTTAATAATAATAATGGATATTGGGAGTAGAGGCAGGAGTATATGAGAATTTCCTACATGATCTTTGGGGTTTTACTGTAAATCTAAAATTTTTCCAAAAATATAGCTTATTTAAAAAATAATAGGGGTTGGGGCGCCTGGGTGGCTTAGTCGGTTAGGCGTCCGACTTTCGCTTAGGTCATGATCTCGCAGTTTGTGGGTTCGAGCCCTGCGTCGGGCTCTGGGCTGACTGCCAGCTCAGAGCCTGGAGCCTGTTTCGGTCTGTGACTCCCTCTCTCTCTGACCCTCCCCTGCTCACGCTGTCTCTCTCTCTTCTAGAAATAAATAATAAAAAAATATTTAAAAAAAAATAATAGGGGCTATAAAGTAAGTGAAATAGGATAATGACAGGGAAAGGTAGGAAGGGCTACTTTAGAGGGAATAATCAAAGAAAATCTCTGAGGAGGTGACACTTATGCCAAAACCCAAATGCTTAAATAAGCTGGCCCTATGAAGAGTTGGGTGAAGGGCATTTCAGGCAGAAGGAACGGCAAACAAAGGCTTGAAGGCGTTTAAGGGAGAAAGAAGGCTCATGGGAAAGCAAAGCAAGTGAAAGGAAAAAGGCAGGTGATGAGATTGGGCGGATGGGCAAGACTGTGGAGCCTGGGCAGAAGCAAGGAGTGTGTAACCTCCATAGGTTGACCTCTGGATTTGACAGCATATGGATTTCAAGCAGTATAATTGTTTTAACCTCCTATTGCTGCTATAACAAATTACTGCAAATTTAATGGCTTAAAATAACACAAATTTATTATCTGACAGTTCTGTAGGTCAGAAGTGTGACACGAATCTCATGGGCAAAAATCAAGATGTCACAGGACCACGGTCCCTCCACACGTTCTGTTGCCTTGCCTGTTCCAGCTCCCAGAGGCTGCTGGCGTTTAGAGGATACGGCCCCTCCTCCAGCTTCACATCCAGCAGTCACAGCCCTCCACGCTCTGCTACCAGCAGCTTCTCCCCTGAGAGTCTGCCTCTCCTCTTTCACTTCTAAGGACTCTTGTGATTACATTGGGCCAAACCAGACAATATAAGGAGAATCTCCCCATCTCAAGATTCTTCTTCACTCAATCAAACCTGCAGAGCCTCTTTGCCATGCAAAGTCACATTTATGGGGTGCAAAATTTAGGATGGAACATATTTGCATACCATTACTCAGTCTATAATAACAACAACAGGACTACAGACAGCAGATTGTGGACTTTTGTCAAGTTGAAGCATTTTCTTTTAAAGTTTTTTTTTTAATGTTTTTATTTATTTCTAGTAGAGAGAGAGACAGCATGAGCAGGGAAGGGTCAGAGAGAGAGGGAGTCACAGACTGAAACAGGCTCCAGGCTCTGAGCTGGCAGTCAGCACAGAGCCCGACGCGGGGCTCGAACCCACGAACCGCGAGATCATGACCCAAGCGAAAGTCGGATGCTTAACCGACTAAGCCACCCAGGCGCCCCAAGATGAAGCATTTTTTAAAAATTACCATATACCAGTGACAGTGGAAAATCATCCTCAGGTTGATAATGGCCGCCAGTTGCTGTGGAGACGCCTTTGTGAGAATGCCAGCCCCCGAGAGAGGCCGTCCTGCAGATTTCTGTCTCACATTGCCCCCCAGGGGCCGGGCACACTTGGGCACTGCACAACCACATAACTATAAGCAATCACCTTGGATATAACCTCATTTATGTTTTAAATGTTTACCTTTAAAAACACCTTCTTACAGGAATCTCAGGCAAATACAAAAGTAGAAAATAAGTCTCCATGTGGCCATCACCCAGCTCCAACAATCATCAGTACCTATCATCTATATTCCCACCAACCTCCCTCCTCCACTGGATTATTTGAGGCAAATCAGACACCATTATTTTGATCATAAGTAAAAAGTTCACCCTTGATATTGTGCAGAGAAATGTTGTTTAGGGAAGAGGTAGTGGGAATGCAAAAGTGTGAAGGGTAGAGTGGAAGTACAGAGACCCAGTAGATGGCTCAGAGTAGGACAGAAGAAGTGCTGCTTCTTCTGGGAAAAATAAGAGATGTGGATACATTGGGGCTATATCGTGGAGGCAGAGCTAACAGTGATAACCAGTAGACTGTATGTAGGCCATAAAGAAACAAGTCAAGATGGCTCCTATGGAGTGGCAAACAATGCTATGACTTCACCAAATTCTATTTCCTCTTCTTCCTGGGCACCCAGCAAAACTACATTTCCCACACTCCCTTGCAGTTAAGTGGGGCCAAGTGACTGAGTCTGGGCTGATGAGATTTTGTCAGAAATAGTATCTTCTATTCCAGGGCCTCAGATCTCCCACACAACCCTCCTGCCCCCCCGCTCCTTTCTCTGCTGATCAGGGGCAGAGATCTAGGACTCTGAGGCAGAGGTGCTAAAAGTGTGCTTCCCAAACTACATGTGGTGTGGAGCTTTTCTTTATGGTTCTAATCTATCATGACCTGCTACTTTTATAAAATACAGTAAAAATAATCACATGAGAAAATTACATAAAAAGGACAAAATGTAAGCCCATCCTATTTTTTATTATTAGATTCAATAGACCTAAAATTGTTCTGTCAAAATGCTATAATTTCTAAACACTCTCAGTTCTGTAATTATCTTGTCATAAAATGGTGACAAGGAGTTCATGAACCAGCACTGGCCTGCGGACCACATTTTGAGTAGCACCTTGCTAGAAGGTGGCTGAGCCAGGTAGAAGGAGCCTGGGTCCCGAATGGCCCTGTGGAGCACAGGCATCCCTTCCCCCAACGCTCCTTCTCCAGCCATCATACACTGGACTTTGACACAAATAAGTAATAAACCTTTGTTGCATAAGGCCACTGAGAGTTTGGAGTTGTTTGTTAAGACAGGTAGCACATCCCAACTAATACATAGGGTTTTGGTCCAAGTGAGTGGCCAGATGATAATAATTGAGATGGGAAGACTGAAAAAAGACCATCTTGCTCTCTCTCCCCCTCTTCTTCCTTTAAAGCCAAACTGCCTGAAAGTATAATTTAACCTTACTAAATACTTTAACTATAATTTGTTTTCCATCCTTATCACGCTCCTGAAACTACTGTGTTCAGGGTGATATGGAGTGCCAACCATGTACCAATTCAAAAGTCACCTCCTCTGTAAACACTTTGCCAATTCCCTCAGGAAAGGGTAGTTGTTCTAACATCAGTGATTCCATGCCACTAATTTTATCTTAAATTGCATTGAATAAAGGCAAGGACCATTTGTGGGGAATGAATAGATTCTGCACAACATGGCAGTCATTTCTGTGTGAATCCTATCCACCTTCACACCACTGAACCTTATGAGTCCTTGAGGATGTATTCCCTTTCTTTATACCACCCCAATCACTAACACCTAACAGGGGCTTGTCCGGGATCCTTCCTAATAAGTGTTGCTAACAGACTCAGCCACTACGCACTTCCTCATGAAGTCCAGGTTTAACACATAGTAACCTCCCGGTAAAGTTCTATACTCTAGCCAGATTCCTTCAAGACCTTCGGTGCTCTTCCTATGGGGAAAGGTAGCAAAGAATATTTTGTCAGTTCCTTCTTTTGCTTGTTACTATATTGTTGTATTTAAAAGGATACTATCCTGGGGTGCCTGGGTGGCTCAGTTGATTAAGTATCTGACTTCGGCTCAGGTCATGATCTTGTGGTTTGTGGTTTCGAGGGGCCATGTCAGGCAAGTTCTCTGCTGTCAGTGCAGAGCCCTCTTCAGATTCTCTGTCCCCTCTCTCTCTCTCTGCCCCTCCCTGCTTGCTCTTCCTCTTTCTCAAAATAAATAAATAAACTTTAAAAAAAAGGTACCATCCTTCAAAGGAATGTAAAACAAGGTCATGTTAATTTACCTCAAGCACAGTCAGCAACCAGACTGAAATTCTTTATTTAAATTAAAAAAAATTTTTTTTAATAAAGGTGAATCTTCAAGGCTACTGTTCATTCATTCACCAAATATTCATTATGCATCTACTCTATACTGACACTGGGTTAGATACTACAGGTACTACAGCAAGAAGCAAAATAGGCAACATCCCTGCTTCTGGTAGCTTCCGAGGGCTGCTCTAACAAAGGACCACGCACATGATGTGGTTTACAACAAACATTTTTTTCTCTCACAGTTCTGGAGGCTGTAAGTGTGAAATCATGGTGCTGGCAGGGCCACATGTGCTCAGAAGCCATGGGGGGGGGGGGGTCCTTCCTTGCCTCTTCCTACTTCTGGTGGTTTGCTGGCACTCAGGCATACCTCAGCTTGCAGGTGGATCACCCTGACCTCTGCCTCCATCCTCACATGCCATTCTCCCTGTGTGCCTCTGTTTCTGGGTCTCTTCTTCTTATATAAAATGACACCAGTCATATTGGGGTAGTGACCCACCCTACTCCAGTATGGCCTCTTTTTAACTATATCAACAATAACCCCATTTCCAAATAAGGTTACATTCTGAGGCACCAGGAGTTACAACTTCAACACGTCTTTTTGAGAAGACACAATTCAACCTATAACCCTGTTTTTTCTTTAAGTTTATTTATTTTGAGAGAGAGAGAGCATGCACGCAAGCAGGGGAAGAACAGAGAGAAAGGGAGGAAGAGAGAATCCCAAGCACTGATAATGCAGAGTCCGACACGGGGCTCAAACTCTTGAACTGTGAGATCATGATCTGACCTGAAACTAAGAGTCAGATGTTTAATAGACTGAGCCACCCAGGTGCCCCTATAACACTGCTTTTATGGAGTTTATAGCTTAGGAAGGAGCCATATAGTAAAAGTATCACACAATTCAACATAAAAATGCCATTTGTGGTAAATGCTCTACTGGTAACAAGATCCAGGAAGAAATTATAACAAGAAAGGCTAAGCTAAGGTAGATATCAGGAGGAGATAGTCAGGAAAGAAGAAGGTAGTCAGGAGAAGTTTCTCTGGGGAGGAGAAACTTAAAGTGAGGCCTGAAGAATTTCCAGCTGGGAGCATTCCTGGGCATGGAATGACAAATAGGGAGCCCCAGGCTGAGGAGAAATTTGACAAGGAACACATAAAAGACCCTTCGAAAAGGGCGGCTAGAGAAAACTTGAGATGAAATAAAATCTCTTGTTTCATTCACTTCAGTAATCTGAATGGCCCCGACAGGTTGTGTGAATAGGAAATTCAGTTACTCCACTGAGTCTATGAAAGAAGGAAGATCTGTCCCATCATCAGGCTCCCCTACTATTTTAGTGATTGTTTTGCTTAGTCCTTTCAAGGACTGTGTTGAGTGAGCCAAATTTCATTTACTGCCTTCTCCCTTTGGGATCTGGCCGAGGCCGCCGGGTGTTTCATCTGACTAGGCAAATGTGATAGAGTCACTTCCAGTTTGAAGTGTTTGAAAGAAACATATCGTATTTACAAGATTTCTGGATTAGAGAACATCGATTCGAGTGTACGATTTCAGTCAGTTGCCACTGGAATCATTGTGAGTTTTCAGCAAAACACTGTTTAGTGAGCAAACCTCTGAAAGTATGCTTTTATACTTTCCACTCACCCCCCAAAAAGTCTCCAAAACCCAGCTATCCTAAAGGGAGTTAAGACTTCCTGAAGCAGTAGACAAAGAATTGAGTGTTAGCTCCTTGGCCAGGTTTGGATTACCTCCGAAGGCAACTGGGCCATCGTACGTGGCACATATTTTTAGAGTTAGATGGGGAGAAGGGGAGGGCCTGTTGTCCCGGGAAAGGCTGGCTGTGGCTGGGTGTGGTGGGAAGTCACCCTCCCTCTTTGGGGACAAAGTGTCCCACCCTAAGCCGGATAGTGACATATCACAGCTCAGTCTCCCAATTTCACCCACTGGCCTGTTTCCCATATCATCCGAGGTCAGAGAGACCCAAACCAACAGAGGTGACTCCACAGCCTCACAGGAAGTGAAGCTGTGAGAATAAGGATGTGCCACCCCATGCATGTCCCCAAGGATCTGTCTGTGCACCGGGCCAGGGCTGCTTCCGGGCCGGGGTCCAGGTCTACTGCTGAGAGCCAGGTGGTGTTGGAGTTGACCCATTACCCCTCCTCCATCGCATTTTCCAGGAAGGGGTGGGTAGGGACGGGTGGTAGGTGGGGACATTGTCAGCAATGAATGTTGGTGTTTTTTGAGTGGGAGCCAAAGCATTGTGTGTTTCTGGGGGTCTGGCAGACTGCCTCCATTGAGGGAGACACACATGAAAAGATTGCCACCTCAGCCTCTAGCAGATTTGTTTGAACTTTGCAGGGTACGACAGACACTGGGGTGAGTTCCATCGTGAGGGTCAAGCCTTTTTCCCCCTTCAGTCTTCAACCAGATGAAGTAAAGGGGCTGAATGATGGGCTTGATGAAGTAGGAGGGTGCTGTTCACTACCAGCCCTGTCCATCATTTCCAGGGGTTAGATATTGACAGAGAGTTTTTCTCTTTCTGTTGTCCAGTACGTGAGTCCAGATCTTAGCTGGGGCAAGTGGGCATTAATAACGGTGGTCCAGGGACCCCTGAGTGTCTGTTGGTTAAGCGTCCAACTTTGGCTCAGGTCATGGTCTCGGGGTTCACGGGTTCAAGCCCCATGTCGCGTTCTCGGCTGACAGCTCAGAGCCTGGAGTCAGCTTCGGATTCTGTGTCTTCCTCTCTCTCTGCCCCTCCCTCACTCTCTTGTGCTCTCATGCTTGCTCTCTTTCTCTCAAAATAAGTAAACATTAAAAAAGTTTTTTTAAATAATGGTCATCCAGGTTGCAGCCAGGGGAGCATAATCAGGCTATGCTGAGCTCCTAATTGTTTATCAAACCACTTTCCCACCATGATTAGACTTCTTTCTCACATAGCCTTCAGTGGCCTCAGAATAACCCAAGAGAACAAAAGCAGGAGAAGAATGTCAAAAAGTCCAGAATGGCCAGCTTCTAGCAACTCTCTAGGAACTTTCCTTTTCTTTTTTTAAGTTTATTTATTTTTTTGAGAGAAAGAGAACGAGTGAGCACATGTGCCCAAGTGGGGGTAGGGGTGGGAGAGGGAGAGACTGAATCCCAAGTAATCCTCACGCTGTCAGTTGCAGAGCCCGATGCAGGACTCAAACTCAGGAACAGTGAGATGATGACCTGAGCCAAGATCAAGAGTCAGATGTGTAACCCACTGTGCCACCCAGGTGCCCCCCACCCCCGGGAGCTTTTCTACCACAAATGGGTCTTGCCAGCACAGAGGGCTGAGCTGCTGTGGGATTCGGTAAGCCCCTGTTTGATCACAGCTTGCTTGCATTTGGAAGCCTCAATGCTGCAGGCTGTTGCCCACCTGGTGTATATCACAGAGGCTACTACTGCCACCAGGCCTGGCATTTGTTACAAATTTGAGGCTTATGGTCTTTGAAGCCAGACAATCATTTGGGAGACTGAATATTAATGAGGTGGAGGAGGGGGGTGGTGAGGGAGGCTGAAGGGTAGTCAGTTCCCTGCTCTGAACTCCCAGTCTGAGCATAGCCTATGACGCGATCAGTCAGAATTTCAGACAATCATACAGAGGTTGCCAGATGTAGCAAATAAAAATATAGGACATCCCATTAAATATGAATTACAAATACGCAATAAACACGTTCTCAGTACAAGTATGTTTTAAATATCACATGGGAGGGATATACTTATGTTTAAAAAGTACTTGCTCTTTATCTGAAATTCAAATGGAGTAGGGCACCCTGCATTTTCCCTGACAACTCTAAGCCAGGTGCAGGATGCCTCAAGAAGCTTCTACTAAAGGCAGAAGTGAAAGGAAACTCTGTGAACGCTGGCTTTTAAAAACTTCTATAATTAGCCTTTCAACCAGCTCAGAGGCTCTGGTCAGACTCCAGCAGTGTTTGCTTATGGGATGAACAACATCATGTAGAGAACCTGCATGGCCAGTTGTCACCAACGCAGTCAACGGGACTGTCACCAAAAAAGAAATGTTGTTTTCCTTCTAGAAAAATTAAACTTCAGGTATTTTAGCTTTATCTTAGATAAATGGCTTAGCTGATGCCTTGTCAAGGAGCTGCCTCGGCCCATGGCCTGGGGCACCTGGACTTGTTTCCTCATTTTCTTTGCCCACTTGGGCTCTGGCTGTGAGAAAGGCAAGCCCTTGGGGATCTCTCCTCATTCCTCCATGTACAGTATTTCCCTGACCCTGGTTACCTGAGAACCTAGACCATTACTTGGGGGGAAAAGTAAGTTTTGTACTGAGGTGAAATCCACTCACTGTTAACCACTTCAAAGTGTAAGATTCCCGCGACATTTAGTACATTCACAATACTGTGCAACCGCCTCTCCATCCTGTCCCAAAACATTTTCATTGCCCCAGAAGAAACCAACCCCATCCCCATTAAGGAATCTCCAGCAACTTACTTGTGGTTTCTTCAAAAAACAGAGCGCTTCCCGCTGCGAGGCTGGAGTAAGGGAATGAGAGAAAAGGAGGAGGGCAGCACAGCCGGCTTTAGGGGCCTAATCACAGGCCTTTAATTGGTTTGTAAAATGGAAGGTCTCACAGTTAAAGGGCCCCAGAAAGACAGGTGTGAGAGCACGCAGGCTCCGGCTGACAGGAGAGGGTGTGATGCAGGGCAGGGTTTCCCAGGGGGACTTTGGAGAAGCTGCCAGCCTGTGAAACAATGGGAAGGTCTGCAAGAAAGGGTGTGGAAGGTGTAAATCCGCTCACAGATCACATTCTTGGGGGGTAGAGGTGGGGAAGGGGCTCCACAAGGGTACAGAAACGAGCCTGACGTTCCGGGTTCAGTAGGGGTAAGTGACTCACTTTGGGGAGGTGCCGGGTCTTCCCTTGGAGGTTTTCTGATTTACAGAAGAACTTAGTTCCTTCTTGAAGGAACCCTCGACTCTCTCCTCTGCAGAGGGACCAACCCTCCCTATTGTATATAAAATCTGGTGCAATGGCATTTTACTTCCTGCAGGGACTTGCCACGGTTTTATTACCCAGCTGCTTCTAGCTTCCTTTATTCTTTTGCTGCCAACAGGGGTCCCCAGCTTACTGCAAAATCAGAAGCTTCCTCACTTTGAACAGAGACTCAAGGGGAGCCCTTTGTTCAAGATTTAGCTCAGGTATTGAGTGAATGTCCATTTTGGTAAAGGAGAGCCAACCAAAGTCCTGAAAGGGAGATCTTCTGAGACAGTTTGAGCCACCAGGGTGCACAGAGTTGAATGTTCATCCACTTACCAAACACCTGCGGAGTGCACGTTTGCACAAGGCACTGGGCTAGAGGAGCTAGTGCAAAGGAACGGCTGACCCTTAGGTGTTGCTTTCTGTGTCCCAGGCACCATTCAGAGCGCCTCACTGATCTTCACTCATTGAAGTACAACAGTCCTGTGATTATTGACACGAAAATGAGCTTGCCTCAGGGTGGTGGTTGTCCTCAGTGTGGTTCACCCCATGTCCAGGCTTTAACCACCATGCCAGGCATCAAGAGGAACTCAAACCCCCTCCTCTCCCCTCTGAGGTAATCACAGGACACAAAGAAGTTGCAGCAACGACAGCAGAGAAGTGGAGGAACACAATATGTCTACCCTTGTGTGCACAGAGCTTGCCTCACAAATATTTTTACCCTATCCCCTTGTCCGGTGTCTGCAGAGTTGAAACAGTTTCCCACTCTGTATGGCCTATGGACACTTTGTTTACATATCAAAGAAGTAACCTATTCAAATAGATGCCCTAGATAACAGAACTGGGAAAATCTCTCTGGCCCAACCTAGAAGGTAACCAATCATTCATCTTGGGTTTGGGGACTGAGAGATGTAATTACACTTTTTTCTAATAATTTACTAAATGTATAACAAGTTGAGGGATACCTGGGTGGTTCACTCCATTAGCATCCAACTTCGGCTCTCATGATCTCAAGGTTTGGTTCTTGAGTTCAAGCCCCACATCGGGCTCTGTGCTAACAGCTCAGAGCCTGGACCCTGCTTCAGATTCTATGTCTCCCTCTCTCTCTGCCCCTCCCTCACTCATGCTCTCTCTCTCTCAAAACTAAACTTTCAAAAAAAATTAATGTTTAACAAGTTGATTTTATGCCCTTATACAATTTCTTTCACACTAAATTAGGAAAAAGTCTCTATTGTGTCTGGTAGTGGGGATCGGGAAATATAGTCCCTATGTTTTGCCTTCCACACTGTATTTAAACAGAATTGTGATCTCTCTAAACTATGTTCCAGCTGAAATTATGTCTCACTTTTAAACATACTCTTAAATGCCTTGTTTCCTACCTCGGATCAGGGTGTAGATGCTGATTGACTGTGTGTGTGTGTGTGTGTCTGAGTGTGTGTCTGTGAGAGAGAGAGATTGAAGTCTTTTGAGGAAGGGTTAAAGAATCTGTGCAAATCAGCTTCTTTCTCACAGTGAACACTTAGAATCACAGTGCTTAGAAGAAGGGGGATAATGAGGGGGTTGCTGGTTGTGATATTGCTTCCCTGGGAAGCTTCAGGAAGGGTGAAGAGACTAATTGGCTGGTCTGGCAAACAATTCAAGATGAGTCCAAAAGAAGGAGCTCACTGCTGTTAGGAAGTGAATGGAAACTCCTCTTCACACTGGCCCTTCAGTGGTGGGTGCGCAGATGTGAAAAGCAGAGCCCTTAGGGAGAAAGCAAAGACCCTTCTCTAAATCACCTGCCACAAGGAAAGCAAAGAGGATTTGTCATTGCCTCCAGGGAACAGCCTTTGCTGTCATTTCAAGATCACCTAAGGAGTTTACCTACATTGCAAGCCTGTTAGCATGAGTTTAATGGCTTCAAGGGAGTCTCCAGGCAGCATAATCAGAAAAGGACTATGAGTGAGGCTTTAGTGGCAGCAAAGTAGGTGAAAGTAATTAGTTTAAAATACTGGACATGGGGGTCGCCTGGGCGGCTCAGTCAGTTGAGCATCCAACTCTTGATTTCAGCTCAGGTCATGATCTCACAGCTTAGTAAGTTTGAGCCCCGCATTGGCCTCTGTGCTGACAGTGTGGAGCCTGCTTGGGATTCTCTCTCTCCCTCTCCCCAACCGGGCTCTCTATTAGGGTGTACCTAAGACACTCCCCTCCCGCACTCTCTACCTCCTCCCCCCACTGCAGCTCACAGCCTACAAGATTCTCTGTGGCAGACCTACTTTCAACTGCTCAGGAGCTGAGCTTCCTATTCAACGGCACTCTACCTGCTCAAAGTGGCTCTTCTAGTTTCCAACCAGGAAGACTTTTCAGGAGCAGTAGCTGCTCCCTGCACCCTCGTTTCCTCAAGGTACTGGTAGTGTATGTTTTTCCAACATACTCTCCTCAAGTAAAGAAACCTCACAGAATCCAATTAACTTGATAGCGGATAGAAAATAAGGAGGAAGGCAATATAAGTTAGCCAAAAAATATCTGAGATTTGTAATAACATGTAATATCATTATGCTTGAGTACATAAAAGAAATTAGTTAGGATAGGGCTATAATTGAAAAAAAAAGAACACTTCTAAATAGTTTAAATGATATTGAGAATTTACTATCTTGCTTAATGAGAAGTCTTGTACGGCAAAAGCAAAATTAGTTAATTTAATGCTTCCACAACGTCCAGAAAACCTTGGGATTTTTTACAACCATCCCATACCATTCTTGCTTAAAAGGTCAGCTTTGACCCTCTGGCTACCTTACCTCATGGTAACAAGATGGCAGCCATGGTTCCAGACATTCTACACAAACCCCACAATATCTTTTGGACAAACAGTCATTTCCTGTGTGTGTGTGCAGGTGTGTATGTGTGTGAGGGTACATGTGTGTCTTTTATCAGAGTGGAAAAGCTTAGTCAGAAGCCCTCCATATTAGAATACCAGTCAGGCAGCTTAAACAGAAAGTCTCAAAAATATGATGGTTTAAATAAGAGAGTAGCTCGTTTATCTCTCATGTACCAAACCCAATGTGAGTAAGTCTTTCTATCTTGTTACTCTGCCATTCCCTGGAGTCATGCTCACTCTTCAAGTTGAATCACCAATGTCACCTCTCAGTCTGCAGGAAGTGAAAAAGAGAAAAAGTGAAGAACAGCAATCCTTTTATCAAACACACCATCTGGAAATTAGGCTCAATGCTTTTTCTCATATCTCATTGGCCAAAACAGTCACGTGGCCATGCCCTACAGTGAGGGAGGCTGAGAAGTATAGTTCTGTGGTTGGGTATATGCCTAACTCACACTAAAGGGGTGTTACTACTAAAAAGGAAAAATAAATAAGGGCAGGTACTCAATATTCTCTGCCCCATTCCCCTTGTGGATTTCTGCTCATGTCTTACTGACCAGAAGTACTTCACATGATCAGATCTAAAGCACTCACTGCATGAGAAATGAAACACCACGATTGGCTTCCACCAGGGTTTCTCAGCCTCAGCACCACTGACATTTGGGATTTGATAGTTTCTTACTGTGGGAAGCTATCCTGGTCTCTGCAAAATGTTCAGCAGCATCTGTGAGCTTTACCTGCCAGATGTCAGAAGCACAACTCTCCCCCTATTATGACAACGAAGAGCGTCTCCAGACATTGCCAAATCACATTTCCTTGAAAACCCCTGGCTTAGAGCAGGAATAGGATGTCTCTTTCTGAGTCATATTGGACAAGATGGACACAGAATCAGAGCTATTCCAACTGGAGTGATGGAAGAAATAGCAATTGACAGTGTCTGCGATTGTCAGTCATACAACAAAGGTCAAACAACATGTAACCAAATGGATGTCCAGTCAGATCGTTTTAACTAAATAAGTTATTTATTCTATATATATGTGTCTTAAGAGCATGCATGGTGGCAAAGTGTTCCAGGTACATTCTCGGCTCTGGAAATACAGTAGTAACAAAGCAAAGTATAAAATCCCCGCCTTTATGGATTTTGAATTTTAGCACATAGCTACCTAATAGTTAAAAGTCAGCTCTGGAGGCGGTATAGGTAGTATGGAAGCACAGCCATCGGAATTAAACTTTCCTCCACCCAAATTCTGGTTCTGCCACTTATCAGGTATGTGACCCTGGGTGAGTTATTTTTAACCCCCTGAGTTTCATTTAAGAGAGTCTAATACTATCCACCTCTTAGCATTATTTAGAGGATTACATGAGATATACTTCATAGCCCCATACCTAACACATAAGTGTCTCTAAATAAGTCTTAGCTGGGTGATAGCAGAAGAGCACTGGACTGGGAGTCAGAAGTTTCTCATTCAACAAACGTTTGTTGAGCAGCTACTATGTGCCAAGCTCAGTTCTAGATACTGGGCATTCAGAGTCAGGTAGCCAGGACATGCACTCTGTGTTTAGAGGGCCTTCCAGGTTCAATACCTGGTAGGGTGACACGGTGGAGGGAGGTGAGAAGATGAATATCACCTGGGTATAGGTCTCGGTTTAATCTGACAGTTTTCTTTCTAGCACCTAGATCAATGCTTGGCCCATAGGAGGTGCTCAATAAAATATTTGTTAAATGAAGAAATGAATGCATGTCTCTGTACAGTGAGAACAAAAATTCTGACTCACAAAAATGTTTTGTAGACTTACAAAGTCCACCTTAAATATCAGTGAAGTCAGGAACCTTGATAATCACTTGTCATTATCAAAGTGGATGACTTACATGCAAATTGAAAATGTAAAGCTTTTTCAGGTACTTGGAAGCCATTTGACTTCTTAAATAGATTGAAATCTTGTTTATATTATTTCCCTAGTAAACCCTTTCCCCCAGTAACTGGAAAAGTAAACCTTAAACCAACTCATATCCAAATCATGGGAAACATGGGTGAAATCCAAATGAATGGGATTTTACTACATAATTTATCCAGATTTAAAAGTTTTAAAAAGTGATCATGTTAAATTCATTGACTTCATCCATAAAAATACATTCAAATGTGCTTAGAACTTGTTTTGGCTGGAGATGTGGAAACAGAGAGTAATAACAAATGACACTCTACAAATTCTAAAAATTATTGGTGACAAAATTGAGTCTGTTCTTCCAATTTGCTTATAATTATTTTACTCTGATTTTTATTATTTTTTCTTTAGAAAATCAAGCTGTTTCTACTTATATTACCTCTAAGTCTTCAAATGTAGGTATATTTAATATAAATCAGGAGGCAATTCCAAAGTTTGAGTGAAAACAGAAGTCCACATTAATGTCATGCTGTGGGGAAGGGCTGCAGGAACTGTTATCTCATGCTTCATTTCTCTAAAATATTTTATTTAAGTCTAGACAATTAAAAAGGTAAGGTGTTTGTTGACTGACTGGGGGCAGAGGTGGAAAAAGGAAAGGTAAATTTTACAGAGAACTAAAGTTGGCAGGAAATCGCAAGATGAGATTCGGCTTGAAAGTATAAATTTATTTACCAAAAAGGAAACTATGAAAAGATCAAAGTACACATTTCCCCCTTGTACATTCCCCCAAATGATTCTGGGTATGACTTGCAAGATCAGGGTAGCCGTTACCCTATGCACTATATTAAAACTAGAGACACTTTAAATTTTCCCCTTGCTACTTTGCTTGAAATATGGGTCACTGCCCCAAGGTGCACGGAGGTACTCAGCTTTTACAGCTTTGGCCAATGAGCTAGGCTTTTGCATGCATGGATTACTGCATTTCTTTTTATACTCTATAATCCATTTATATATTTTTTCCATTAAAAGGATGTATTGAAATACGAAGCATAGGTCATAATCAGTAAAGGCATTTTTACATATGCAAGACACAGAAAAAGCTGGAACAAGAATTAAAGACATAAAAACAACTGGGTCTAATGGAGACCCTTCTTCATGAAGTTAACTATGATATTGTCTGGTTTGACCTCAGAGACTGAGTGAGGAATTCATTGTGAATCTTTTCTTAGGGACAAGAGATTTCTTAATCGTCAGAGCTTACTGCACCTAACAGACACCTTTGGGAGATGTGCCCGACCCACAGCCCAGCCTGTGTGGCCTCAGCTTCTTCTTGGGTGTCTTCTTCATGAAGCTCTCCCCGGTCTTCAGTGATGCTCTTCTTTCCCCCATGCCCTTCAGGTCTTGGGATGGTACTGGCTTCCTGCTGTTGTTAATCTCTTGGTGCTTCTCCCTTTGTGGTACCCACTGTGCCCTTGATCTTGTGGTGCCCTTGACCTCCATAGAACCATTACTTACAGCATCTTTATGAGCCACTTGTGTCCCGCAGGGACCTGGACAACCACACTCCTTGAATTAAGCATTTCCCATTGCTAAAAAAATATCACTAGGTTGGTAGTTTGAAAAAATTTATTATCTCACAATTCTGGAAATCAGAAGTCCAAAATGGGTTTGATTTGGCTAAAATCAAGGTGTTGGCATGGCTTCATTCTTCTGGAGGTTCTGAGGGAGGATTTTGCAACTTCTAGGTACAGCTACATTCCTTGGTTCATGGCTCCTTCCTCCCTCTTCAAAGCCATAGTGTAGCATCTTTGAATCTCTCTTTCTCTGACCTCTGCTTCTGTCATCATCTTGGCTTCTCTGACTCTCCCTCTCCTGCCTCCCTCTTTCCCTTATAAGGCCCCCTGAGCATAGACTGAGTCCACTCAAATAATCCAGGAAAGTCACTCCATCTCAAGACCCTTCATTTGCAAAAATCCCTTTTGTCATGTAATTTACTCACAGTTCCCGGGATTGGGACATGGATGTCTTTGGGAGGGTTGGGTGGGTATTACTCTGTCTAGCACACCTTCTTTCAAGGCAAAGGATTCTTCTGTTTCCTTTCCAGACACTCTGTTCCCCCACAGTCTATTTTACCCGCCTCACTGTGGCATTCCATCAAATTTTGTATATCCCATATCCCTTCCTGTCTCAACCTTGACAGGTCAGATAGCGTGAGGAATTACCTAGTACCAAGAGTTTCACAGCGATCATGGACCTCTGTGTTGCCCCACCCACTTTGTGTTTACATTTTAACCAGATCTCTACTGCCCCAAAGAAGGGAATAATCATGGGGATTCCAGGTATTCAGTGATAAGATTATATAATTGGTGTTTTAGAGCCCATTTGACTGTCCTTCAAAGCCGAATACAAGGGGTGGTCTTGCCTGGTGATTATGAACTTTTGGAGGAATAAGATCTTATTATACAGTTAGTGATTAAGTTTAGGCCCTGGATTCTTATTGTACAATTAGCTTGGGTTCTGGATTCAAATCCTACCTGAGGTAAAATCCTGTTGCTGTCATTTATTACCTTTGTGATCTTGGACATGTTACTTAACCTCTCCCTATTAGTTAAAGAATAGGCTAAGAAACTGTAATAAACACACCCTAAACTATAGTGATTCAGACAAGACAAGTTTATCTCTTATTCACATAATAATCTAAAGACAGATTTAGGGTCGACATGTACATGGCTTTGTCCCGTAAGCTCATCTAGAGACTAGGTTCCTTCTATGTTGTTGCTCTGCTCTCCTTCATGCTATGACCTTTGACCTTTCATGGTCAAAGCTGGCTCAGTACTGTCCAAGCATGGGGACAAGGAAAAGAAGACATAGAGAACAAGCAGCTTCCTTTCAAGGATGGAACCCTGAAATTGCAGACATCATTTCTATTCACGTCCAACTGTCCAGAATTAAGTCATGTGGCCACACCAAACTGCAAAGGAGGCTGAGAAATGTGGCCATTCTTGGGCATCCCTGGGTCCAGCCAAAATTCACTGGCTTCTATTACTTAAAGAAAAATAGAGAAGGCAGAAATTAGGGAACAATTAGGAGTCTCTGCCACATTGTCTGAAGCTTAGTTTTCTCATCTACAAAATGAGTTTTGATGATTAAATGTAATACGTAGAGTGAGATTAGAACTCTGCGTAGCACATGGTAAATGTTCAATAAATGCTAGTTTACATTACAGTACGACACGCCTCCCCTTCCCTTCCCTGCTTGGGTCATAATGTCTGCACAAGGTAAAGGCAGACAGTGAATGACCCAAGGATGTTGGAGGCTCATTCCATTGGATGTTGTCCTGCTGGGTGTAGATGGACTGGCTGATTAAAGATGGAAGGGTAGGGTGCACCATTTGGTATCCACAAGAGTGCCTGGCCCTAAGGTACTGAACAATGTGTGCTGTGATGAATTAATCTCTTTATGAACACGGGGCAGGTTTAGCCTAAAGAGCAGAGTAAGAAAGGAGAGAATCTGGAGCAGCAATGATGAGGAGAAGGGCAGGGACACAGTGGAGAAAAATGAGGGGGCCAGCACCTTTGTGTGAATTTGAAAAAGACTCCTCTTCTTGAAGATATGTTACCACCATCTGCCTCAACGCTGTCATAACATATAAATCTATGGTATGATATGAATGACACCCCCTAGAGTTGTTCAGTTACAACCTGTACAAGTCCTAGAAAAGCCATATAAAGATTTAAGGACTTGTGAATAATAGGAAATTAGAAAGAAAAGCTACATTAGTAAGAAGTATGAGAACAGAGTTTATAAATAAAAGTGGTATTATGTACTGAATTGTGTCTCCCCAAATTCATATGCTCAAGTCCTAATACCCAGTGTGACTGTACTTAGAGGTAAGGTCTTTAGGGAAGTAATTAAGGTTAAATGAACTCATAAGAGTAGGACCCTAATCTAATATGGACTGGTGATCTTACTAGAAGAAGAAGAAATACCAAAGCGTTCTCTCTGCGTGTGTCCCAGGAAGAATCATGTTAGCAAAGCTTTATCACAGTAGAGAGAGGGCAGATATTAGAGGAAGAGGAGGGACAGAAGAGGAGAGTTCTTCATACTGCGTCTATGACTTTGGGAGAGAGTTACAGACTCTAGTGGTTTGGTTAGTCCTTATAAGTGAGGCACTACTGCCACCTGGTGGCAACACACTTACTCCAGCCATTCACTCACTCAAACCTTTTCTGAGCACCTGCTGGACAAAGCAGGTTGCCAAGCAGAGGGAATAATTTTAGTAAATGTTGATTAACATCAACTATGTGCTGAGCTCTGTCCTATGTGCTTTACACACACACACACACACACACACACACACACACACACAAAACAATTTAAGCTTCACCACAACCCACCACAATAATATAGCATTATTATTGCTATTTTACAGAGGAGGAAACTGAGATACTAAGAAATTCGGTAAATTGCCTATGAGCTACAGCTACTAAGTGAGATAGTCAGTGTTGAACCAGGAAGTCTGGTTCCAGAACTCTACAGACATGTTTCCTGCTCTTATAGTTTCTTCCTAGTAAGAAGTGAATAACCACTGTAAGGAAGTTGGGAAAAATACTTACAATTTGAAATGATAACATACCATTTTAATTTTTATGTTTTTGAGTCATAATCAAGAATCTTCCTCTTTAGCTAAAAGACCAACTGACCCATTGGGCATCCACTGGGCTAGGGCACTGGCCCAGGATGTGAAAGTCCATATTCCACAGGAGCTATTTCAGCAGAAGGGAGAGGGATGGGTGGAGAAATAGGTAGAAGAGGCAAAGTAGGAGAGAGGAGAGAGAAAGAAACTGTAGAGTTGTGCTACCCAATAGAGTAGCCACTGATCCTTGTTTAAATTTTCATTTTAACTAATTTAATTAAATTAAAATGTTAATTCCTCAATTGCACTAGCCATCAATTCATCTCAAGTGCTCAGTAACCACTATGGCGAATGCTGTCATAATGAACCGCACGCAGAACATTTCCATCATCACAGAAGGCTCCATCTGTACTGCCACAGATCCTTTATCTTCTCCATGGCTGATCCGGGCATAGGTTACCCAGAGTTCGCCTTGCAGCTGGCAGCCTGCAGGTCAGTGACAAAGTAGGAGAGCAAAAGTACGATAATCCCAGAGCAAAACAGATGGCACCTCCCTTGCCCTCCGTCTGTCCTGGAGCAGGCTGAGAGTAAAGATGTTGAGGCTAAGTAGGACTTGGCTCCTTTTTTTAGGGGAGCTGATGGGAAGGAAAGAGGGGCCTTGTTCTTCTCTTCCACTGGGTCCCGCAGCTGGCTGTAGGGTGCTGTTGTACAAAACTCCCAGGGTCTCTTACTGAGTGTCCTCTTAGCTGGTGGTTAGGGAAGGCAAGGACAACTTCACCGCCCAGTTTCCACTTTACTCAGGGCCTTTGCTCTTAGCTGGTACTGTTAGCTGGTGCCCCAGCACACTGTCCAGGAGCTGCCTATCACCGCACGCTGAGTTGCATGGACCTCTCCACTCCATCCCTAGGAAGACCTGCCTGTTGTTTAATAAAGCTCTTTTTTTTTTTCGTGATAATCATGGTTATTCACTTGTAAGTGAGCCTCTGTCTAACATTAATTTTTCTACGATGGTAAACTGGCAGAGATGGGTAATTTAGACAGGCAATAGCCAGCTAGTAATATGAAATTTAGTTTAGTAGGCTGCTGAAGAGAAGTCTACTAAAAGACATGGGTACATAAACGCACAGAATGAGGCAGCACTCAAGCTTTAACATGGCTGTTGTGCACCCCACGCTGTATCACTGCCGTGTTCATTCTTTGGTTCTTGCCCCTTTCCTTCACCTCCACTCTTCAGCCTGATGAGTCCCTTGATTATATTTTGTACCAGCAAAGTTCATTAGCCTCCATAAAGGTGTCCCTGCTCTAGGCTCAGTTCCCTCCAAAACACTCTTCAGCTAAATTCATTCAACAAATATTTATTTGGCATCTATGATCCCCAAAGAATTATGGTCTAGCTCACATTGGTATTGTCAAATAGCTCTAGATACATGGTAGAGTATATATGTATACATCTACTGGTTAGTATTCCTATGGTAGCAAATGAGTAAAAATTTCATCTCGAGTAAGCTGATAAAGGGAAGCTCATCAAGTCCAAAAGTGTATCTTGAATTTAGGTGGGGTTTGACCCAGAGGCTCAAACAATGTCTCCAGTCGGCTTTCTCACTCTCCTTCCTTTCTCCCTCTCTTCAGTTTGGCTTCATTCTCAGGCACAGCATGAAGACAGAAGGCTGCCAACAGTTCTGGACTTATGACCTGTGTTTTTCTCCATCAGCTTCTGTCATGTCCCAGGATTCACTCCGATTAGACCAACCTGGCTCACATGGTCACCTCCGAATTGTGGCATTAAGGAACCTCTGATCTGGTTAGCTTCAGGTCACATGGACTGCCCCTGAAATGGGGGAGGGGTGAATCACAGAACTGGTGACAGAGAAGGTAGACTAGACACTGAGTAGATAAAAACAGCCAATGTCTCAATAAAATGATCAAAGCATATTAAGAAATGAAGAAACAGGTGTCCAAATCTGTATGAATTCCAAGTCATGGAAGGCTTCATAGCAGAGGGTAAACTTGAGTTGACTCTTGAAACAAAAAGGGCAGGAATTGCTAGTCAGACAGGAGAAAGGTTGACAAATGGGAAGGAGTGGATGCCAGCGGCAAGAATGACCTGTGAGGTCACAAAAGAGAATGATCTAGGAATCCATATTTTTGTACCAGACAAAAAACTCGACTAAAATCCAGGTTCTGCAGCTCTAGTGCCTGGTTGGAATCCCAGCCTCAATTCTAAAATTTACTAGCTGTGTAATCTTGGCTGCTTACCTAACCTTAGGATATTTCGTAACTTTTGTGTAATGTGGAACTTAACCAAGACAGTGCTTGTGCCTCAGTTTCCCCATCTGTAAAATGGGAAAAGTAACAGTACCTACTTCACAGGGTTGTTGTCAGGATTAATAGAAATGTGTAAAATGGTAAAGGTCATCTATGACAAGCCCACAGCTAACATCATACACAATGGTGAAAAGCTGCAAGCTTTGCATTTAAGATCAGGAATGAGACAAGGATGACCATTCTAACCACTTTTATTCAACATAGTATCAGAATTAAAATTATTAAACATCTCTGCACTGCCCAAGGAAAGCTACAAATTCAATGCAATCTCCATCAAAATTCCAACTGTATTTTTCACAGAAATAGAACAAACTACTCTAAAATTTGACCACAAAAGACTCCAAGTAGCCAAAGCACTCCTCAGAGAGAGGACCAAAACTGGAGGCATCGTGTTCCCTGATTTCAAACTATATTACAAAGAATAGTAATCAGAATAGTATGGCACTGGAACAAAAACAGACACATAGATCAATTGAACAGAATGTAGACCCTAGAAAGAAACCCAAGTATACAAGGTCAATTAATTTGTGGCAAAAGGAGTCAAGAACATACAATGAGGAATGAACAGTCTCTTCAATAAATGGTATTGGGAAAACTGAACAGCCACATGCAAAAGAAGGAAAAGGCAACCTGCCATAAGGGAGTAAATATTTCCAAATTGTATATCTGATAAGAGGCTAATATCCAAAATATATAAAGAATGCATTCAACTCAATAGCAAAAAGAAAATCTGATTAAAAATAATGAGCAAAGGATCTGAATATAGATTTTTCCAAAGAAGACATCCTGATGGCCAGCAGACACATGAAAAGATGCTCAACACCACTAATCATCAGGGAAATGCAAATCTAAATCTAAATCAAATGCAAATCAAAACCACAATGAGACATTACCTTACATCTGTTAGAATGGCTGTTATCAAAAAGACAAGACATAACAAGTGTCAGTGAGGAAATAAAGAAGAGGGAAACCTTGTACAATGCTGGCGGGCATGTAAACATAATGCAGCCATTATGGAACACAGTCTGGAGGGTCCTCAAAAAATTAAAGATAGAATTACCATAGAGTCATTCTCTTTTCCTCCCTGGCTGCTTGAAGCTCAGCCACCTTTATGAATGACCCAGTACCTATCTGGACCAGGAAGTTCATGACAGACCAGCTACTTCAGAGGAAACAAATGCTCGTTGATGTTCTTCACCCTGGAAGGCAACAGTACCTGAGATAGAAATTCAGGAAAAACGAACCAAAATGCCATCTTTGTATTGGATTCAGAACCCATCTTGGTGGTGACAAGACAACTGGCTTTGGCGTGATTTATGGTTCCCTGGATGATGCACAGAAAAATGAACCCAAACGTAGACTTGTAAGACATGGCCCGTGTGAGAAGAAAAAGGCCTCCAGAAAACAGGGAAAGGAACAAAAGAACACAATGAAGAAGTCAGGGGACTGCAGAAGCCAATGGTGGTGCGAGCAACAGGCGAGCTGGAGATTAGATAACAAAAGGAATAAAGGTTCTGCAGTGACTTTATCTGTGGTGACTGCAGATTTTTCATGAGAGGATTAATAAGCTAAGAACTTAAAAAAATATTTGGGGCGCCTGGATGGCTCAGTCAGTTAAGCATCCAACTTCAGCTCAGGTCATGATCTCGTGGTTCCGATCATGAGTTTGAGCCCCATGTCAGGTTCTGTGCTGACAGCTCAGAGCCTGGAGCCTGCTTTGGATTCTATGCCTCCTGTGCTTCCTTCTCTCTCTCTCCCTTCCTTTCTCTCTCTCTCTCTCTCTCCACCCTCTCTCTCAAAATTAAATAAACATTTAAAAAAAGAAAGAACTTTAAAAAAATGTAACTAGCATATGACCCAGCAATTCCACTTCTGGGTATTTATCTGAAGAAAATGAAAACACTAACTTGAAAAGATATATGTACCCCTATCCTCATTACAGAATTACTTATAATAGCTAGGATATGAAAACAACCCAAATGTCCACCAGTGGAAGAATGATAAAAAATATGTGGTGTGTATGTTTGTGTATGTGTGTAACTATATGTGTATATATATAAACACATGTGTATATGTGTATGTATACCTGTGTATATATAGTTACACATATATACATACATATATACATATACATACACACACATATGTTCAGCCATAAAAAAATCTTGCCATTTGCAACAACAGGGATGGAGTTTGAGGGCATTATAATAAGTGAAATAAGTCAGGAAGAGAAAGATAAATACATATCTACATGCCATATGCTCTCACTTATATATGGAATTAAAAAAAAACAAAACTCATAGTTACAGGGAACAGATTGGTGGTTGCCAGAGGTTGGAGGTGGGGGAAGTGGGCAAAATACATGAAGGGGGTCAAAAGGTCCAAACTTCCAGGTTAAATAGGTCATGGGAATATAATGTGCAGCATGGTGACTATAGCTAATAATACTGTATTGCATATTTTAAAGTTGCCAAGAGAGTACGTCTTAAAAGCTCTCATCACAAAAAAATAAAATCTTTATGTAATGTGACAGATGTTAACTAGACTTACTGTGGCGATCATTTTGCAATATACACAAATATCGAAACTTTAGGCTGTATATACCTCAAATAGTTTTAAAAAATAAGTTTAAAATATGTTAATATGTCTAAAGCATTAGAATAGGGCCTGACAGAGAAAATGCCAAAATAAATTATTAAATAAAACAAAATGTGTTTATTGATGAATGTCATGCCATACCTAGTTTAAAATGATGGGCTACAATTCAATGTAACTACAGATTTGGTTACTAAAAAATCATAACAAAAGAACAACTAAACTTTACCTTTCTCATGATCATTTGTACAGATAACATTATACATCGTATATAGTCGCACTCTTTCTCACACATAAATTGCCCTCTATCCAATCACACTGTTGGCAAGATGTTATCCAATAGTTACACATTTTATAGGAAATGTAGTTTCTCTTTCCGGCTTTTGTTTCCTAAGGTCTAATATTGCAGACTTATTTCAGCAAAATGTTGTTCAATTTAGACCACCCAGACTCATGAGAGAACCTGACCCAAACAACCAGGAAGGGAGAAATGGGACAGGATGTACACACAAACCACTCTACCTTGTGATCATTTTGTAAATGTCAGGCTCTGAAATCAGGTCAATAGTCTTGTTATTCTCAGTCTCTGGGTGACATTTTCTAAATTAATTAATTAACGTGTATACGTTAGGGACATTGGCCAGATGTTCTCATTGTATTTCCTTCTTTGGAAACCCTCCAACCTCCACCCTTAAGAAACAATGACTTTTGAAATGGTCTAAGCAAAAGGAAATCTATCTTATTTGCAATGTTTCATGCATTGAGGTGAAGAAAGGAAGTTAGAAAAAGCCCTGCGGTAAGATGAGGCTACAAGGCTATGCTCAAAAAGGATGTGCTCTGGGGTCACACTCCCTGGGTTTGAACCCCCAGTGTGCTTTTTCTGAGCTAGTGACTTGAGCAAATTACTTAATTATCAGACTATCAGTTTCTTCCTTTGTAAAATGGGGATGATAATAATGACTCTCTCGTGGTAGTATCTGGCCTCAAGAAGGCTCCCAATGTCCTCTACCTCCTGGTATTCATGCCTTTATATAGCTCCCTCCTATGGTATCAGGGTTGGTCTGTGTAACCAATCAAATATGGCAAAGGTGATGATATGTCACTTTCAAGGCTCAATGATGCTAGTTTAAACCTGGAAAGGTAAGTTTCCAGTGGCTGCTGTTTCTTCCACTTCTAGGGGACGGAAAACCTCAATGAATCTCTATCCAATCACACTGTTGGCAAGATGTTATCCAATAGTTACACATTTTATAGGAAATGTAGTTTCCACATTTCCTGCCCTGGTGATCAGGACTGGACAACCCCAGTATATATAGGCATCATAGGTAAAATGTGATGGATTCACTCTGGAAATACATCTGGGGGTTCAAGAAGTGTGAGCTAGTTTTCTGAATTTGCATTTGGTATCTGACTATGCTTTAAACCATCAGCCTCTTTGGAATTATTGTCCCTTTCAATTACCCATCCAAACTATACATTCACTCAGGAGAGGTTTCCAAAGCAGGGTAAACACATGCATGAAGCAATCATTTGGGTACAGACAGAAATTATTAACTTTCTAATTTTATTTATGTAAGTGGTCTGCTTCACAGATACGACTTGTGAGCTGTAATCATAAACTGTATTTTGTTCTTCTACTGTCCCTTTAACTTTTCTCAGTGGGCTGACATGATTTCCTTTAGCCCTGGCCAAACCCTTATGCAGGCTGATGACTTTTCTGGACACTCAGGTAATTGGAGTGCTATGGTTAGGTTTCACATATTTCGGCCTGAATGTAGAAGTTATAATGTAAGTACAAGTAAGCAAATGAAAATAGTCGAACGAATGTTTCCATTCCAAGATAAGGTGGGATACCTTGATTTAACAAACAAAATGAAACAATGATGATCAAATCAAATCTGACAGGAAGGTAGCTCTCTGCCACGCAAAGCAAAATTATGAAGATGGTTATTTAAAATTAAGGATTATATTCACTATCATTGACTTTGACCCTTCCTCTCAATGTATTTTGTGCCATGAGATATTCATTAATTACATTAGCACACATAAAGAATTTATAAATAAGCAAAAAATCCACCCCACATTTATTGAGGGTGTGCTCCTCAATTTTTATTAATATTGGTTAGCAATTGTAAAAAATGAGACCTCTGCTTTATATTTCCATGCAAGCCTCACTGCTTTCAGAGAGATGCCCACAGACGTTGCCACTGAACTCCTACAGCATTTGTGGATTGGTCCACCTGAATACCCTTAAATTATTCAGTCACCCACTCTGTTCTCTAGTGGTTTCATTTTATGGTCTTCATTTGCCCAATAAAGTTATGAACTTCCCAAGGACAAGCCAATATCCATGCTGCTTGCTACCCATGAAAGGTGCCTGGTAATACCACAGAGTTGAATTTATGCCTACCATAAGTACCATTTCCTTCTGGCCTAGAGTTGGGGAATTGTAGAGTTACCCTGAGCCAAGTGAACACAACGGGTGAAGAGTGGGTAGAGGGAGGAAAAGGAAACATTTTTTTTTTTAATTCCAAAGAATCTGGAAGATTTGCTCTGTGTAATTCCTTAAAGAGCAGAAATAAAAGCCAAAGCTATCTCAGAATATCACTTAATGTCTAATTTTATGTTATTCTAGTTCAATGATTCCTCTCAGAGATAAAGAGGAAGCATTTGAGGACTGAGAAATTGTGAAATTCTGGGAATCCAAGCTCTCTTAGACAAAGCAATAACCTCAGCTTCACTGTTCTCTCCTTCCCCCCCTCCCTCCTTCCTGTGTTTCCTCTTTCCCCCCCTCCCCTCCTTCTAGGGTCCCTTTTCCATCTGCTGAGGACCCACCCACCACATTGTACTGAGCTGGGTGCGCTGAGAGAGTAAGGTATGTCCCAGGAAAGCCTGCCACCTTAACTGCTTTGGGAACAGAGAGAGGCTGAGAGAAACAAATGTGAAATCACTGGAGGGACAAGGAATATTTACAGTTGGCTCTCCTTACTTGCTGCAGTTGTGTTCTGTAAAGCTGCAGTGAGCGCTGATTTCGTGAAACCTGAATCATTGCTCCCAGGGGAGACACACTGGGGTTCTGTGGACTTCGGGTGGCATTTTCCAGTCAATATATAACCTTGTTTATTTATTTTATTTTATTTTTTTAATATAATGTATTTCTTTTTGAGACAGAGAGAGACAGAGCATGAGCAGGGGAGGGTCAGAGAGAGAGGGAGACACAGAATCTGAAACAGGCCCCAGGTTCTGAGCTGCCAGCACAGAACCTGACGCGGGGCTCCAAGCCACGAACGGTGAGATCATGACCTGAGCCGAAGTCGAACGCTTCACCGACTGAGCCACCCAGGTGCCCCTCAGTACATAACCTTGTTTTAAAAAAATTTTTTAATGTTTATTTGTTTTGAGAGAGAGACTGAGACAGAGGCAGAGTACAAGTAGGGAAGGGTCAGAGAGAGAAGAAAACACAGAATTTGAAAGCAGGCTTCAGGCTCTGAGCTATCAGCACAGAGCCGGATGTGGGGCTCAAACCCACGAACCAGATCATAACCTGAGCTGAAGTTGGATGCCTAACTGACTGACACACCCAGGAGCTCCTTAGTACATAACCTTGGTTTATGTGTGCTTCTGTCCAAAGACCTTATCTAATATAGAGTTGACTCATTAACACCACAGGCATGGACCCCAGCACTGCGAGTCACGCCTGAACGAGGCTTCTCTAACATGTGTGTTCTCCACGGGGCACATCACAGCCTTCCTGCACTTAGGAAAATGAGAGGCACTTCAGCATTTGCTTGGAGTACATTTAAAACAGCCAAAGGACCCAAAAAAAGCACAAAAATGTGAAAAACCTGACACTAAACACCACAGAAAGGACACTCGTTTACAGTATAAGTTGTTGGCAGAAACAAGAAGGCTCAGCTTTGTTTGTTCAGCCCCAGCAGAGAACGTGAGCCTCAGGCAACTCAAATTGTTCACTGTTCTGCGTGTGTCCATAGAGGACTATGAAAGGGCTGCAAGTATTGATTTGGGGGTAACAAATAAATGTTAGTGAGTGGACAAACTCACAAATATGAAATCTGCAAATAATGGGGGTTGACTCTGTGTGTGTGACAGTGGGTGTGTGTGTAAAGTTCCTTTTCGAAAACTTCAGGACCAGGAAGGGAAGGAAAATACATTTGGAGAAGAGGAGCAGCGAACAGGGGAGAGAGGGGTGAGCAGGGAGTGCCTTCCAGTACCTTGACCTGGGGGAGAACAGTGAGGTGCACCCCTGGGAAAGAGTAGAGTCTGGCTGGAGAAGGGGCTGTGTTGGATGCCCGGAGGAGGCAGCACTTGGAAGGGAAGTGGAAGCCAGGGTGGGAGGTGAGGGGACGTGCATGGCTCAGCCTGAGAAATACTAAGACACGCATCTGCGGGAGAACATGAAAAGTCAACTATGTGAGCCTCTTACTTGGGTTTGCTCAATTCCAAACACAAAGCACAAGAGGGGTTTTATAAGAAATGACAAAAGACTGGTTAGTTCCTCAAACACAAATTTGTAAAGGAGAAGAATGTTTAGAAGGAAAGACTTTTAGGTGGGTCTTTGCTGCAAATGTATTTTACAAGCAAACAGCAATAACCACTGCTCTGCAGGCAAACAAGAGAAGCTGGGCTCAATGCCAACCAACCTGAGACAGAAATACTGCTTTTGAAATCAGTAATGACACTTGTCAAGCCCCACACATGCTTTAAACTGTCAGAACAAAAGGTGTAAGTACCTACTTTGATGAAATACCACTGGCTACTTAGCAGGAAAAAATGTAAGTAGGGCTGGAATCTCTGAGTCAGAAGAAACCCCCGTGTGGCTGAATTTCGCAATCAGGTGCACCTAGAAAAGAAGCAAAAGTGACTGAGAGGAAAATAAAGTATGATTTAGATCAGCATTTGGGAAGAATTTTTTTAAGTTTACTTATTTATTTTTGAAAGAGGAGGGGAGAGCAAGCAAGAGCACATGCTGGGGATGGGCAGAGAGAGAGGAAGACAGCACATGCTGGGGATGGGCAGAGAGAGAGGAAGACGGAGAGAGAACCCCAAGTAGGCTCTGCATTATCAGTGCAGAGCCCCCTCCAGGGCTTCAACTCCTACAGGGCTTCATCTCAAGAACTGTGAGATGGGCCACCTGGGTGGCTCAGTCAGTTAAGCATCCGACTTCAGATCATGTCATGATATTGCGGTTCGTGGGTTCGAGCCCTGGCTCTGTGCTGACAGCTCGGAACCTGGAACCTGCTTCAGATTCTGGGTCTCCCTCTCTCTGTGCTCCTCCCCTGCTCATGCTCTGTCTCTCTCTCAAAAATAAATAAATAGACATTAAAAAAAAACAAAAAATAAATAGACATTAAAAAAACCAAAAAAGAACTGTGAGATCATGACCTGAGCAGACCAAGAGCTGGCTTAACCAACTGAGCCACCCAGGCACCCCTGTGAAGAAATTTTTTTTCTTGTAACTTGAAAAAAGCTTCTCTTCCTGCTTGATTCACCTTTCCCTACTCCACATAAGAGTTTGTTGGGTTTGTGTTCATAAGTACAGAGCCTTGGTTGCTGCAATGAATGAGTTTTAGCCTGGTGCAGTGGTCCCAAAGGAATGGGACCTAGCATGGGTCAAAGCAGCACACCAAAACCAGGCTGCAATATGTTCACCAAAAGACACGTTCTGGAATGTGCTATAGCAGTACCATCCATAGTAACGCAGAACTGAAAATTACCCTAATGTCCATCCACACTAGGACGGATAAATATATCATGGTCTACCCACACAGGTAACACTACACAGCAATGAGGATGGATAACCCAGAACTATACACAACAATATGGACGAACCTTACAAATATAATGAGCTAAAGAATGCAGGCATGAGAGTACCTACTGCACACTTCTGTTTAAATAAAGGAAATATAAATAACAAAACAGGTAGAAGTAATATATTGTTGGAAATCAGGCAGTGATTATCTCTGGGGAGCAAGACTTATAGAGAATAGAAGAGAATTTGAGGGGGCCCTCTAGTGGGGTGGTGGTAATGCTCTGTATCTAATCTGGGTAGTGATTGCACTGGTGTGTGTTCAGTTCAGTGAGCTATGCGCTTAGGATATGTGCACTTTTATGAGTAGTTACTATGCTTCAATAAAAAGGTTTGTAAAGAAAGGGCTTACCATTCACAAGAGGATGGTAAGGGCATTTCTGTTGCAAGTAAACATATTGCCTGGTGACATCAGAGGACAAGGAAGAGATCCCAGGGTACCTTTTTCTTTGCTTCAAAGCCAACAAAGAGTAAAGCACTGAGTAAAAGGATCCCTGGAGCCTCATATGAAATTTCTTTCATTCATTTATACATTTATTCATCCATCCAACAAACATGCTCAGAGAGGGAAAATATACCATATGGAAATTCAGGACACTCCATCGAGTGGGGGAAAAGGACAAATATACTGGTATGTGTGCTGTGTTGGAGATGACATTAGAGGATCTAGGGCCAAGGCTCCAAGAGAAAGAGTCCTGACATGTTTGATACCTCTTGAACTGAATTTCCTCCAATCCCAAAAGTATCCTTTGAGCCTTTGGAATGCAGATTCCAAGCCAGCAAACCAGGGCCAGGGCTTGAGATCTGTATTTCTGGTGAGGCTTTGAGGAGACACTAATGCTACTGGTCCTGGAACCCTACTTGTGGGACAAACAGAGAAGGTCACGTGACCAGCAGTCTCATCCCGCACATCTTGACCATCTATTCTGTTCTGGCCAGTCCCTCCTGTGGGCACAAGCAGAGAAACAAATGTTAAATCTATGTGGGAGGCTCTCCAGACCCAGCCTGCTCTCAAGCAGGGATAGAGGTCGGAGAGCGGGGAGGCAATGGGTAGAAGGATTCGGGGCAGGTGGAGAGGGTCACTCGTCACTTATGTTATTTTACTAACTGGGGAAAACTTTGTCTTGTGCTTCTTTCATATCTGGCCTCTCCAGCTGCCCTCACCTTCTCATGACCAGACTAGAGATGTGAATATTAAGTATAAAATTCTTGCACAAACGAAAAAAAATAATAATAGAAAAATGGAGAAATGGGTCAGGGCTCCATCAACCACTTTGTAACCTAAATATGAAAAAAGAAGTAGCTAAAATAATTTCTTCCACTTTCTCACCCATTGGAAGAAGAACAAGAAGGACATCACGTACACTTCTGTTCTGTCAGGAAAAGAGATTCTGCTCAACTCCTGTCCAGATTGGAGGGACAGGAGAGAGCTCCTGGGAGAGAACACTTTCCAGGAGCCCTGGGGACTGGGTGGAGGTCAAGGCTTAAGAAGAGCCTGAGAGAGTGGAGATTTTTCTTGCACAAGTTGCTTTCAGCTTGGCTGTGCAAAGGTGACCCTGAAGAGCAAGACATGATGGAAACAGGAAGTCATGTGTTAATACACCTATTGCAATTTCCCAAATTTCCTAAATGTAAATATATTTCAAAAACAGGTGAGCATCACTAATGTTGGCAACTCTCTTTAGAGGTCTCTTTTGGCACTAACTGCTGATTGCCCACATCTTGGTCGCTTCTCATTTTCCAGGTCTTCCTAAAAACTCTTGCTAACAAAACAAGGAAAAATACATATTAACATGATCAAAATAGACAAAATAAAAACCAATAAATAGTAGCAAACACATGACTAATGATCACCATGCTAAGCACTTCACATCCATTATTTCATTTCAGCCTTTCAACAATCCCATGAGGCACAGGTATCTCAATTTTCCTGAAAGAATGGAGGTTTTTAGGGATTAAGTAATTTTTCCAAGTGAGCAGTAGAGTTGAAATACTTCCTGTTCAAATGGTTCTGTAAATAGACTTACTACTTCTTTTAATAAAACTATATTTCATCCTTAATAAAGTCTCCTTTTGTGTATACACTCTTATTATTATCCTTCTTTTAAAGAAGCAATGGTAAGTTCATGTCTTTATTTCTTTAATGTTTATTTATTTTTGAGAGCGAGGCAGGGTAGGGGGCAGGGTAGGAGGCAGGGTAGGGCTGGGAGATGCAGAATCCAAAGCAGGCTCCAGGCTCTGAGCTGTATGCACAGAGCCCAACACCGGGCTGGAACTCGTGAACCATGAGACCATGACTTAAGCCAAAGTTGGATGCATAACTGACTGAGTCACCCACATGGCCCAAGCTTCATTTGTTTAAACCTTCCCTATCCACCACTGGATATGAAGAACACTTCCATTGTTTGTAAATTGCTAATTTTGTACACTGTATATAGGGGTCAGTGGTATCTTAGAAAATAACTACTGAATATCTATCTTTTGACTAATCTATTAATCGATCTGAGGAATTCATTTGTGGTTGCCTGTGACTTCCTTTCTTGAACACATTGGCATAAATTCTGTGGGCTCCTGGGAACTGATAATAGAAGATGATAATATTGATATTCTTTTATTAAAACAAATAATCCTTTCTCCATGAGGAAGATCATTTGACTGTGAATTCTTTGACTAAGTCAATTTTACTGCATCATATTTGTCCCCCTAGATTTGGGGACACCCAGAATAGTTTTAGGCCTCAAAAAATGTATGCAAATGTCAACCATGTCATGGATTCTTAGGCCCTATGAAATCCAGAGTTTTGTATGTGTAAGAGATTAATTTCATAGTTTTGGATATTTTTATTTATATTGTTTTCCTTTGGCTTGTTCAGGCCAACACCAGGACACCCCGATATAGAGCATTTTTTTCTGTTACAGGAGTTAAATGTAATTGTGAGATCATTTTGGTATAGAACGGCTCTGTGCAGCACTGGCCAATGCCCAGTTCATCAACTACTTCCCACACTTCACAAATCTTCAATTTCCTCTTCTTTAGAAATTCTTTCACATCTGTATCTAAGCATGCTAAAGATTCTCTTTCCCTAAGAAAATAAAGAACACTTTCTCAGTGCCTCATTCCTCTCTATTCCTCTTTTATCTTCCTTTCTCAAACTGGCCAAACATCTTGACAGAGCAGCCTATGTTCTATTTCCCTGTTTTCTTTTATTGCCCAACATACTGCTTTCTGGCATCCACCTTCCACAAAATGACAAAATTCAACAAAGCTGCCATCCTCCCTACTTCCATTCCATTGCTGAATCCAAAGGAGGCTTTTTACTTTTTATTTTAATGGCGCTCCACGCTGCATTTGACATTGTTTGTTGGCTCTTCCTAGTTTATTTCATGAGTTCTTACTCTCCTCGCCCCTTTTTAAAAATTTCAGCTTTATTGAGGCATAATTGATAAATAACTGTAATATATTGTAAGTGTACATCGTGGTGATTTGATATATGCGTACACTGTGAAGGATTCTCTTCTTCCTTTAGCCTTTTTTTTTTTTTTTTTTTTTTTTTGGTTAAAATCTGGTGTTCTCCCAGCTTTCAACCTTTTTTCACTGCTCTTCCCTTCACACGCTCTACTTGGGCTGAGCTTATTCACTGCCAGAGCTCCAAGTGCCCCATTCCCTGATGTTCTCAGATCTGCCATAAACTTCCCCAGGGCTATGGACTTAAACATCCAAATGATTCACAGGCATCTCCACTCTGACTCCCATACATCCTAGAACTCTGAGTGTCCAAAATTAAATTTAGGTAATCCCGGCCTAAATCTGTCCTCTTCATATGGTCTCTGTCTCTGGTTAATGATTGTTTACATACTGAAGCCAAAAATCTGAGAAATTATGAGGCTACTTCTTAGTTTGTGAAGTCACTTATCTCTCAAAGTATTCCTTTCTTCCTATCTATCAAAGTATTCTATCCTTTCTATATTTACTTATTCCCTTATGTTACCCCCCACTGAATCTTCTTCCTGGACTATTCTAATAGTTTCCTAACTCAACTGCTTCTGTTTTTGATAACTCATATCCATTCTCTGAATCATCACTAGCCTTCTCTCCATGACATTAATCTGACCATGTTCCTCACTTATTTAAAATTCTTCAATTGCCACCCCGCCCCTCACCCCTATCCTATCATGAATTCAGGATTAAAGGTCCAGCTGTTTAAAGTCCTCTGGATCCTGTCGTCTCCCAGTTTTTCCAGTGTCAACTCTGAGGTCCCAACCCAAAGGATATCCTTCAATCTTTCCTTCCGTTTTCTGGAAGGTTCCCAGAGCCGAGCTAGATGTCCCAGCTCCTACTCATATCACAGAAGTCTCATATTACAGTATACTGAAATGACCTTCCTAAATTTCTAAAACGGGAATATTGGCTTGTTCCGTTTTTGCTCTCCACGGCTTGGAAATGTACATAATAAGCACTAAAGAGAATCTTGTTGAACTAACGCAATTTAGCTCACGTGTATTGGGTTGCCACCACGGCAAGCTAATAACCAAAGAATTCTTAAAATGTAAATCTTACATGTAATTTGAAATTCATTATTTCTTCTGTACTAACTTTTAAAACATTTGAAGGTGAATTTTCACCAAGGAAAAGAACTTCCTGTGCCTCCCCGTCGGGGAATCGAACCCCGGTCTCCCGCGTGACAGGCGGGGATACTCACCACTATACTAACGAGGAACCGCACGCTGGCAAGCCTTCTGCTAGGCTTCTTATTGGTTTTCACCCTGCCCTGCCTTTACTACCAGCCGTTGCCAATAGGCGTGACATTCTTCAACTGCTTTTGCAACTTCTACTGAAGTTGAACGAAACTAAAATGGAAGCATTCAGTTGATCTCCCCGCGGCACCTGCGATCATTTCTGTCGGCCCACCACTCCTCCTGCAGCTCCCCCACTCCCCTCCTCTTCTTCTCCTTTCAGGAATGTTCCCTGTTCTCTCAGCACCCCTCCACATACACACACTCCCAGGGAGCAAAGCGCACGCCTCCTCGCACTGCACCATGGAACTTGTAGTTCCAGCCACGCTGCAACCTACCCTTCTCTCCCTTTGAGAAACTTCCCTTCCCGGCGGGCGCCACGAGTCCCTCTTGCTCTTTCCCTCCCTCCCTCCCCTCACTCTCAGTCGAGCAGTCTGGCAGCTGGGTGTTAGGGTGCACATCGGCGTGCGGAGGGACTCCCCAGAGCCATGCCCGAGGTAGTGGATTCGTGCTCCTTGGCCTCTCCGGCTTCGGTCTGCCAGACCAAGCACCTGCACCTGCGCTGCAGCGTCGATTTTACCCGCCGGGTGCTGACCGGCACCGCCGCGCTCACGGTGCAGTCTCAGGAGGACAATCTGCGCAGCCTGGTACGGTGGGACGCGCGCCCAGTGCCCGCCTCTCCCCGGCCGCCCGGCCGCCCGCCTCGCGCCCCGCTTCCCGCTGCCGCCCCTTCCCAGCGCCGCGCCTCGGCCCGCCTGTCGCATCTCTCCGCACTCCTCCGCAGCCCTCAACTCACATTCCACACCTCCCCTTCAGCCCCCACTCATCTCTCCGCCTCCCCTTCCTCAGCCCCCTCTCGCCCTGGATCTCCTCCTCCCAAACCCACTTGTGTCTCTGCATTCCTCCCTCAGCCCCTGAACGCACCGAAGTGTCTCCTCCTGCGCCCCTCTCCCCAGACGGCTTTTCCCAGCCTCTGGGCACATCCCAGGGCCCCATCCACGCCCTGCTCCTCACCCAGCGCTCCGGCTTCATGAGCACGAATCCTCCCTCCCCCGTAATCGTAGTTCCCTAACTCCCCTGTGGCCTCCCCACGTCCTCGGCCTGGAGCCCAGAACTCCCTCCTCCGGCCCCAGATTTCTTCCAGTCCCCAGCGCACCTTCGTCAGTACGGTCTCCTCGAAGTCTCACACCCTGTGTCCTGCGGGTGCTGATCCAGCCCTTTGCTCCCAGGCACCAAATTTCAACTTGAACGTCTGCTGGCCGAGACCCATCGACCTGTGGAAGTCTCCCTACCAGTCTTTCTCAGACCCCTGAGGATTCCCAGCTCCAGACCCGTCTATCCCCACTGCTTTGATGTTTCCAGTCTCTGCTGACTCTAGATGCAGGGGTCATGGCCCTTCTACCTTTGCTTCTTATCACCCTTCTCTTCAGATCGCTTAAGGATGGGTGGGCCATTCAGGCTGTCCAGGCGGATCTCAATGCACCAAGGAGCCAGTGATTATTGCGCTTCTTAGAAAATTATGTACTTTCACAAGATCGCTAGCCACTTGAGTGAAAAGTTGCTTTAGATCCATGGAACATAATTAAACTATTTTATCTGTACAACATAACTTGTTTTCAGGGTTCTTACTCAAACTGATAGTATTTCGGTTGTATCTTTCAGCTGAAGAATTTCGTAGGTGAGCATTTTAGAAATAAGAGGGTCAAGGCTTTAAAAGGCCAGCCCCAGTGTATTTTGCATAGAGTACTGTGGTAGCTACTAAAGCACAGCATTAAGCAGCCTGATCACCGTATGTTGTAAGCTTGATGGTGGGAAATTAGTGGGATCGATTAATTGGGTATAATTACAAGTTTAGATAAGAATGAGGGTGTTCTCATGACTCTTTCCTGTTTGTGTAATAGGTCTGTGTTTTGAGTTTACTAATATGAATTAATGTAGCAGGTAACCTACTCTTTGTCCTTTAACATCTTGCTAGACTAATTCTGATTTGAAAAGTAGGTGGACTCCTCTATGTACTGATACTTAGTCACCAAAAATACTACAAGGAAGAAAATAAATATTACAAGCAAGAAGATCCCAATTTCCTTGCAGGTTGTACTTTGTTCTGCCAGAAGTATAATCGTATCTTTTATTGCAGGCAACTTTGCCCTGGTAGGATGGGCCATTTCAATGCAATCTCTCTTTTTAGTAAAAGAAAATAGATTTTGATAGTTTATCACTGAAATAATAGGACCTTGCACTCTCACTTGTTTTGTAAAAGTAGTGAACTCTGATCCTTGAGGAAGCAGGAGACAAGATGCTTAAATTCTGAAAAGAATGTACGTTGAATGTCTCAAGCTAAAACCTTGACCCTTGTTTTTTTCATTCCCCAAATCTTGAGAAAAGTAAGGCTTTAAAATCAGAATGTCTGGTTGGCATGTCTGTTTAGTAAATTGGAACCTAGATTTATAATGTTAGATTTTACACAGTGACATCTGTTTGTAAATTGTTATTCATAGCAACAACTTAAGGCCAAGAGTTTGGTTTTATTTATTCAAAGTTAGCATCTTTCCTCTGCTAGATTGCAGACTCTTGAAGGTCGGTCCATGTTTCCTGGCTGTATCTCAGGTTCTTAGGATAGCACCTGGCATGTAGAGGGTATGTTAGGTTGATGAACTAATGGATGAGTTCAGTTAGAAAGCAGTGCCTAAACTTTACACGGGCTGCAGTAATAATGTGCAGAAGGTGGGAGGACCTCATCCTCACCACCACCAATAGAGAAGACCCAGTGGCAGTGCTGGGTGAGGACATCAGGTGTCCTTTCTCTCTTCATTCTTGGAGGCCTTGATGCGAGGAATGTTGAAGGACCTCTGGTGGGACTTCTTTTCTGAAAATCTTTCTGAAGTTTTGGGTTATTTGCACTTAAGTGTAGTAGTCATTTGTGATAACTTCCAAGCATTTGCTTCTTGTATTGAAATTTTCAATGTTTTTAGGTGTTTTGTCCATTGGAGGCTCAAAGAGGTTTTAATGTCTTGCCCAAGATCCTATATAGTAAGTTGCAGAAGCCAGGAAGTAAACACAGATCTTTCTGACTGCAAACCCTCCTGTCTTCACTAAGTAAATGGCAGAGCTGGGAGTCGAATCAAGGTGTTGTTTTGGTTATGGTTTTAATAATAACCCTGGTTTTTTTTTTTTCATTATAGCACCCTGCAAATAACATGTAGAAAATGCAGATAGAGACATAATACTGAGGCAGAAAGCTTTTTAATTTTTTACTGTTTTGTTTTTATTTTTTATTTATTTATTTATTTTTGAGAGAAAGAGAGAGAGTACGTGTGTGATCAGGGGAGGGGCAGAGAGAGAAGGAGACACAGAAACCTAAGCAGGCTCCAGGCTCTGAGCTGTCAACAGAGAGCCTGCAGTGGAGCTCAAACTCAAGAACTGTGAGATCATGACCTGAGCCAAAGTAAGTGCTTAACTGACTGAGCCACCCAGGCGCTCCATAAAGCTTATTAATTTAAAGCCATGCTTTGTTGAAAGAATATGAGTCTGCTTTAAAAAACATATACAGTATTATAAGATGAAAAATAAGAATTTGGAGGAAGAGAGAGACTTGTGGGTAGCTCAGTCCCAGCTGAAGCATGGGACTTCAGCTCAGGTCATGATCTCGCAGTTTATGGGTTTGGGCCCCCGGTTTTGCTTTGTGCTGACAGCTCAGAGCCTGAAGCCTGCTTTGGATCCTGTGTCTCCCTCTCTCTTTGCCCCTTCCCTGCTCGTGCTCTGTCTCTCTCTCTCAAATAAACATTTTTTAAAAAATTTTAAAGAATTTGGAGGAAGAGAGAGTAAGGGTAGGGAAGACAAACATATGGCATAAAGTCCTAGAAAAAAAGAAGTGGGTTGTGAGGTTTAGGTGGAGCTTCCCAGCAGCCTGTGCAAAAAGGGAATTAGTTATATATTCCATGGCATCTAGCCAGCTGCTTAGAAGTATAACTGGTCTTGGGGGTGTTTTTCAAAGAGGATACTGTGAGATATAGTAAATTATATCCCTAGTAACTTCCTACCATTAGTAGGTTTGTTTTTTACAACTACATCTTGGCCTTATACACAGTTGGTGTTCAGTAAAACTTTGTTGAAAAGTACTAACTCCAACTTTTCAACTAGCCAGTTTCCTTTTTTTTCCCCATTACTATTTTTGATCAGTTGTTTTAATAACATTTATTAGTGAAATTTGAAGGGAAATTTCTTAATTTGAGAATGATAGCTGAGCTTAAGACTTGACATATATAGCTTAAACACTGTTTTCCATTGTCTCTTGGTTTAGCACTTGCTTCATGCTGATATCAACAGTTCATGCTGATATCAACAAACACATGCTTCATGCATGGTATCAACTGACACCTACTGGTTTTCAGGCACTGTGCTGACCTCTGGGAATGCAAACCTAATTAACATTCTCTTTTTAAGAACCCTAAATCTAGTAGAGAAAACATATCAATATGATATGGTACAATAAATGCTATAGGAGAGATTTGGACCAACTACTGTATTAAGTACAGAGAAGAAAAATATTTTTAAAAAATAGTCATAACAATAATCTAACTCTCTGATTCTGAATAGATTTGAAAAGATTAGGCAATACAGACAATAGAATATGTTCCTCTGGGAAATGAGCCAGTTGATTCATCCTTTTGGTTATAAAAGTATTATAAACATGAGTAGTTAGATATTCAAATTAAGTTTTTAAAACAAATTAGATAGCCAGAAATAGGTACTGGAATATGAAGGCATAAAGGAGTAACCTTCTTACTCTTTTTTTTTTTTTTTTAAATATTTTATTTATTTCTAGGAGAGAGAGAGACAGCGTGAGCAGGGGAGGGTCAGAGAGAGAGGGAGTCACAGACAGAAACAGGCTCCAGGCTCTGAGATGGCAGTCAGCACAGAGGCCGACGCGGGGCTCGAACCCACGAACCGCGAGATCATGACCTAAGCGAAAGTCGGACGCTTAACCGACTAAGCCACCCAGGTGCCCCATAAACTTCTTATTCTTAATAAGATATAAATCTAGGGGGCGCCTGAATAGCCCAGTCGGTTGAACATCCAACTTTGGCTCAGGTCATGGTCTCACCTTTTGTGAGTTCAAGCCCTACGTTGGGTTCTGTGCTGACAGCTCAGAGCCTGGAGCCTGTTTCAGATTCTGTATCTCCCTCTCTCTGCCCCTCCCTCACTCATTTACGCTCTGCGTTTCTCTCCATCTCTCCCCAAAATAAATAAAAACCTTTTTTTAAAAAAGATATAAATCTAATAAAACCAAATATTTTGAATATGCAAGTGCAAGGAGATAAGTCAGTTCTACTCATTTAGAGTAAGAGCGATGGTCGAGATGACCCCAGAAGAAAGTAACCCAAAAGGAATAATTACCTATTAGCAGGGAAACAGGTGGCTCCCCTAACAAATTTGGGTTCTTTAAAAAAAGATCAAACCAGAATGGAAATTTCTTTCCAACCAAATATCACTGATCCTAGAGAGGTAGGAATCAAATTAATGATTGCCCTTGTGACTTTTCCTGAGTTTATAATTCAGTTAACCAACTTGAAAGAGAAGCAGCTGGTCTTCTAACTGCCCATGCTACTGCAGCCGGACTTCAGTAGAAAGATGCCAGACATAGAGAGATCAGACTACAGAAGGTTCTGAGGTAGGGTCTGGCCTGCAGAGGTGGTAGAAGGACAGAGAAGAAAGTATGAGGTCGGCATGAAAAAAAAAACTTGTTACTTGGCTATGGGGGATGGGGAAGTGGGGTCAATTGTGGATTATTTGAGTGTCTCTAACCTTAGGTACCTTGAGGATTCTGTTAACAGAACAGAAATAAAGAGAGAGAGCTGATTTTTGGGACATCTAGGTAGCTTCATTTTTAGAATTTTTAGAAGCTCACTGAATGTGAGGCAATATTTCCCATGGAAATGTCAAGTAGGTGACTAAGAAACCCAGTGGCAGTCCTGGGGAAGAGGTAACAACTGTAGAAACAGACTGTAGTCATCAGCACAGAGGTACTGGTTGATGATATGGGATGAGTGAGAATGAGGGAGTGACAAATATGGTAAGAAAAGGGATCAAAGCTAGAACACTGGGACATGTCCATTTTTAGGAGCTAGAAAGGAGATGGAGGAAATGGCATCAGACAAGGAGGAAAAAACATTTATGTGTAAAGTCAGAGAAACCAAGGAAAGGACTTCAAACAGATGAAGTGGCCCATAAGGGCTGTAAGTGGGGTCAGATTACTGACCAGAAAAGACCTCTTGATCACAAGGCGTGCCCTGCCCTTTCAGTAGTAGAGGATGAGAAGCCAGACTGAAGTAGGCAAAAGGAGGAGAGATTGATGAGAAAGAGGAAGTAGCAGCCATAGATTGCCCAGAGTTTAAGAAAGGAAGGAGACATGGGCACCTGGGTGGCCCAGTGGGTTAAGTGTCTGACTCTTGATTTCAGCTCAGGTCATGATCTCAGCCTCCGTGAGTTCAAGCCCCATGTTGAGATCTGCACTGACAGCATGGAGCCTGCTTGGGATTCTCTGTCTCTCCCTCTGCCCCTCCCCTGCTCATGCTCTCGTACACAGGCACTCTCCGCGCCTCTCCCTCTCTCAAAATAAGTAAACTTTAAAGAAGAAAGGAAGGAGACAAGTGAGTAGTTATCAGAGCCAAAGGACCAAGTGAAGTTTAAATAGTAACGAAGTTCAAACAGTAACATTGGGAGACTTGTTTAGGTTGTTTGGAAACAGTCTTGTGGCACAGGAAGGCTGAAGATTCTAGAGCTAGAGATTACTTGGGAGATCATGAAAGGTATGGTCTCTAGCGCTTGGATGGAGGATTATGGGGACGGAAAGCACTCAGACACCTGCTGCTGCTCCCATCCTGCCCCAAGCAGGGCTACGGCAAGTAGACGCCCTCTCCCAGCCCCCGGTAGGTCATTTGGTAGGGGCTGCCTCACCAGGGTGGGCTTTTTCCAGGTACGCAGCAGCAATGTACCGCTTATTTGCCTGTTTACTTGCCCAGCGAGTGCCAGGGTTTGTTGTAATTTGGGAGTAGATTCAAGTACATAGGAGTTGGGATTCCAGGAAGAAATACATGGGGAGATATGTCGAGGAGTGGTGATAAAGAAACTTTTAAGTTTGAGATGGATTTTTTTCATAGCAGGGAAGTTACATTTTAGGGGAAGGAGTAAAGGTATTTTAAATTAGATTTGACTTACACTTAAAACCTCAAATTTATGTGATGATCCCGCAGTTAGGTAATGGTATATATGCAAACTTTAGAACCAAAAATTTTTCAGGAAGCTTAGGGGCCCAAGAGACAGGACCTACGCTAACTTTTGACTTCTTTAATTCTTATAATTTCACTCTGTATTTTACTCTCTATGAGCAACTAATTCTACTCTGTAATCATTACAGTTAACCCATAACTAATGTTAGTTTTCTCTGGTGTGAATAAAACAATATTCTTTTCATTTAAAAATGCAAATTTAATTCTAGATTTTGGATACCAAGGACCTCACTATAGAAAAAGTGGTCATCAATGGACAAGAAGTCAAATATGATCTTGGAGAAAGACAAAGTTACAAAGGATCACCGATGGAAATCTCTCTTCCTATTGCTCTGAGCAAGTATGGATGTTACTATCTTTCTCTTTTACACATCTAAATAATGGAGAAGAAGTATTTTTAATGTAGACAATTTTTCTTTCCTATTTCTTGTCTGTGTATAGGTAGTAACTGGTGCTCTTACTGATCTCTTCAGATTGAAGCTTATGGTAAAAATTATATGTTCTTAAGATACTAAAGAAACTCATGTTTAAAATGCTCAAGAATAGGAGTTTCGGTAACTGTTACTTCTTTACTGATCGTTTTACTAATACCTAGAGTGATGATGATGGAGCATGCCACTTTAAGGAGGCATTTCAGGATCACCTGGGAAACTTTTACAAGATGCACATTTTTCACCTTTTCCCCAGAGGCAGCCACTTTTATTAGTGGAATAATGACAGTGACAAACTTAGAACCATTTCTGTATATCAGTCCTGAGATAATGCTTTAGATACTTTTATCTCACTTATCTAATTTAGATAATTTATCTGATCCTTACAGTAACCATTTGTGGTATGATTTCCATTTTACAGATGAGGAAAGGGGGCCTCAGAGAAATAAAGTAATGTATTCAAGAAAGTGACAGCCACAATTGTCATATTGGGGTATAGCCCATTCCTGGATAAATTGGGAAGGGGAGAAAGGGTGGAAAACCATTGGCCTAAAGTAAGAGTGATCTATCCCCACCTTTCAGTGGCCAGTATTTTCATCCCTCCTCTTCCTGTTTAAGAGAAAGAAACAACCACATGTAACTTGTGAGGCAGATATCATTGACTTCTTTCTGCAGATAAAGAACTATGGCAGAGGGTGGTCGAATAATTTGCCCAAGTTCACTGAACCAGTAGGTCGTAGATTCAGGATTCAAACATAGGCATGGCTGCCAGTCTCCAGAGCTCTCGCTATTTCCTCATTATGAGTGCTGCTCAGATTGTCTGAGGGGAAGGGCCAGTTCTTGGTATTTCCAATCTGTCACAGCTGATTCTTTTATAAAATTTGCAAAAAAAAAAAAAAGCAACAAAAATGAATTAGTAGGAAGTAGAGATTAAAAGCAAGCATACATTTTCAATTACTCGATTCAGCAGACATAAAAATGACTCTCCAGGTTTCTCAGTGCTTATTCTCAGTGTCTTGACCCATCCAGTGAGTTTGCAAGCCAGTACGAGCCTGTGTCACGCTCTGGCACCCACCGCTGTGGTAGTCACAGCTCCAAAATTACTTCTTCCACTCTCCCACTATCATAGAAGATTACGTGATAGCACAAGCGCAAAGTGTGTGACACACAGTAGTGTATGCCATGAATATTAGTTCCTGTTACATCTTCATAAGCCATTAGCATGGTGGAGTGAAAAGGACCCGGAAGCTGCCATTCAGGTAAGAACGTGAGAGGCAAACTTGACGTACTTGGGATGTAGCCAGCACTCCTAGAGCTGATTCTCCATCAGTAATGAGACCGTATAAAATATTTATAGTATATAGTCTGTGTATTATGAATTCAAACTTCAGTTAGATTGAATTGTACACTCCTAATACATTTGTGTGTTGCATACAGAAATCAAGAAGTCGTTATAGAAATTTCTTTTGAGACGTCTCCAACATCTTCTGCTCTTCAGTGGCTCACTCCTGAACAAACTTCTGGGAAGGAACACCCCTATCTCTTCAGTCAGTGCCAGGTAAGAGAGATCTGGGATGACTCATTATTCATAAAGTTCCCAACACAGTCAGTTTAATGAAGCAAAATGGACGGTGGTCTCAGGTCTTAGCTAAGGTAGCATTTTAATATATGTTATAAAAACAGCATGTATTTTCATCGATATCTCTCATTATTAACAATTCATATATTACTTGTAAAAAGAAACTCCCTTTAGTTTGAAATCATGTCCCCTTGAAGTGGACTATCTAGATCGTGTTGATATTTTTATCCCCAGCACCTGGCACAGAACTTGGCATTCTAGAGTGGGCACCCAAGAAATGGCTATAAGATAGAAAGGAAAAAATTAATGAGGCAAAAGTAATATGTACCGGTTATGAAAAATGTTAATAAAGAAGTGGAAAGTGAAAGATCAGATTTTTCAGTCCTGTGCAGACATCATTGCCCAGAAGTAACCAACACTGAGTTAGGTTTGCAGCCATTCCAGATTCTTCTTCCACATTTACAACTATGTATGTTATGTAAATATATTAAATTTTCCATTAAAATGACACAATTTAAACTATTTGTCTTTAAAAACTAAGAACTGTGGATGGAATTTGAGGGTACTATGCTGAGTGAAATAACTCAGTCAGAGAAGGACAGATATTATATGTTTTCACTCATGTGTGGATCTTGAGAAACTGAACAGAAGACCATGGGGGAAGGGAAGGGGGAAGAAAATTACACACAGAGAGGGAGGGAGGCAAACCATAAGACACTCTTAAATACAGAGAACAAACTGAGGATGGATGGCAGGGTGGAGGAGTGGGGGAAATGGGTGATGGGCATTAGGAGGACACTTGTTGGGATGAGTAATGGGTGTTGTATGTAACCCTTATGGGAATCTACCCCAAAAAACAAGAGGACACTTTACACACTGTATGTTAGCTAATTTGACAATAAATTATATATAAAAAAATAAGAATAAAGAACCCTATAATTGGAGACTATCTGTTGCAAGGGTAATACATATCAAACTATCTTCTAAGAAGAAAAGAAGCCTAATTCTGTTAGTAATCAAATAATTTACAATTAAAAGAACTCACTTCATTAAACCCTTACTGTATTTTCCAGCACTGAGTTAGGTACTTAATCCTCTCAGTACTCCTCTGGATAGATACTGTTAGGCTCAAATTTGAATACAAGTCTATAAAAAAGGAAGCAATATTGGAACACAAAATAGACAAATGTTTACTTCCTGTTGGCAATTAGAATACCTTTTTAATCCAAGAAACCCTTAGTTCACTAATCTGAGATACAGTTTTCTAGACACGAATGTACAAGTTGTACGTTCTCTTAGAAACTGATTTTCAGGGGCGCCTGGGTGGCTCAGTCGATTAAACATCTGACTTCAGCTCAGGTCATGATCTCATGGTTTGTGGGTTTGAGCGCTGCGTCAGGCTCTGTGCTGACAGCTCAGAGCCTGGAGCCTGCTTCAGATTCTGTATCTCCCTCTCTCTCTGACCCTCCCCTGCTCATGCGGTCTCTCTCTCTCTCTCTTAGAAATAAATAAAACATTAAAAAAAAAAAAAAAAAGAATCTGATTTTCAGTCAGTACTTCTTTTAGAATGTCCATAATCTAAAATTGGCAAGATGTGCAAGATTTGAGAGTCACAAGAATGTGAAATTTGAATATGTTATTCCACTTCTTATTGGCAACAGTGTTTGAAATATAGGAAAGAGATTGCAGTTAAATTAAGAAATGACTGTAGTTAATGGGAAATGTGGACGTGATTTTGTGTGACAAGTTTGTTACAGTTGCTCCCCACACATGTGCCTGGGTGTGGGCTTTTCCAGTGAGACACTTGTCCCAACCCCTTTGGCACTACTGAGTCGCCCAACTAGAGATCATTAAGGATTTCTAAAGGTGTGGTGTTAGAGGCCTGTTTTGGGAGAGTTGGGTGGTTCTTCTAGTCCTTAGTCCATCTGGAGGTCATTTAGGATCCCCTATTTTTGGAGAATCTACTAGATGGAAGTGAAAAGGGCTAGAGTTTGGGGGCCGTAAGGAAGTATACAGTGGCAGCAAGCATGTGTAGGATCTATAACAAGTTCAGACAGAGGTATTAGTGTCCGTACTCCTTCAAGCTCAGGGGACAGTCTCAAGGAGGCTGGGGCTGCTTTGCTCAGCAGCAGTCAGTCCAGAGTGATTTGTAGGCCAGGGTACAAAATCGTAGGTACTCTGGCCATTCTTCTTGATGGAACTGGCATTCATGACGGGTGGGTGGGGAAGCAGAAAAACACTATTATCTCATGTGAATGAATCTGTATAGACGGTATTGAGGTAAACTGCTCTTTCTCCCTCCTTTTCTTCTTAGTTTTTACTTTTTAAAACTGAAATGTCAAGACTCTAGTGACATTGAAATGTCAAATTGAAATGTCAAGACTCTAGTGACATTCCCCAAGCTGTTTTCCTCAGAACACAGACGTCCCATGAGATGTTAATAACTGACCAGAAAAAAACAGTTCCCTGTTAAAAACAGTTTAAGAATTCAAACAGGTTTCTTTATTGTAGGTCTTTTCAGAGCCGTCAGGAGGCTCATGTTGCAAATGACTTGTTAAGACAGGAATGTAGAATGCATGGTTCTCAATTTTATTTCACCAAAGAGCCTTTTTTTCTCAGGGTCCCTAACAGCTTCTCACTGGGCACTGCTGCTACTCCAAGTAGAGAGTAGGAGACACGGTTTAACGTTGCTTCATGCTTTAACTGAAATGCAATGATTGACCTCGTACATTAACATGGAAAATCAAACTTTTCTGTCTACAAGGCTGTATTTGCTACTTCTGAAGATCTGAGAAAATGTGAGACTTATTTTTAAGAAGAATGCATCTAAGGACAGTGCTACAATTTTAATGATTTCTTAATGACTTGATTTATAAGAAAGGGGAATAGCTTTCTCTTTTTCTTCCTCCCCCACCCCCCCAGGCCATCCACTGCAGAGCAATTCTTCCTTGCCAGGACACTCCTTCTGTGAAGCTAACCTACAGTGCTGAGGTAAGTATCACAAATTATTAACTAAATTAAATGACTCATATAAGTCAATGAGGTAGAAATGATAAGCAGAGATAATAGTTGGATTTTTATGGTTAGTAATATTTTACTTAATTAAATTCTACATGAAACATGTAACAAAGAACCTGGGGTCCTCATTTTGCATCTCTCAAGATTTTGTTTTTAAATAATCTCTATATCCAGTATGTCTCATGCTCTACCAACTGAGCCAGCCAGGTGCCCTTCATCTCTCTTTTAAATAAATTCTTTTTCTTTAATTTTTTAAATGTTTTTGTTTTTGTTTTTTTTTTTTAATTTTTGAGAGAGAGGGAGAGAGAGAAGGGCCTCAGAGAGAGAGGGAAACACAGAATCCAAAGCAGGCTCCAGACTCTGAGCTGTCAGCACAGAGCCCAATGCTTGGCTTAAACCCGTGAACTGTAAGATCATGACCTGAGCTGAAGTTGGACGCTAAACCGACTGAACCACTCAGGTGCCCCTGCATCTCTCTTTCAAAGGCAGTTTTGAACATAACTGTAATAAAAGCAAATGGGTACTATTTTGATTGTAAACAAAATTCAGAATTCTGGACCTCAAAGCAAGAATTTGGGGACAATGTCTTTTAACTTTTAAAAATTAACATTTGCATGATTAAAAGTTCTAGAAATGTGCTCTGTAGCCACATAAACTTCTATCTAGGTATCCTAATAGGCTTATATTGCAGACTTATCTGAATACATTTCCATCTTATTCTTGTCATAGGTACTGCTAATCCTTTTCCAAGAAAGGACTATAATAGCAAATATATACTAAATAAATAACCAACCCTAAATAATATTAAATACATACATACATACATACTAGGTCCCAGGCCGGACCTATTTAGACCAAGCAAATAGAATTGAGGACCAACCTGTCTTTCTGGGGCCTTCCTGATTCTAAGGTCATTCCAGAACCAAACCACACCTACTATGTATAGGGCTATAGAAAGCTATATACTTGGAGGCAAAGAATCTCAGGTTCTAGGCTCGCCTCTACCACTCACTAACTGATGACTCAGGGCAAGTCTTATGACCTCATGACCAAGGGTGGTCTCACTGCCTAAATAGAGGAAGGAAGCAGAACCAAATTATCTCCCGAGTGCCGTTTGGCTCTAGAATTGTGGTTGTTATGGCACTGGTTGTGGAGCTTCCGACTCTATGTCTGCCCTAGAAATAGCCTTAAACACTGGGCCATGCAAGAAGAACATGCAAGTCTAGAACTTGGAATGTGTGTTGGCTCGATCGTTAATACTGAGGGGATAGTCCTTGATTCCAGCAGTCCATGCAGTTAGTAAGGAGTAGAGTTGGAATTTTAACCTAGTTCCTAACTAGCACTCTTAACATGGATGGATGAATGGTTAGATAGATCCTTCACATTTGTTTTGAGAGAAGCCAGTTTTATATATTGTTAACTTTATTTATAAACCGATATGTACACACTTACTGGACCATCGTCTATTGCATAATTAAGCAGAGGAGAATACATTATTTTACATACAGAGTTTAAGATACATAGCATCTTTTTTATAAGTGAAAATGACTTCTCTTCTTGATTAGGTGTCTGTCCCTAAAGAATTAGTGGCACTTATGAGTGCCATTCGTGATGGAGAAGCACCTGACCCAGAAGACTCCAGCAGGAAAATCTATAGATTCAGCCAAAAAGTAAGTTCTTAGGTCTAAATTTTTGGCTTCATTGATGGTGAACTACCAATAGCTTTTACCCATCCAGAGAGCAAACTTGCTCTTGAAATATTTCAGAATTTAGAAAGCAGCTTCTGCCTTTTTTCTTCATTTCTTTTTCTTTCGTGCCTCTAAAATGTTGCATTCTACTTACAGCAGAGTTGTAGTAAAGGAAGGGGTTGCTGGCTAAGCAAAGTGGGGAGCGTGGCTTGATCCCATTTTCTCTCATCCCAGTTAGTGGGCAGGTTTTCTGTTCTTTTAAGTTACACTTTTGCCCACCCTGGTACCACAGTGTAGGCATGTGGTTATTTCCTATTTATAAATGGAAGAACTATATTAGAACAAACAAACAAACCACTCTATTACAGATTACAGTCCCTAACGCTAAATTTCTGTGTAATTTAAGCTGGTAATTTGACTTGCATTTTTGACCTTGATGAATTGTGTGTGTGTATGTTTATACATAGTGTTTTTAGTTTTTTTAATGTGTATTTATTTTTGAGAGAGAAAGAGAAACAAGAGCGTGAATTGGAAGGGACAGAGAGAGAGGGAGATCAGAATCAAAAGCAGGCACTAGGCTCTGACTTGTCAGCACACAGTCCAACACTAGGCTTGAACCCACGAGCAATGAGATCATGACCTGAGCTGAAGTCGGACTTAACCAACTGAGCCACCCAGGCGCCCCGATGTATGTTTGTTTTTAATTGACCTCCTTCACAGAGCATGTAATCAAGCCACAGTGGACAGGTTTGCTCCTACACCAGCATCTGGGATTCTATCTCCCAAACCTCCAGCATCCACTTACTGCTGGATTCTTTTCTATGTCTCTCAAATATACCAGGAATGGTTTTAAAAAAAAAAGTAAAAAATTGTTTTACATCAAGGAAAAGACACTGAAAAATGTAAGAGAAAAAGCACAGCTCCTACTTACAGGTTACTTTTTGAGAAGTGCTTGAAATAGACCTTGTAAGACTATGTGCAATAATTTTCACATTTCGGAATCTGCGTTTCCTTGTAGAATAAAAGAGAAATAGATGTTTTGAAATGTTTTGAACTATTTGACCCCCTAAAAATGAGAACGGTGAAATTTGAAAAGGAGTTTATTTCCTTTTAAATATTAATTGACTCATTCTGTAATATTTTTAAGCACTAATTCAAGCATGTGTGTGGATTTTGTTTCTTTGCTTGTTTTGCTCCCTTTAGGTTCCGATCCCCTGCTACCTGATCGCATTAGTTGTTGGAGCTTTAGAAAGCAGGTGAGCTTTCGAACAGATTTTGAGGTTTATGAAAAGGCTAAACTCTAGGCGTCTTGAATCTCTGGCAGGATTAACTAATAGCTCATTTGTACATTTCTCAAGACACCAAGCTGACAGCTCTAGAAAAATTGAAATCTAATTATAAAATGTAAATAGCAACTAATTGTAAATTAAAAAGTCTTTACCAGTCACCCTTCAGATTTTCCAAGTATTGTAGAATGAGCATGCTGTTACTTTTAGTTAGAGATTCTGATACAAATTTGAACAAGTCACTTCCCATAATCTCCATTTCCTCATCCTTGAACTTGTAATGTCTCCCTTTCCCCCCTTGTGGGGTAGTTATGCAAAAGAAGTGAGGTAAAATACTTTAAAGCACTTGGAAGCCTATAGATATTACAGAAACAAAAGATATTTTACCAAAAGTTTACCAATAGCTAGGGTGCCCTTCTTAATTTTTTGCTAGTTCTTATTTCTAAACAGCCTACAATTAAGAATATCTGTAGTAATCACATTCTTTAAACTGCCAGAAGCGTGGACAAGATGGAGAAGTCAGCCAAATGCAGTTTCTAGCACCGATAGTTCCTGTCTACACCCTTGGGCTACTCACCTCTGAGTTTCAATTACTTCACCTAAAAGCTTTCTAAATTTTTTTAAATGTTTTTATTTCTGAGAGAGAGAGAGAGAGAGACAGCGTGAGCAGGGAAGGGTCAGAGAGAGAAGGAGATACAGAATCTGAAACAGGCTCCAGGCTCTGAGCTCGCTGTCAGCACAGAGCCCGACGCAGGGCTCCAACCCACTAACCATGGGATTATGACCTGAGCCAAAGTTGGATGCTCAACCGACTGAGCCACCCAGGTGCCCCAAAAGCTTTCTAGAATGATATGTACCTCAAAGGATTTTTGTGAGGATTAACTAACTTATGTAAAGTTCCTGGTCTATAGGAAACACTCACTAAATGATAATTACAGTAACTGTCATGGCAGCTGACCACAATGAGGTCTTATTTTGGGCCGATTCCAGTGTGTTACTGCAGGGAATCTTCACATCTTTGTGGAGTAGACCTGAGGGTTTTTTTCCCCATGTTACCAGTAAGGAAACTGATGCTCGTGGGTTTGAATAACTGGCTCATCGTCGCATAGCTAAGAAGTGTCAGAGCCAGGACCCAGATTTAGGCTGTCTGACTTTGCAGCCGGTGCACATAGTTGTGTCATGTCCAGCGTGGCCGTTGCTCACCACACAAGGCCTGACGTGTGCTTTAAGCATGAAATAGTCACCAGATTTCTAAACACTTAGTATGAAAAAAAAAGAATGTAAAATATCTCATTAATAATTTTATGTTGATTACATCTTAAAATGATACTACTCTGGATGTACTGGGTTAAACAAAGTATATTGTTAACATAAGTTTCATCTGCTTCCACTTTGCTTTTTTAAAGTGTGACTACTAGGCAATCAAAACTTCAGTAGGCAGCTCATCTCTTTAAACTCATGTTAGATAACATGAGTTACCCTCTTTACTCAGTGTGGTCTAGGAACCAATAGCTTTGGCATCACCTGGGAGTTGGTTAGAAATGCAAATTCTTGGGCCCTATCCCAAACCTACTAAATCATAGCTTGCAAATGAACAAGCTTCCCAGATCATCTCTATGCACATATGCACATTCAAGTTTGAGAAGCAACAACCTAGAACCCACCGCCTCCCTGGGATGGGACAGCTAGACAAAATCTTGTTGTTACGGGTTTGGTGCTGCATAAAATTTTTAAGATGAAATTTAGATGAAAAAAATATTTTTGAGTTCTAGCCCTATGTGATATATATAGTTCCATTTGTTTCTTTTCAGAAAAAAAAATTATGTTTATTTTTTGAGAGAAAGAGAGACAGAGTGTGAATGGGGGAGGGGCAGAGAGAGAGGGAGATACAGAATCTGAAATAGACTCCAGGCACCGAGCTGTCAGCACAGAACCCAACGCAGGGCTTGATCTCATCTCACCGATGGTGAGATCATGGCCTGAGCTGAAGTCAGAAGCTTAACTGACCAAGCCACCCAGGTGCCCCTCTTCTTTTTCTAAAATTGTGGTTTAAAAAAACCCACAAAATTTACTACCTTAACCATTTTTACATGTACAGCTCAGTAGTCAGTGGTATGCAGTACATCCACATTGTTGTGAAACAGATTTTCAAAACTGTTTCATTTTGCAAAACTGAGACTCTACCCTTTAGAAAACAACTCCCATTTCTGTCTCCATCCAGATCCCGGTAAGCACCATTCTACTTTGTTTCCATGAATTTGACTACTTTAGATACTTCATGAGTGGAATCTTAGAGTATTCGTTCTTTTGTAACTGGCTTGTTTTATTAGGCATAATGTCCTCAAGATTCAGCCATGTAGCAGCATGTGACATGATTTCCTTGTTTTTCTACTTGTTTCCTCTTGTATGAGTGTTCAACCCATAAGTCCGCAAGTGAGTAACAAAGTACATCTGCCTTTGTTCTGGAATAACCTCTGACTGAGCTATGACTGGCTTTCTATAGTTGTGAGATTGTGGGAGGAAATAGATCCCCAAAGTTCTTACCAGAGCCAATAAAATAACCTTTGGGAGCACTTTATGTCTCGCTTTCCATTTGGCTTACCCCATGCCTCCTTCTAGAGCTGCATATTTATGGTGCATATACAACAGCCAGTTTGTATCTCTCAGCAACCATTTAACCTCACCTCCTCCCCATAAGCACATGGTAAATCACGCTACTACTGTAAGGATTTGTGTACAGTACTTTAGCTCTTTCCTAGAACCAGGGAAGTAAGTTGTTTGAATTTCACTTTTATTAATCTTTTTTAATTTTGCAGGAAGATTGGCCCAAGAACATTGGTTTGGTCTGAGAAAGAGCAGGTGGAAAAGTCTGCTTATGAATTTTCTGAGGTTGGTAACATAGTTACCCTTTTTAATAATCACAGTAGCTAATAGATTCAAGGCTTTAAGAATGAAACATTATGGTGTTAAGTGATGTAGTAAGAGAATCAGACACACTTTATTTTATGTGAATTTGCAGTTGCTACATTTTTTTGTGTCAATATCATTTAAAATGAGCATCATTAACTCATCACCTTCATAGCAAGCAATATACATTTTTAAGAAAACTATCATTGTAGTGACTAAGACATATAAATATATATGCATTAATTTTCCAGACTGAATCTATGCTTAAAATTGCAGAAGATCTAGGAGGACCATACGTATGGGGACAGTATGACTTGTTAGTCTTGCCGCCATCTTTCCCGTATGGTGGCATGGAAAATCCTTGCCTCACTTTTGTAACTCCTACTCTGCTGGTACGTGTAAATTTTTCTTCCTTTGAAACTGAGTTCTCTCCAAACATAAAGCTAAACATGAAAAGCCTTAGACTCCTACTAAAATATATTTTTTAAAAACATTTTTCCTTATAGAACTCTTCTTCCTGACTTTATTGCTCATTATGGTTATCTTCATCATTCGTATTTTTCGAAAGAAAATAATTTGGTCATTAGGGAGAAAAGAATATTACATCCAAGGTGTGCGGGTACGTTACAGGAGGGAAGGCTGTGTAACAATAATCTATTGATGAATGATGTATCCAGATGGAGAAACTAGACCATTTACACTTGGTGTAGAAGTACTGGTACAAGAAAACAAACAGAAGCTCACTTGACCTTGTATAGCAAAGGATTGAACATACAGTATGTCACTATAATTCACATGCCTTTGTAAGCTGCTTTAAATCACTGCAGATGTTTCTTAAATACACTGTAGGCAATAAGGAGAGAATAAGGTACATGAGGAAAATTAGGACAGGTACAAAAAATGGAAGTAGAAGAAATGTTTCCCAGAAGTTAATCAGAGAGAAGTATACTAGCTTTCTGGTCCTGGAAAAATTCCTGAAATGAGGGAGAGAAAGCATTACGCTATTTTTTTAGTCCTGCATTTTTTATTTTCTCAATATATACCCTTTAGAGTGCCATAGTAGAAATACAGTGGACTATTAGTGCCACAGGACATCCTGATGTAGGCAGTCTTTTAAATATAGTCTGTAATTTGAATACTAAGGTAACTTTCTTCTTTTTTAGGCAGGAGACAAGTCACTCTCCAATGTAAGTTAAAATTTATCATTAAAGTTAAAAATTAAGTTAAAAATTATCATTGTCTTACCCTCAAAAACTATTTAATCAACTAATTTTTCTAAAATGCCCATTGTATTATTACATTGAAGATATGGCTATAAAAGGTAATTTGGGTATTGTTACATTAACGGTTAGATTTAATAAATATCATAACATTTTATGGTTTGATCTTCATATGTTTATGAAATATATCTTAATGGAGTGATATATCCATATAATATCTTCTTAGTAGTTGTTTTTAGTTTATTATTATTATTTTTAACATTTATTCATTTTTGAGAGAGAAAGACAGCGCACAAGCAGGGGAGGGGCAGAGAGAGAGGGAGACAGAATCTGAAGCAGACTCCAGGCTCCGAGCTGTCAGCACAGAGCCTGATGTGGGGCTCAACCACAAACTGTGAGATCATGACCTGAGTGACCTGCAGCAAAGTCAGATGCTTAACCAACTGAGCCACCCAGGTGCCCCTGTTTCCAATTTTTTAAACTGTACTTTTGTCTTTGGCCAAATTATGATTCATTTGCTGAACTAACTCGCTGAATATCTCAGCTGATGCTAAAAAAAAATTGAACATGGAATTAAAAGATCTGGAGTGCTTACTTATGGAGTTTAAAGTAATCCATTTCACTACTAATCCCTTCCAGTATTTACTACGAATCATTTTCATTTTAGGTTATTGCACATGAAATATCTCATAGTTGGACAGGGAATCTAGTGACCAACAAAACTTGGGACCACTTTTGGTAAGATTTTTTAAATTATTCTTTCTTTTTTAAAAAGCATTTTTTTAATGTTTTATTTATTTCTGAGTGGGGGGCAGCGTGAGCAGGGGAGGGTCAGAGAGAGATGGAGATACAGAATCTGAAGCAGGCTCCAGGCTCTGAGCTGGCTGTCAGCACAGACCCCGACGTGAGGCTCAAACCCACAAACCGTGAGATCATGACGTGAGCTGAAGTTGGACGCTTAACCAACTGAACCACCGAGGCGCCCCTAATTATTCTTTTTTAAGTTTATTTATTCTGAGAGACAAAGATGCCAGCAGTGGGGGGTAGGGAGGTATGGAGGGAGAGAGAGAGAGAATCCCAAGCAGACTCAATACTGTCAGCACAGAGCCTGACATGAGGCTCGAACTCACAAACTGTAAGGTCAAGACCTTAGCCAAAACCAAGAGTCAGATGCTTAACCAACTGAGCAACTCAGGTGCCCCTATTACATTTTTTTCTTTATTGGTCCTTGTTATTAACTTCTTTCCTTACCTCCTGGCACTCTGAATTGTTTTGTGGAAACATTTTGTTTTTCTTTGTTTTCATCTCTGAAAGACAATTTTAAAAAAAATTCTGCAACCCTTGTCACAGTGTTAGGGAGAGTAGGGTATTCAGCTTGTGCTTATTATTTAGTTCCTGGAATGGTCACATTTTAATACACGGGCACGTCAAACAAGAACCATGGCTTAATTTTCCCCTCAGCCATCTATCTGCTGGGCTGGGCTTCCCATTGTTCTCAATAGAATGCAGAATGGCCACGTAGGCAATCTGCTTTGACTGTAGTGTATGTGCTTTACAGTGCTTTACTCTGCAGAAAAGCCAGAAGGAAATATCTTATTCATTAAAATGCTCTTTCCTTTCAGCTGTGTCACTGTTTTTATTTTATTTGCAACAAAAAAAAATGTTTTTCAGGTTAAATGAAGGACATACCGTGTACTTGGAACGCCACATTTGTGGACAACTGTTCGGTGAAAAGTTCAGACATTTTCATGCTCTGGGAGGATGGGGAGAACTACAGAATTCGGTAAATGAGTCATGCAGTGAAAAGCATTCATCCAAGGTTGTACAGGCATTCAAGTGTAGTTTGTAAACTAACTTTACTAGGTAGCAATAAGAAAGCCATTTTTATAGGTGTGGAAATTCAGCCAGATACTGGTATAATCTTCTATTGATACATACTAGTCATTATGCTGTGTAAGGTTATGTTCATGACCAATAGGACCTCATTGGGTCTTTACAGTTACTGTAATTACAATAATTACAATTATTACAAATAGCCAGTTACTTAGTTTGAATTTATTTGGTATAGTTATGTCATTTTTCAATGCTCCTTCCTGAAGGCTGAATTTGCTGACCAGGAATTGAAACATTTTTCTAGTTTTTTTTTTTAATAATAAAACCCACTATGCATATTATGGAACACGACACAAGTGGCCATTCCATTAATAGACCTCCAGATATTTATGCTAACATACCTACAATTTCTAGCCTCTCAGTTTAAGTTCTAGACTGTCCTAAAGTTATGCCTCTGGGCTTGCAGGGTGGTAACAATCTTCCTGTTCAAACATTCATCTAATTCTGTGTCTTGCAGATAAAAACTTTTGGAGATACACATCCTTACACCAAGCTTGTGGTCGATCTGACGAATGTGGACCCTGATGTAGCATATTCTTCAGTTCCCTATGAGAAGGGCTTTGCTTTACTCTTTTACCTTGAACAACTTCTTGGGGGCCCAGGCAAGTACTTGGCATTTTCTGATTTTTTGTCTTTGAGAGCAGTGCGAACAATAACGATTTTTAACTGTTGTGTTTGCTTCATTTTATTCTTTGAACTCATTCTGTACATAGCTGCTAGGGAAAATCTGTATCGTCATTTTATAATGTGGCCCCTCCACTTAAAACCTTGAATCACTGCTGAATTCTAAATTGTGTTGCTTGTCTTAAAGAAAATACATCAGTATTTTAAAAATTAGGAAAATAGTAGGTACTCATTGAAAAAAAAAGTTATGTGGTACAGAAGTTTGTAAGTAACAAGTGAGAGTCCTTCAGGCCCTTTCCACTCCCCAGATAACCACTGTTAGCAGTTTAGTGTGCATGGCTCCAGATTTTTTTCTAAGAATAAATGAACAAATATATTTTAATTACAGAAAATGGATATGTATATAGAATTTGTTCTTCCTTTTTTTAAAATTCAGCAATGTTCCACAGACATCCATGTCAGAACATACATCTTTATCTTAATGTTCTTTAATGCCACCATACTTGTTCATGATACAGATGTGCTGAGTTTTTGTAACCTTCCCCTATTAATGGGCAGTGAAGTGTTCTCCTTTGCCCACGGACTTTGAAGACCCTTCCTCACCCACGTGTATTCTGCCTATCTCAAATTATACCCCTTCTTTTGGGTCACACCAAGGCCATTGCTTTTAGAATTTGTGTTGTGGGTTCCTTCTATATTTCTTCATTGTATCTTCCTCTTAACTTGTAATTAGGATTTCTCTTCTCCCTTCCACCAAATTACATTTATTTTTCAAGGCCCAGCTTAAGTCTTACCTCCTTTTTTGAACATTCATTCTTTCACCACTGAAGCCTTTACTGGTTTCCCTATGTTCTGAAAGTTCTCTGTTCTCTATGGTTAATAGTACCACACCAAGGACCCTGCCAAAATATTAAGTAGTTACCTTTCCATTAATCAACTTTTCTTTTTCTTTTTTCTTTTTTTTTTTTTTTAACTACTAGAGGTTTTCCTAGGATTTCTAAAGGCTTATGTTAACAAGTTTTCCTATAAGAGCATAACCACTGATGACTGGAAGGATTTCCTGTATTCCCACTTTAAAGATAAGGTTGGCTTTTAAAAACTTTCTTATTTTACATGCCCAGTATATCATCATTTAATGGCATTTGTTAGCCTGATTTAAATTACTCAATAGTAGTATTGGTCTAGAATTTAAGATTCAACCTTTCATTGTATTTTTTCCTATTTAAAGTGTGATCTCAACATGAACTAATGTGTACATTTCAGAGAGATCTGCAACAGTATGTTTCAGAAATGTGTTTTTGTATGTATTTAATTTTCTTAGTTTAGTTATTTAATAGAACACTACTGGTTCATATAAATTCATTTTATAAAAGAGACATAGAAATTATCTTGGCATGTCAATATAGACAAAATTATAGAATTGAGGACCTAAAAGTCTGTGTTAGATTTTTTTTTTCCAATGGAAAAGGTTATTCTGTAGCAAACTGGGTGCTCTTCCTGTTTACAGGTTGATCTTCTCAATCAAGTTGATTGGAATGCCTGGCTGTACTCTCCTGGAATGCCTCCTGTGAAACCCAAGTCAGTCCTTAGCTGTTAATGCTTTCCTTCTCTTTCTCCTAAATCCTTGAGCTCCTTCAAGATACCTGAGAGTTTTATGACCTTCTTAAGCTGAGACTAGTTAGCGAGTAGATTTCATAGGTGTTTGAACCTTAACCCTGAGGTCAAAAGAATCATTTCCATATTATAAATATAGAAATCAATGAATTGCAGGTAATTATGGAATGCCTCCTTTTAACTCAAGGTTGGTGATACAAACAGTATATCTCCCTTTCCTCCAAAACCTTTGTAATGGGAAATAGCTTGTCTAAGTATTATGTTAATCATTACAACTGTGTTATAAGCCATCATCCCACTTCCAGAGGAGACACATTAGTCCTAGGTAGGTAAAGTGTCTTCCCTAAGTTTGCACAGTAGGAAGTAAGAGTTGAGATTCAAACCCTGGCAGTCCTTACTCCCTCAGTATACTGTTGCTGTTGGTGTTGTTTATTTAGAGAGAGTGTGTACATGAGTTGGGGAGAGACAGAGAAAATCCTGATGCGGGGCTCAAACCCACAAACCTTGAGATCATGACCTGAGCCAAAGTCAGACGCTTAACCAACTGAGCCACCCAGGTGCCACTCCACTGTGCTGCCTTTTAAACTAAATACCCTCCTGAAATCAGAGACCTGAACTCTGGTCTTCACGAGTCATGTGACGTTGCTAACTACTGTTAACTACTGTTCCCACCACCTGGCATAGTCTGTACCCAGGTAATTCCAGTCTCATCTCAAGAACCACTTGCTCAGAGAAACATTCCTTGACCCCTGTGACCAGGTCAAGGCCCTGTATAGGGTTTCCTGGTGCAGTACATGGCCTCTTCATTGCTGTTACCACAGTAGTAATTTTAAATTGATTTGTATGGTTACCAAAGTCTTTCTCCTTCACTGCACAGAAGCACCATGAGAGCAAGGCTCATACCTGGTTTTGCTCACTACTGTTCTTAGGACCTTGCCATAAGTAAGGATTGCTTCTCCTCCTGGGCTAATCCTTACATGGTTCTTTTTGTGGCAGTGGAAAGGAAGTTTTAGGGCACAAGAAAGAGATAAGCAGAGTTTTGTACTGTCCCTTTTGCTCCTTATGAAATCAGTGCTAAGAAATATTCTAGCTGAAGGGGATTTACTGCCTGAGCAGTTTAATGCCTCTGATCCCATTTGGTCTTGGGGACAAACAAGGTTTTCCCTGCAGTCCACACCCTGACTACTTCATGAAGATTAACTGGCAGCTACTTCAAAGAAGTTTGCTGCTTTCACTCCCTTTATAATCTCCTCTAAGGCACAAACTCTCTAAGCAGGTTCAATGGTAGCTTCTAATCAAAACCTATTTCATTTAGGCCCTAAGAGGCAGGTTCCCTACTGTTCTCTCTTAGAAACATTTTACAGCAAGCAAGCATGATTTATGGACAAATAGGGATGTTTTCCAAAAATTTTGCACACATTATACAGTCTCTTCCATCGCTGCAAAACATGTGGTTTATTTTCTAGGTTGAGAACTCACAAATTGTAATGCAGTTTGCTTTGTGTAATGATCCGAGTTTACTTCCACTTTCTTCTGAGAAGAAATAAAATCATCACATGGTTTTGGAGTCTCCCAAGGGTCTCCTGGGACACCGTTACTTCCCCTGTGTCTATCTAGAACAGTGCCTGTCACTCGCAGATTTGTAGGATGATTAGATAGTTGGAACAACAGAATGTAAACTCCACGAAAGCAGCATGTTGTCATGTTGTCACGAGCACCTAGAACTGTGCCTGCCACACAGCAAATAAATACTAGATCTGCCCACCTGAGCCCCAGGTCCTTCAGCAAACACACTACTGACACATCTGACTGTCTTTGTGGAGATGTTGGGGCATTCTTTCTGGAGGACAGTCAGGTGCTTCATTGATTTGGTATCCATGTGGATTTCCAGGTTCTTAGATGACGCCAGAATATTTAAGTCAGAAGATTTCCTGTTTCCATCACTCTGGGATTCCTGATCTTTATTTAAAAAGAACTTTGAGGGGCTCTTGGGTTGCTCAAAAGCATCCAACTTCAGCTCAGGTCATGATCTCATGGTTCATGGGTTTGAGCCCCGTGTTGGGCTCTGTGCTGACAGCTAGCTCAGAGCCTGGAGACTGCTTCAGATTCTGTGTCTCCCTCTCTCTCTGACCCTACCCTGCTCATGCTTTCTCTGTCTCTCTCTCAGAAATAAATAGAACATTAAAAAAATTTTCTTTTTAAAGAACTTTGAAAGTTAAGTGTGTTCTGTAACTTCCACGTTGCCTGTATGGAAAAGCATGTACATCTTTATGAAACTTAATCTCCAGTATTTTTTCATCTTTGCAGCTATGATATGACTCTGACAAATGCTTGCATTGCCTTAAGTCAGCGGTGGATAGCGGTGAGTACTGATGTGTGATTTTGGGCTCCTTTTTGAATTGTACAAATATGTCTCTACTCATCGGGGGTGATGGGGCTGGGGCAGGTAGGGACTTTACTTATAAACTCATGTATTTGGAAAGGTTATTCATGAATCGCGTCTAGGGGTGCCTGGCTGACTCAGTCAGTAGAGTGTGTGACCTTTGATCTCGGAGTTGTGAGTTCAAGCCCCACGTTGGGTGTAGAGATTACTTACATAAATAAAATCTTAAACAACAACAGAAAGTAAGTCAAGTTTGTCCAAAGTGGTACCAGCCCTCAATGTGTAAAGTTAAGTTTAGGTGGAGGGAGCAAATAGATGTTTGATATTAGTTCCCATTTTTCTTGCTCCTTTTCAAGCCTTAAAAAAGGTACGCAAAAATATTTGCATTTTCTCTTTCTTCTTTTCCTCACAAATCATATGTAAGTTATTGCTTCAAGTATACCCCTTACCATACCAGGTGGATCTCAACTGATCTTAGATGAGTGCTAATGCCAGCTGTTAGGGAAGAACCGAGGCACGTTTGCTCTGTCGTCAGAGGGACTGTTCACGTGTCTGGAGCCCCCTTGAGAAGAACCTCTCTGTGCATATACTGAAACCCAGGTGAAGATGCACCCTGGATAGCTCTTTAATGAAAAATAACAGAAAATATAGGAGCAATCCTGTAGAGGAAGAAAAGTAACTTTCCCTCTGCCCTGTGAGTTCTTAGCTGAGACTCCTGGAATAAAAAGCAGGTTACCAAGAGAAAAACAAATTTATTAACATGTATATCTCATGCATACATGGGAGAGATCCATGGAAAAATGACTAACTCAGACGTGCCTTATTCAGGACTAAACACCATTTCATTGGGAAAGGAAAGGCCTTTTGGGGGGAAATAAATGATTTTTAGGAAAGATAAATGGGTCCTTAGGAGAATAGATGGAAGGTATGTTAGTTTTGTGACGAAGTTTATCTAGCTGTGGTGTCAACTTTTAGTTTCCTTTCCTGTGATAGGAGTCAGTCTTGCCTGACTGATGAAACTCCCAGGAGAGGGGATCAATGTTGAGTTCCTTTTGGATGGTCTGTCTTTAGGCAGATGAGTGTAGTCCAGAGAAGACCTCTCCTTGCCTTTCCTATTTTTCAAGAGCCTACAGCTAATTAATCTATATGCTAAAGTAGGATATTTGGGGATAGTGTATTTTGCTACCCTTCATCCTGTTATCTGCAACAAATTTATGTGTTGCCTTTGACACTTGTTTCTAAAGTTTAGTTATAAGTAACTGATGCTAAGCAGTTAAGTGATGAGCGGCATGGAAAAGATACAGGGGCACCTGGGTGGCTCAGTCGGGTAAGCCTCTGACTCCTGATTTTGGCTCATGTCATGATCCCAGGGTTGTGGGATCAAGCCCTGTGTCAGGCTCCGCTGAGCGTGGAGACTGCTTAAGATTCTTTCTCCCTCCCTGTCCCTGTCCCTCCCTTCCCCACCAACCACTTGCACATGCACAGAAACAAATGAAGTTACAAGAGGTCACCAGAAAGAACCAATACTTCCACCTGAGGGGGAGTACATTGAGGTTGGCTGTGGCATGGAGGAGAGGGTATTTCAGCTGGGACGAGAGGGTATTTCAAGTGGGACTGGATATGGTTTGGGCATGGATGAGGAAAAGGACATTCTGGGTGGGACGGACAGAGTCCAAACAGTTTTTTTTTTAAAGCAGCAACAAAACATGGAGCCTACATGGATTAGGTGAGTTCCGCCTGGTTAGAGCTTAGAGCCTATTCTTCTGGTTCATCTCCCAACCCTCCTCTTCCCTTCTGACATGGGGCCATAGCCACAATGACTTCCATTAAATTCCACTGGGTTTCATTAAGATAGTGTTACTCCATTCCTTCTTGCCTTCTATAATGCTGCTCTCTCTGCTTCCTCCAACCCCTTACTCTCTCCTCATCCAAGGCTAAGTAAGGCTTTCCTTCCTTATCTCCCATAGGATCCTAAACAGCCCTATCACACCATTTCTGGCTGTGTCTGTGTGTGTGTGTGTGTGTGTGTGTGTGTGCACGCACGTGTGCTATCATTCAAGTACTCTTATCAGATTGGAATGAATCAGTTAGCCAATTCAGTGAACCAGTTAATTGAAAAAATTGGCTAAAGCATGGTGTCATAAAAACTAATCATAAGGAAGATATTTTATTTTAAAACATGAATTACTCAGATTTTTACTATGGGATCAAAGCTGTATATCAGTTGCATAAACTAAATTCATGATACACCTGTAACTTCTAATTTTAGTTTCTTTTGTTTTTTAATTTTTTTTAATGTTTATTTAGTTTTGAGAGAGAGCAGGAGCAGGGAAGGGACAGAGAGAGAGGGAGACACAGAATCCAAAGCAGGCTCCAGGCTCTGAGCTATTAGCACACAGCCCAACATAGGGCTTAAACTCACAAACTGTGAGACCGTGACCTGAGCCGATGTCAGAAACTTAACACAGTCGCCCAGATGCCCCAATTTTAGTCTCTTTTAAATTAGAAATAGAATTTAAATACACTTGCAGAGCAATTGGTAGTTCCTTCTAGGTTTTCCTGTTGTTATTCCCATCTGTTTACAAAGATCTTGTCTACAATTTTGTAGCAACATTTTTTGTACAGCAATTTTTAAGTTAAAGTTGACTTAGTTTGTCCAGAACAATAAACTTAATATTTATAGAAACCTCTTTTTCTTTTGGCACTCCTCTTTCATCAGTATACCTATTATTTAACAAGATTTCATGATTACAACTACAACAGACATAAATACATTTGGAAACAAATTTATGTAGTTAACACATAAATCAACAGGTGGGGGCAGGAGGGGACCTGGGTGGCTCAGTCAGTTAAGCATCCGACTTTGGCTCAGCAAATGATCTCACAGTTTGTGAGTTCAAGCCCCATGTTGGGCTCTGTGCTGACAGCTCAGAGCCTGGAGCCTGTGACTCCCCATCTCTGCCCCTCCCCCGCTCATGCTCTGTCTCTGTCTCTCAATAATAAATAAACGTTAGAAATAATAATAAATCAATAGGTGGGAGAAGAAAAAGCACTGATATTGAAGGGGTCGCCCATCAGAGCATAGGGTGCACTCTGGATGCGCGTCCACTCATTTTACACAGAGGGTAGAGAGTATTGGCTCATTTAATGAGTGGTTTTAGTGGAGCTCATCTTTTGTTTGTTTTTGAGAGAGAGCATGAGCAGGGGAGGTGCAGAGAGAAGGGGACAGAAGATCTGAAGCAGGCTCTGTTCAGACAACAGTGAACCCCATGTGGAGCTTGAACTCACAAACAACGAGCTGAAGTCAGATGCTCAACCAACTGAGCCACCCAGCTGCCCCAGTGAAGCTCATTTTTAAAAAGCTTTTACTGTATTTGTATTTTTTTTACTGTATTGTTTTTATCTGTTTCTTTTACCAGGCCATAAGCTCCTTGAGAGCAGAAACTGTTTTTATTCATCTCTGTATCCCCAGCACCATCCACATTTATTCACTATTGGATAAATATATGTTAGTAAAGGGAAAACAGTTTGGGAAGATAAATTAGTTTCCTATTCTAGAGAATCTTGATTGTCAAACAAAGGGATATAAAACAGAATCTGTAAACAGCAGTGGATCCTTAAAGGTTTTTGGATTACAAACGAAATGATCAGAGTTTGCTTATTAGGACCATTAATCAAGCTGTGTAATATATAGGATCAATTAAGATGGAAAAGTTAGAGTTAGTAAGAAAGCCAGCTACTAGGTCAGATAAGATGGCATTTCAGACCAGAAGGATTGCGGGGTTTGAACCAGAACAGTGCAGGAGGAAATAAAAGATTTGAAATACTTTTGAGGTTTAATTTTAAATAGCTAGTTAAGGCCTTGAAAACATTAAATATAGAGAATAAGAAAGAGGAATGGAAAGTTCCAGGTTTTGAGGGAACCCTCTTAGAGCCAGAAGAAGGAAGAAAAACTAGGAGTAAGGCAACTCGGTAAAATGGAACAAGAAACCAAGGGAAGTGGCACCTGGGTGACTCGGTTGACTAAGTAACTGACTCTTGATTTCAGCCCGGGTCATGATCTCACAATTGTGAGATCGAGCCTTGCATGGGGCTCAGCAGCGACAGTGTGGAGCCTGCTTGGAATCCTCTCTGTCCCTTTCTCTCTGCTCCTCACCCACTTGTGTGCATGAGCTCACTTGCTCGCTTGCTCGCTCTCTCGCTCTCTCTCTCTCTCAAATAAATATATAAACAAATAAACCTAAACCAAGGGAAGAGATACTATAATTTAAAATAAAATATAAACATCTTTCTGAAGATTCTGATAACATCATGACAAAGTTAGAACATTACTAATTCTTTAGATCTAGTTCACGATTTTTTTGAGGGGTAGAAAGTATCTAGGCAGCTCCTTAGCTAGCAGGGTAGTTGTGCACTTAGATACGTCCACTGTCAATACTTTGCCTGGAGTAGTGGGCTCCCTGCGTTCAGTGTTGTAACAAGAGGGACCAGAGGTGTTGAGTTATGATTAGACAAATGTTTTAATTATGTACACTAAATAATTTAGAAAGATCTAATTATTCCAATGCAGAGAGGGAAATCTGGTGACTCATCTTGCCACAGATCATACTTTAGCCCTTCTATCTGTGTCTTAAATTTATGTTTTGTGTAGTTCACAGACTTGTCATGGAGAAAAGCATGAGAGATCCATGCTTTGGATGGGTCTTTGACAACAATGTGATGTATTAGGACCTCTGGGGTTTTTTAATTTTTTTTTAAATGTTTATTTTTTGAGAGAGAGATACAGAATCCAAAACAGGAGCCAGACTCTGAGCTGTCAGCACAGAGCCCAGCGTGGTGCTCTAACTCATGGACTGTGAGATCATGACCTGAGATGCAGTCAGTCACTTAACTGACTGAGCCACCCAGGCACCCCAGGACCTCTGTGTTCATTTGAAAAATGTATCCCAGCCCACCGACTAAAACTGCTCCTGCTCCTGATTTCTGCTTAGATATTTCTTTAGGCTCAGCAGCCAACATGGATGATTACAAATAGTTCACTATCAACAGGAAGGGGCCTTGTCAGAGACAGACTGAGGACACTGTAATCACTAGTTCTCTCTTTGCCTTGTTTTACTGCTCAGTTGTTTTTCTTAAATATTAAACAAATGCAAAAGAAGAAAATGTATATCACCTATCGGAAGGTGTAAAAAGGTGTACCCACCACAAACATAAGAAAGAAAACCTCAGCGATAACTTTTGGACCATCCCGCCCTACCTCATCCCCCTCTCTACCCACATTGCCTTCCTATCGAGGTAACCGTTACCTTGAATTTTGGTTTATCATCCCATTGCTTTTAATGTTTTTACCATTTACAATATATCCTTAATAAACATTTTAAATTTGCATCTTTTTGAGCAGAGCATGAGACTTGTAAGTTTTGATAACCAAGGTGAGGTTCCAAAGAGAGATAGTAAAGGGGGTTCTGAACAGGGAGGAAGATGTTAAATAATGTTTCTTTATAAGGATGTATTTATACACTAAATTTCCTGGAAGTATATGTAAGGAACTATTCATATTGGTTACTGGGGAGTAGGACTTGGAGACAGGGCAGAAACAACGGAATTTTTCATTCAGTCCTATCTGATTTTTTTAAACATTGGATACATTTCTTTTAAAATGAAAAGAAGCCCTAGTTCATGTGAAAGATAGTATGGAGGTTCCTCAAAAAGTTAAAAATAGAAATACCCTATGATCCAGTAATCACACTGCTGGGTATTTACCCAATAAATACAAAAACACTAATTCTAAGGCATACATGCACCGCTGTGTTTATAGTAGCATTAATTTACAATAGCCAAATTATGGAAGCAGCTCAAGTGTTCAATAGATTAATGGATAAAGATGATATAGTGCACGTATGTACACACACACACACGCACACACACACACAGTTTAATTCAGCCATAAAAAAAGAATGAAATCTTTCCATCTGCAATACCATGGATGGAGCGAGAGAGTATAACGTTAAGTGAAATCAGTTAGTCAGAGAAAGACAAACACCATATGACTTCACTCAGTGTGGAATACAAGAAACAAATAAGCAAAGGAAAAAAGAGGAGCAAACCAAGAAACAGACTCTTACCTATAGAGAACAAACTGATGGTTACCAGAGAGGGGAGGTGGGTAGGGGAATGGGTTAAATCTGTGACGGGCACTAAAGTGTCCATTTGTCATGATGAGCACTGGGTAATATATGGGATTGTTGAATCACTATATTGTATACCTGAAACTAATAAAACAGTGTAGGTTGACTATACTAGAATTAAAATTTAAAAAAATAATAAAGAAACCCTAATTGAATTTAAAACTACTTAGCGATTTTTTTAATAATTACTTTGATAATCTTTACTTAATATTTCTTAATCATATCTTCAAAGATTTTTGGCAATGAATCCTAAATTGAAAAGTACAGACACATTTTCCTTTTTCTTAGATGATTTCCAAGATTAAGTAGGGAAAACAGAATGTGCAGGTTTGGAGGGAAACATGAGTTTGTGGCCTTTTCAGTTTATTAGTGTAATACTTAAAAGAATATGCAATTTGAACTTTTATCCAAATTTTTAAATTGGCCTATAAATTAGTTGACATGTTCTTTGTAACGTTTCTTTGCTTTGAAAATCTGTATATTTTGAATGATGCAAAGGATGTAAAAAGTTTTTTACTATTAATAGTCTAATTTTTCTGGGGCGCCTGGGTGGCTTAGTCGGTTAAGCGTCCGACTTTCGCTTAGGTCATGATCTCGCGGTTCGTGGGTTCGAGCCCCGCGTCGGGCTCTGTGCTGACTGCCAGCTCAGAGCCTGGAGCCTGTTTCAGTGTCTGTGTCTCCCTCTCTCTCTGACCCTCCCCGGTTCACGCTGTCTCTCTCTCTCTCTCCTAGAAATAAATAAAAATTAAAAAAAAAAAATAGTCTAATTTTTCTTAAGTAATATAAATTTAAAGAGTCATGTTAGCTTTTTAAGTTACAATAACATCATCTCAAAACTGTGAAAGTAGCTAAGGCTTAAATTTCTTTTTTACCGTCTTGTACATCCTTGTATTTTTGTCTTTTTCTTAAGTTTTACTTCTATGTCTGATAAACCAATAAATTTTAAATTGTACATTTTGTACAGAATAACCAGGAAACTTTTTTTTTTAGGCCAAAGAAGAGGATTTAAATTCATTCACCACAGAAGACCTGAAGGGTCTCTCTAGTCATCAGTTGAACGAATTCTTAGCACAGATGCTCCAGAAAGTAAGTACCAGCTAATAACATGAAAAATTACAACGGGCGTAATAAAAGCACAGCATTTATGTCAAACCCAACTTGGAAGAAAATGTTAATGTGAAAACTAACGGGAAAAAATTATAACATTCATTTGTTTATTTAAAGACATTTGTTGAATGCTTATTATGTTGTTACTGTAAATATGAAAATGTGCAAGAAAGAAATAAACCACGTCCACGAAAGCTTCTAATCTAGTAGGAAAGGTCACATGCAAAATTTGGCATTTAAAGGAGGCACATTTCAGGTATCATTTGAGAAAAAAATCAGTAAAGAAGGACTCTCTTCCAACTGGCATTTATCAAGGAAAGGTTTTGTGGGAGTAGACCTAGCTCTGAGCAGCGCAGCGTTATAACGCAGAGGTGGAAATTCCAATTGGAGAGAGTAGCAAGCCACCGTGTTGCAGAAGTTAATGAAGATCATTCTAGAAAGCCTGGTAGGATATGATGAATCTTGAATGGTAAGAATCAGATTTTGTCGGCAGGAGGGATCTAACATTTTTAACAGGAAAGGTGGATTGTAAAACAAGTCTGCTGGTGGATCAACATGAGGAACATGGGTGGTGACTCACAGGACACGCAGAGGCCACTGGTGGGAAAGGAGGGATCGGGGTCAAGGGTGAAAGGTACGGGTTTGTGCCTGCCTGGATTTGGTGGTTAACAGGAATGAGTCCAAGCAGATTTTAAGGTTTCAGACCAAGGTAATTAAAAGAATATGTGAAACAGAAAGAGGAGGCTGCATTTTGAGGGGGAGGGAATGACTGGGTCTTTAATCTTACATTAAAAGTGCTCTTGGGCCTCAGGACCTTGAGAGGGATAGAGAAGACTGGACAGTTTCCTATGGAATCAACACAAAGGGAGGAGTAGGATTTTAGGCAACATGGGCTTGGTGAGAATCAATTTTTAGTGCATCAGGTCACCATTTTTCATAAATGTCTGCAGCGCTGCCTTGTGGCCTGGGGCTAGGGAGAGGGAGGACCTGATGGGATGCTTCTAGAAGAGGCATGGCAAAAATGGGAGATTGGGGGTCTAGGAGGTGACCTTAACCAATGGACCTACCAGGGCAGACTTGGAGGTTAGCTGAGACCAAATGATTTGGGAAGGATTTGGCACCCAGAGCAGAGATGCCTCCGGAGTGAGCGTGTGGTAGGTTTTGTAAGATGAGTTGTGGCAGGAGGGGCAGTCCCCACCCACCTAGCAGCACCTCAGCCTCCCTGCTTGTCCATACTGAGCTTGGCTTCCTTCTTTCCTCACCAGACTCGCTCCCCCTTATGTAAGGTTAAGCCAGGCACGGGAGGTTTATGAACCCCCTGAAGTTGTATACAGACATTTGTGTTTATAATAAATGTATCTGTTTCCTAAGGACAAGCTCCATATTATTCATCAGGTTCTCAAAGGACCTGTAATATAAAAGTTTAAAAACTGCTATTTTGTAAGGATATAGATAATTTAAAAGGGATTTCAGAGGAAATATGCAAAGATAAAGCTCAGGGTAATCTGTGAGGAAACAATTAAGAAACTGTGATTTAATACAGAGAATGTGATAAATTTAAGATAGATAAAGTAGAAGGAAGAACTTGAAAGACACTGGAAAGCATTAGAAAGTTAGTATTTATATATATTAAAAAGTCTGAGAAGAGAAATTCTCATTTAATTCTCTAGGTACCTCACAAATTAAACTATCCCTTTGCTTCTAGTAGAACATCCTTATCCAGAATAAGTTGGCACAAAATCTATTGTAGTGTGCTTTTTTTTTTTTAATTTTATCTAACTTATTTCTATATTCGAAAATATTTAGCATTTTAATCTGGCTAAGAATTTCCCTCCAGCTCCTTTCTTCCAAGGAATCCTGTTGAAATGATACGTCATGCTTCTTTATTTTGCTCTTAGGCACCTCTTCCATTGGGGCATATAAAGCGAATGCAAGAGGTGTACAACTTGAATGCCGTTAACAATTCTGAAATACGATTCAGGTACATCATTTTAACTTGTCTCTGTGGAAGAAAGTAGAAACTAGTTTAAAAGGTGGAGAAAGGGAAAGCAGGGTTAGAGATATACATGAGTTTTAAGAAATCCTTATGAAACCTTCTGCACTTGTAGAAATAATTATAGCAGTCTTTAAGAAATAGTTGTAATATCTGTAAGATGAGAGTATTAATCTTTTTATTAGAATTTCTTCCACACTTCTCTTGGCCTTAAAACAAAAAGGAGAATTAGGAATCCAGAGGTAAACAGGTGTTCTTCCACAACTAGCCAAATTGACTCTGATAAGGGAATAGTTAGAAATCTCTAATTTTGTTCTATGGCTAATCTTTCTTAATTTAGATTTGTAGTGTGAGTCTTAAACCAAAGTTTAATTTCCTTCAGAAACTGCACAGATAAGGTACATGAGCACCGATATAATCTAACCTTTTAAAATGTCTTTTTCAAGAACAAACTCCTCTTCCTCTCTTCTCCAGTTATTAAATCGTATATAAAAGGATTTGAGATTCTCAGAATCAAGACATAATATAAAGTGGTGTATGGTAGAATTATAATGGGATTACTCATCACTAAGAAAATAATCTTCAGATATGCCTGTATATCCCGCCTCTTCCTCCTCATTTTCTACCCCATGCCTCCTAAAAATTTTCCTTTCAGATGGTTACGGCTCTGCATTCAGTCGAAATGGGAGGAAGCAGTCCCTTTGGCTCTAAAAATGGCAACTGAGCAAGGACGAATGAAGTTTACACGGCCCTTATTCAAGTAAGAACCCACGCAAACAGTGCTGTGAATTTAGATCAGGGATGGGGAAGAACAATCTCAAGTGTTTTTCCCGTCACTAAAGTACTTTGTAAAATGCCATCTAAAAATAATTTTTAAATGTTAAAGATTATATGTATAATTTTGGAATAGGAATGAATACTTCTGAATATTTAGAATTTGAGGTAACTGGATTAGCTTTTTTAGAAACATTATATATCAGTTACCTATTATGGGCCAGATAGGTTCAGACACCCGTGAAACAGACATAAATAGAAAGCAATCTTATGTGCACAGAACGGTCTTTAAAAGCAAGTAGGAAATAATTGGTGGACAGGCATGGACAAGAGAAAGAGTCTGAAGTTACTTAAATGCAATAAGAAATGAACAGGTAGAGCCAAACCTTTTTGATTCAAATGTTGCAATGAGGTGGAAGAATAGGTTGCTTGACCCATAATAAAGCAGTGTGTGGGTAGAGGGAAAAAGTTGTATCTTGGCTACATGACAGAGTTTAAGAATATCTTACTGAAGGGGCGCCTGGGTGGCTTAGTCGGTTAAGCGTCCGACTTTTGCTTAGGTCACGATCTCGCGGTTCGTGGGTTCGAGCCCCGCGTCGGGCTCTGTGCTGACTGCCAGCTCAGAGCCTGGAGCCTGTTTCAGTCTGTGACTCCCTCTCTCTCTCTGACCCTCCCCTGCTCACGCTGTCTCTCTCTCTCTCTCTCTCCTAGAAATAAATAAAAATATTTAAAAAAAAAAAAAAAAGAATATCTTACTGAAGTTATTTTGACTGTGGATTTGGCAGGAATTCCAAAAAATGTATAATCATGACATAAATAGTCTTAATCTTTTCATTAATTTCATAAGAATAAAATTATACTTGCCAAATAAAATACTATTTGCCAAAATAAGTCATTATCCAACATTGTTCCTTTTTCCCCACCCCCACAGGGACCTTGCTGCCTTTGACAAATACCGTGACCAAGCGGTCCGTACCTACCAGGAGCACAGAGCAAGTATGCACCCCGTGACTGCCATGCTGGTGGGGAAAGATTTAAAAGTGGATTGAGGACCTACCAATGCTGATTTTAGACAGTTTTCTTTTTTAAACTGAAGTCACAAGAAAATAGAAAAACTTCAGCTCATGTAACTAAAATGTTGTTTTCATTTTGGGTTATTATTTTGTCAGTGATTTTCATAAATAAAGCTGAGCAACCTTTCTTCCCCCTGCCAGTGGCATGTTCTTTGTAAAGTGCATTTTAACAAAGTTTGATCTTTTAATTTATAAATGTAAAATCTATAATTACATATTTATTTTCCCCAGCACAATCACAAAAGTGTCAACATATTATTTACCTGACATTTTAAGTTCTTGAAATTGAAGCTGCCACACCCCAAACATTCAACATGATTAGAGTTTTGCTTTTTAAAGGTTTTATTTTTTTAAGTTTATTTATTTTGAGAGAGAGTGAGTACAATTCAGGAAGGGGCAGAGAGAGAAACAGAGAATCCCAAGCAAGCTCTGCGCTGAAAGCACAGAGCCTGATGTGGGGCTTAAATTCATGAACTGCGAGATCATGAGCTGAGCTGAAATCAAGATTCGGATGCTGAACCCACTGAGCCAGCCTAGTGCCCTGCGTTTTGCTTTTTAAATAACATGAGCACTCAGATGGATTTGCTCCCCCACCCGCCCAGTGGGCATAGTATAAATACCCTTTCCAAACTGTACAAACTCTATGCGGAGCAGTGTGCCCCCGACCCCTGCATCTACCTGCTGATCCACTGGACTTGTCCTGATGTCTGTCAGAGTCAAATGACCACCCCGAACACCAGTTTCGCCCGTCAGCCTTTTAGATCCTTTCCTGTCTATTCAACCATACTCCTCTCAGTGGTCACCAAACAGTGTTCAACCGCAGAGAGTATACAGCACATAGAAAGAAATAATACAATCATAGTGCATATTGTACATACATATAACACATACAGGAAATAATACAGCGACTTGAACCAAATAAGAGTAACAAAACATCCTGTGAGCGCAAGGTAGTACCCTGGGGCGCCTCAGCACACGGTTTGGGAACCAGAGTTGTGTTACTTAGGATTCTTTGTGACAACAACTCAAATGACTAGAAGTCAGAAAAGGAAAAAGAGGGTTATTTTAAGGATACAGGACAGGGGGAGGTTGTCAGAACCTGTGGACAGACAGAAGGGGACTGACACCCAGAACTGCCAAGCAAGCAATACTCTTTCTTGTTTCTCATTTCTGCTTCTCTCCTCCACACTGTAGAGTCTGGCTACCCTCCAGCTTTGCTGTTGTAAACAGCTCTTACCACATGGAAAGACTGTCTCAATTCCAAATTCCCAGAGGTGAGACTCTGACCCAGTTTGGCCCCACCCCTGGCCATATAAACTTTAGCAAGAGGAGTGGTGTCTCAGAGTATAAATACGGGTGGAGGTATATCTTTAAATACACAGAAATAATCTCAAGATTCTCCCTAGTCTTTCTCCCTAGCAGTTCCTTGCTTCTGGACACATCTACACCACAGTGATTCTGTTTCTTAAGGCTCTGCTTTAACCTGTCTTCTGTGTCAGGAAGACCACAGGACGGAGTTCAGCTCACATCCCTGGTGTATAATCAGGTTCTGAATGATTAGACTTCAGCAAATCTGTGGACCCAAATGATGCTTTTGAAGGCTTCTGTCCCATAAGCTTTCCCCGTACTTGAAGTTAAGGTCACAGTTCAGTTATCATTGGTGAATAAATTGGGACAAGGGACACTTGAAAGGTGGTGGTGAAAGATGCTATGAAGAAGGTAGAGGGCGCTAGAGACAAACATCACAGCTTTACTTACCAGGGATAAGAAATACCTAGCCAAGCAAAGAAAGTTGGAAGTGTGTTCTAGATGGATCAAGAATGACCCAAAGGTAATAAATTCTGACAGTGGAAATAGCTTGTCTCTGTTCCATGTTATCTAGGACACGGGTTTGAAATCTTCGAACGGCTGGGTGTAACTAAACTTGCCGGGAGGTCATATCATCCGAATACTTCTTCCCTCACATGTCTGATGTCTGACCTGGGATTACTCAAAAGCTGAGCTCAGCTGAGACTGGCAACTGGAGTGCCCAAGTGGTCTGTGTTGTCTCAGTGCACAGGATTTGGCTTCTTAGTTCTCTTTGTAAGCGCATCCATCACCAGAGTAGCACCATGAAGCCAAAGAATGCACGTTATTTCATTCCCAGCACCTGGTATAGTGCTTGGGATAGAATAGGTGTTCAAGAAATATTTGTTGGCTGAGTGAATGGAGGAGGGTAGAAGGTCAAGGTGCTTCACATCTAAGGGCCTCAGTTTTCTCAGAGATGTAAGAGGTAAGATCTTCCTCTGAAAATTAGAGGAGATGGATGTTAAGAAGTGGGTGAATGTTTTTTAAAATTTTTTTTAATGTTTGATTTATTTCTAGGAGAGAGAGAGAGAGAGAGACAGCGTGAGCAGGGGAGGGTCAGAGAGAGAGGGAGTCACAGGCTGAAACAGGCTCCAGGCTCTGAGCTGGCAGTCAGCACAGAGCCTGACGCAGGGCTCGAACCCACGAACGCATGATCATGACCTAAGCAAAAGTCGGATGCTTAACCGACTAAGCCACCCAGGAGCCCCAAGAAGTGGGTGAATGTTTTAGCAACTTGCAGAGGGAGAGGGGCAAGTAGAAGGACAATGCCATGATGTACATCACCCTTCCACCAGGGTGAACACAAACAGCAGTTTGTTATAATGACCAAGAGTTTGAATTTAACTCAGGGCTGGCATAGGTTTAGGGTGATAAAGGGATTTCAAAATGCTTAAGAAAGAGTGGCCCAGGTGAGCAACTAGGACACCAGCATCCTAGGAAAGAAAATGAGGAAGCTGGTGGGAAATGGAGGGAAGGAGGAGCCAACCAGATATCAGGTCCAAGGGCAAAGATGACTAAAGTAAGGGGAGAGCCGGAAGGCTAGAAAGCCATGGTCAGAAGATAGGGTACCGGAATTTAAGATTTCTTATGTGCATCAAATTCAGGTGGTACAAATTCCAGGGCGCGGTCAGTATGTGGATGGCCGAAGTGCAAGCTTCAATAACCAAGGAGCGGTACATCTTTATTTGAACATTTCCCAGGAAGCTCTGGAGGAAAGAGAAATTTGGGGTGTTGGTGTTTTCTGTGAGCTACTGTGTCTCTATTCCTTCCCAACACGAGTCTGCTTTAGTGGAAATGGGCTTCAGGATCTTTCTGTTGCAGTAATCAAACCTCTAGAAACTGGCTTATTACTAAAATGCTGCTTAGTTAAAACAGTGCCCACATTTCTTTGATTCCTTTTTCATTCTCTTTGGAGTTCTTTAATCCACTGGTAATGAATTAGATGCAGGGAGCAATTAACTGTGTTGGAGATGCTTAATTGGATTAGGGATATCCTATTGGATTAGGGATATCCAAGACGCAAGAACATTCAGAAGTTAATATAGATATACAGAGCATTAGAGTCCAAATAATAGTGATTACACACACTTCTGTACCATTTCCGACTTACCACGTGCTGAGCTAAGGGCTTTACATACACAAGATCATTTAATCCTCCCTAAAGCTCTTTGAAATAGGCGCAATCGTTGTCTCCAGCTTAGAGATGAAGAAACTGAGACCATGAGAAGTCACTTGCCTAGAGGTCACGTCGCTAGCAAATGGCAAAGCCAAGATTTGATCCCAGGTATACACTGCAAATACAGCAGTGAGGTAGCTCGCTCTTCTTCCCCTCTGAAGAAGAAACAGGGGCTAATTAATCATTTACTTGCTCAAAGCTAATAAATAGTGGAGCTAGAGTCCCACCGTGGGCCGTCTGAGCTGCTAACCTCGCACCCATGATAGCTCATTCATCCAGACTGACCTTCAGTTGTGAGAATGATCTCTGGCCTTTGCAGTCTCCCTTCGTGGAGGGACAGGTTTGGAAAACCTTAGTGGTGGGAGGGGGTAGTTGCTCAACACATGTTTGTGGAATAAACAAAAAAAAAAAAAAATGAAGATTGCCACACTCCGTGGTGTCACTGTAGGCCAGAAGGTGCATTTTACAGTTGAGTAATTCTAGATAAAGACAGGAACACAGTGTTTACAGGCTGCCTTCGATGGAGGAGAACACAGAAGCCAGGGCAGGGAGAAATACGGGACCCTGAGAGAGAGACTGCAGGAGGTGCCAGCAGGCACTGGCACCCCCAGCATGCCAGAAGCCGGGCCTTTCTGCCAATGGGGCTGTGCCCCGCTTGCACAGGCCGCTGGCCTGCCTGCATCCCCCCTCCCACCTCTCGTTCGGCTGTGAAAATCCACAGAAACCCCGTGTAGCCCTCAATAAATATTTGTCCAACACGTAGGGGAGTAAAGGCGGGAGAGGGGGCGTGTTCTGAAAGTCTCCCTGCGTCCTGCCCGCCGACCACACCTAGCTAGTCCCTCCCGGATAAAGCTGTCTCCGCCAGGCTCCTGCCCGAGCCGAGGGGCAGGCAGAGTCGCGCGGAGTCATGCCCAGGTACACGGTGCACGTGCGCGGGGAATGGCTGGCCGTGCCCTGCCGGGACGCGCAGCTCACCGTGGGCTGGCTGGGCCGCGAGGCCGTCAGGAGGTACATCAAGAACAAGCCGGACAACGGCGGCCTCGCCTCGGTGGACGACGTGCGCTTCCTCGTGCGCCGGTGCAAGGGCCTGGGCCTCCTGGACAGTGAGGACCCGCTTCAGGTGGCCCTGGAGGACAACGAGTTCGTGGAAGTGGGTGAGTGGCCGGAGGGCGGCGGCCCAGTCCCCGCACCCCTGGGAAGGAGGTCCCAGCGTCCTCGCCGCTGCTCCCCGACCCCGAGGGGCGTGGGAGGGGCATGTGCTGTGTCCTAGGTTCCCACACGTGCCCGGGATAGGATTCTCATCCCCCTTTTAGCATGAAGCAGCAGACCCAGAAACGAGGTGGCTTACCCATGGTCGTGCCGCTAGGAAGTACCAATGCCCTTGCAGTTACAGAACCATTGTGAAGATCCTTCTGCCCTTCAAAAGCACCTCAGCGGACCTGCGGCCAGTGGCCTAAGCGGTTCAGATTTACTACAAACTAAACTGGGGGTGGGGATAGGGATAAGGGTTGGGATTAGATCTTGAGCTTCTGTGTAAACCCGGGTCCACACCTGATATCTGCATCTCAGCATTTGCCTCTTCATTGTAAAGATGCTCGGAGCAACTTGAAGGCCTCTGAAGTGGTTTTAAAGCAGCCATTTATGTAGAAGTCAGAGGCATGGGAAAAGCCCTTTCTTGGTTTACCAGCAACAATGAGCCTCTCCTTTGCTATCTATCGGTAAAGAGCCTCTCTTGCGTTGTTGTTTCAGTTATAGAAGGGGATGCCATGTCTCCAGACTTCATTCCATCACAACCAGAAGGAGTTTACCTGTATCCTTTCCTGCAGGCTGGTGGGTCTGGGCTGGGGGCTGCCCCTGCCATTGGTGCCGGGCTTTCTGGCTACCCAGTGTTTTCCTTTACCTGGCTGCAGATACAGCAAATACCGGGAGCCTGAAAAGGTAGGCTTGTAGCCATGCTCTATTTGTAAAGACAATTAAGCCCCCCTTGCTTAAGGAGGGGTAGGGCCAGCAAAATTTGTGAGTGAACACTATCAGGACAGGGCTTTATCCTGCTCTGTGGAGTAGGGAAATTCATCAATTATGCTCTTCCACTGCTAGCTTTCTTTACTCCGCCTTCTCTTGAACAAGCTGTCATTTAAACTAGGACATGAATGTGTCAGAGCAGAGGTAAAATCTCTCAAGTGTCCAAAGGTAGTTTTGCTTGAGGCTTCCCTACTGTCTTGTTCAAGCGGCCAAGCTGCGCAGGTTCATAGAGGTTCCCTTCTTTCGTACAGTACATCGCCTTAGATGGGGACAGCCTGACCACAGAGGATCTGGTCAACTTGGGAAAAGGACACTACAAAATAAAGGTATGGGGGCAGGTAGGGAAGGATGTCCTCTGACCTTTTTCACTGCTTATGGAAGTTTCCAACATGCTCTGCTTTGACCAACGTTTTCCTAGCTCACACCGGTTGCTGAAAAGAAGGTGCAAAAATCCAGAGAGGTCATAGATAGCATCATAAAAGAAAAAACTGGTATCATTTTCTCTTTGTGTCATACAATTCTTTTTATTGACTTAACAAAATGGCCTGCATCTAATTGTACAATGTCTGTTTTTTTGTTGTAGTTGTTTACGGTATCACTACAGGTTTTGGGAAATTTGCCAGAACTATAATTCCTGTCAATAAGCTAGAGTAAGTCTGATTCCCACCCTCCTTAGCAAACACAAGCATTCACATGCTACCTGTCCCTATCCTTGAGACTTCTTTCCACAAGAGAAATAGTTAACATTTGCTCCAATTTCCAGATGAGGAGGATAAGTCTCCTGTTAACTTGTATACGAGTTGGCATTGAAAACACAGGCTTGCTGGTTCCTTCCATGGCACCACGGCACCTTATTCTGTCTCTCCAAAGATTCAACTGTTCTTCCCTTCATTTTCCCACCCGAGGGAACATTTTCACTGCGAGGTATCTAAGAGAGGTTTTCCCTTTCTCTTCCAGAGAGCTCCAGGTCAACCTAGTACGTTCACATTCTTCAGGTAAATCATTCCAAACAGAGTGAGGCATCCTGTAACAGCCGTGAATAGCTAATGCATTCCAAGAACTAGTGCCAGTTCTGCTTCAGGAGGAAGGGAAAGAGGAAAGCATCAGACAAGACCACCTTTCAGCTGAGTCTAAGAAAAAGGAATGGACAAGGTGGAGAGATGGGGTTGGGGCAGGAGCATGTATACTATCATGCCAAGAGAGAGGTGTATTCAGGGAATGAAATTAAGGCTGGAATTCAGGGAATGAGTTGATCAGGACGAGCTGAGATGGGAAAGTCTATCAAGAATCCAGTCCCACCAGCAAGGGAGCTTGTGCTGAGGAGGCTGGATGCTACTCTAAGGGGGTTGGGGAGTATGGGGCTCACTGAAGGGTTCTAGGAAAAGAGAACTGAGAAGGCAAAACTAGGGATTCAGGTTTTTCTAGAAGATGGGACTTTAAGAAACAGGACAACCAGGAAGGAAAGCAGTACAACTATCTGAGTCAAGAAGAGAAAGGTGGTAGGAGACTGTACTGAAATGAAACAAGATTTGAGAGATGGAGGTAGAAAAGATTTCTAGGAGAAAACATCAATTCTGTTTCACAGGTGTTGGGAAACCACTAATCCCTGAGAGATGTCGGATGCTCCTGGCTTTAAGGATCAATGTCTTAGCCAAAGGATACAGTGGCATTTCCCTGGAGACCCTCAAGCAAGTTATCGAAGTATTTAATGGTAAAGCCATGAATCCCCAGTCTGACCCTCCACTGAAGCTGGGCATTTACCACAGGTAGACTTGGTTGATGGCATGGTGAGAACCAAGAGAGACAAGATGATATAGAATAATGGAGATGAATGGAAACGGGCTTGGTGAGAAGGAGAATACCTGAGGGGAGAAGGGTGGGGACAGAAACGCTTACTCCTGTGTACCTTCAACTAACTCCTTATCACCCTTCACTTAGTATTTGGCATCTTTAAGTCTGGAACAAGCCCCTTAAGTCTGGCCCAAAGCTCAGAGCTGGAAAGAACCTTTAAGTCAGTGATGCCCAGATGTGGTTAGAGAAGTTGCATCAAATCATCTGGGAAGCACAATGGTTCCTGAATGTCTATCACAACGACCAATTCAGTAGCTCTGTTTAGTGCCCGGGAATCTGTCATCTTAATGCTCCCCAGATAGTGGGATACCCAGATTTAAATAACTGAAATTTAACTTCTTGCAAAGATATGAACAGAAGCATAAAGAGATCAAAGACTTGCTTTGGACCAGGAAGCCATCTTGTGCCAGGGTACACTACAGTTCAGCTCTTCGGGTCTTACTTCTCAGGATAGAAAACTTCCAATGTGGAGACAAGATTCGAAATACTAGAAGGCCACTGTCCCTTCTCACAGATAAGGATAAACATTATAGATCAGCACAGGCTTGGGAAACTCTTTGGGGTGAAGGTATTTGGAGTATGTATGGGTCTACATGGCTCTGCTGAGCAGACCAGTAATGATCCCACCACCAGTCTCTACTCCTACTCTGGTCTTCTCTGCAATCTCAGATAGTACACCTTTGGCTATAAACCTACCTATGCTTTATGGGTGAGTCCAGGGCTCCTCTGGGTCCCTAGAGTTCTGAGAATTCCCTGGGTGAACTAAGATCTGGAAGCTGGCCTGTGGATGACACTGCTTCATCCTATTAATATTATTTACAGTTGGAAAACACACTGCTATAGGAGTCTGAGTTTGCTTTAGAAAAAAGAGGACTTTTTTTTTTTTTGTACTGAGAATATCCTCCAGAATAGTACATGTCTGCTTATAAGTGGTGGTAAGGTAGCAGGCTGGGTGCCTAGGAACCTGGGCAAAAATAGAAAAAGGAACTATGTTGTCTATGCTTACCTCCTCAGAGAACCCCTGTGAATACTTTGGTATGCCTTATCCTTCTAGAACATTTTATATTACTTTTCTAACATAAATATTTCCATGTTTCCAGGTAATCTCTGATAGTGTTTTGCTTGGTATTTTTTTCTCTAATAGGTTTTAATAGCTGCACATACTCTTTGGTTATATGAAAGTCTCTTAATTCTTTTTAATTTTTTAATGTTTATTTATTTTTGAGAGAGAGAGAGTGAGAGTGTGTGAGCAGGGGAGGGGCAGAGGGAGAGGGAGACACAGAATCTGAAACAGGCTCCAGGCTCTAAGCTGTCAGCACAGAGCCCGACGTGGGGCTCTAACCCACGAACCATGAGATCATGACCTGAGCTGAAGTCGGATGCTTAACCAACTCAGCTGCCCAGGCACCCCAAAAATCTCTTAGTTCATTTCTAACTTTTTGTTCTCAGAACCAAGGCTGTAATGAAAAACAGCTAACTCTTGAAATTTTAGGTACATTGTTACAATCCCTAAAAATTTCTAGGTCTGATTAGAACATGCACAGTAAAAGCAAAGGGGCAGAAGACCAGGAAGGAGGAAAAACTTAAAGGAATAGATAATCCTTATGGGGATATGGGTTTCAGATCACCTTTCTTCCATGCAGCCTGATCTGTATTAGTCCCCTATGTACAGTGTCCCCCCCACCCCCAACCAGCTTCACACAGCAAATCTTAGCATGTTCTGGCTATAATCTGTAATGCTTCCCATTGTCCCTAGTAAAGAGCCTAAACTTATAAAAAATAAAGTTTCGTATGCTGTACCTTTCCTCCTCATGCCTTATTCATTCCATAAATTGAAGCTTGTATCTCCCACCCCCTTCACCCATTTTGCCCAATGCCCCCACCCCCATCAACCATCAATTTATTTTCTGTATTTATGAGTTTGTTTCGGGTTTTGTTTTGTTTTTTAGATTCCACATATAAGTGGACTGGTAATGTCCGTCTCACTGATTTCATTACCCACTAATAATACCCATTAAGTCCATCTACAATGTCACAAATGGCAGGGTCTCATTATTTGTTATGGCTGAGCAATATTCCATTGGATATAAATACTACCTCTTCTTTATCCATTCATCTATCAGTGGACATTTGGGCTGCTTCCATGTCTTGGCTATTGCAAATAGTGCTACTGTTAACATAGGGGTGGCGTATGTCTTTTCAAATCAGTGTTTTCATTTCCTCTGGGTACATATCCAGTAGTACAATTGCTGCGTCATGTAGTAGTTCTGTTTTTAATTTTTTGAGGAGATTCCGTACATTGTCCCCAGTGGCTGCACCAGTTTGCATTCCCACTAGCAGCTCACAGAGGTTCCCTTTTCTCCACATCCTTACCGATATTTGTTGTTTCTGAGTTGTTTATTTTAGCCATTTTGCCAGGTTGTGAGGTGATAGCTCCCTGTGGTTTTGATTTGCATTCCCTGATGATTAATAATACTGAGTATCTTTTTATGTGTCTGTTGGCCTTCTGTATGTCTTCGTTGAAACAAAAATGGCTATTCAGGCCCTCTGCCCACTTTTTAATTGGATTATTTGGTTTTTCTGGTGTTGAGATGTATAAGTTCTTTATATATTTTGCGTGTTAACCCTTTATCAGCCATATCATTTTCAAACACAGCACAGTCAGTAGGTTGCTTTTTCATTTTGTTGATGGCTCCCTTCATTGTGTAAAACTTCTAATTTTGATATAGTCCTAGTAGTTTATTTTTGCTTTTGCTTCCCTTTCCTGAAGAGCCATATCTAGAAAAATGTTGCTAAGACCAATATCAAAGTGATTACTGTGTTTTCCTTCTAGGAGTTTTATGGTTTCAGGTCTCACATTTAGGTCTTTAGTCCATTTTGTGTTAAGTTTTGTGTATGGTGTGAGAAAGTGGACTAGTTTTCCCAGCCTCAGACAAGACTGTCTTCCCCATTATATATTCTTATCTCCTTTGCCATTGATTTATTGACCATATAGGCATAGATTTCTGGGCTGTCTATTCTGTTCCATTCATCTGTTTGTCCATTTCTGTGCCAGTAACATATATTTTGATTACTACAGCTGTGATGTGTATCTTGAAATCTGAGATTGTGATACCTCCAGCTTTGTTCTTCTTTCTCAAGTTTGCTTTGGCTATTTGGAATCTTTTGTGGTTCCATACAAATTTTAGGATTGAAAAATCCCAGTGATGCTTTGATAGAAATTGCACTGAACATGTAGATTGCTTTGGTAGTGTGGACGTTTTAACAATATCAATTCTTCTACTCCATGAGCGCAAAATATATTATTTGTGTTGGCTTCCATTTCTTTCATCAATGTTTTATAGTTTTCAGAGTACATATCTTTACAGTCTAAACTAAAAGTGTCTTATAAGGGAAGGAAGGCCTTTTAGCATTGGGGAGGGTGCTCTCTCCCGCCCACCCTCTTTTATTCCCCTCTGCCTTTTTTCTTAATAGCAGTGCACCTACGTTCATTAAGCATTAATTGTGCCCCAGGAACTGTCTTTCCCCAGGTATTTGTGCCATAAAGTGATACTAGATCCTATTGGGGGAGGTTGGTCTCCCTGACAACATGAAGTAGCCAGAAGTAACCGGTGCCTACTTCTCTCCCAGCCTCCTGCTTGCCCTACGTTCCAGAAAAAGGAACCGTCGGTGCCAGTGGAGACCTTGCGCCACTCTCTCATCTTGCTCTTGGGCTAATTGGAGAAGGGAAGATGTGGTCTCCAAAGAGTGGCTGGGCTGATGCTAAATACGTAAGACTTTAACAACTTACATCTGCAGTAATTGCCCTAGGCTGGACACCAGCTGCACTCGCATACTTTATAGCACTGAATCCTTGCCACAGCCCCATGAGGTAGCCACCATTAGTCAAACTAGGTAAGGCTCTTAGCTTCCATACTTTACTGCTGGTCCTTTGGACGTGATGGTCACCTTGGTGAAAAGGAACAGCAGCCAGTATTAATCCCAACAATTTATTCTGCAGCTAAAACGCTTCCAGTGTCTATCACGCACTGTTGCAAATTTACTCAGTCTCACAGTGTAGCGCTGTGGATCATAGTATTGCTGTATGACCTCTGGAAAGCAGGCTCCATTTTCCTCTAAGCTCTCCCCCTACTCCCCCTCCATGGCTAATCAGAAGGGCTTGTTTTTGATAAAACCTTAATGTTTTCCCCACCCATCTCCAAATTCCTTTGGAGCAGCCCAAAGAATTATTTGAAGTGTCGTCTCAGGTCAATTGCTGAGAGGTTCCCCAGTAAAGGGGCAGAGGACCCAGGGGAAGGAAGAAGTTAAGGGAACAGATAATCCTAAGGAGGGTACGGGTTCCAGATCTCCTTTCTTTCCTACAGCCTGATCTCTATTTCTCTGTACAGTTTTCCCAGCCACCTTCACACAGCAAATTCAAGCATATCCTGGCTCAAGCCTATAATGCTTCCCATTGTCCTTAGAATAAAGTCTAAATTTAGACTGGTTTATAAGAATCTTGTTGGTCTAATCCCTCCTATTAGAGGGATTACAGAAACTAGAGGTTCCTTACAGCTGGGATGTGCTGTGACCAGCATGTGCTCATTCTTCTCTTCTTCACTCACTCCTCTGATAAGTCCTCTGGGAAACTTTCCTCTCTGCTACCCTGGTTCTTTTCCCTCCAAAAGCTATTTGCCCTTCCTTTGTGCTATCCTGGTATTTTATGTGCTCATTTTCTAGCAAACCCTACCTACTTCCTGCCTCCTAGACCATTTCACATACTCTTACTCTGTAAGCATGGGCTCAAGAAGCACCAGGAGAAAAAGTGAATCACTAAGGTGGAAACTGAACACAAAGGACCTAAAAACCAAAATTCAGGGTTACTTCTGTAGACCCTAAGGCCCCTGATTTAAGTATAACAATTATGTGAGATATAAGTCTGCTTTTAGATTAAAGAACAGAACTAGAGAATATACCAGAGTGGATGAACAAAATCAATTCATGAAGTCTACTCTTTTATAAGACAGATCTTTAGGCTTAAGGATATTTCACTGATTCCTTAGGAAATTAGAAAAAGGCTGGTATTTTATTTGATACCCATTTTTATCTTTTTAATCATTCTGCAGGTCTTGGAAGCTCATGGTTTGAAACCAGTTGTTTTGAAACCAAAAGAGGTAAGGAGATTCAAAGAAAACGTATTCATTTTAACGTACACTATTTTCAGCCTTAATGTCAGTCTCACTGATTTCTTAAAATAAATGTGGCTTTCATGTTTGTTAGAAGTTTGCCACTGAAGAAAGGACTCATCCATAAGCATTTAAAAGATTCTTCCTGCCACAAATGCTTAGGGGTTCTCTTACTTAATTCAAAGTTCAAATCAGGATCTCTAAGGATCCCTAATGGATGCTATAAGTCAAGATTCCTCAGGGTGCTCTCAGCCAAGACTCTTGGATCAGAAATGTTTTAAGATGTCTTGTCACAATGATAAGTTAAAGAAGAAATGCTGCGTAATTAGGAGCTAAAGTCTTTATATGCAGCTACACTGAAGGTCCGTTGTTGTCTTGAGAATGGGGATACTTAACACGTATTACACTTTGCGGGGGGTTTATACTAACAATTTCACATAGGATAGTACTTAATCCTCAAGTCCTTAAATAAGCATTACTGCCCTGCACTTTAGAAAACATAAATAAGTGTCATTCAGCTGACTGGTTAACTTTTCTCTTATGGATGCAAAAGATATGAAATCAACTTGTACACAGGTTACAATAAATATGGCAAGGAACTTCTCTCTTTCTTTCCAAAGGGTCTGGCGCTCATCAACGGGACACAGATGATCACCTCCCTGGGCTGTGAAGCTGTGGAGAGAGCCAGTGCTATTGCACGTCAGGCTGACATCGTGGCGGCCCTGACCCTTGAGGTGCTGAAGGGCACCACCAAAGCCTTCGATACTGGTCAGCATGGTTCCTCCATCTGGTTGTTACTCAGTCATTCAGAGGTGCTTGGGTGGGCTAGATCAAGTCTTTAAACATGAGTGGTGGGAGTACATGGTAGGGGAAAAAGGGAAAACCCAAGTGTCTATGGCATACACAATACTACTACAGCTTCATCTAAGTTATGCCACACTTGATGGTTAAAATGACCACATTTTATGGATGCTGACTCTAGAATTCACCCAGAGTTCTGGATCACTCAGGCCCAACTCCCATCAAACTGTGCACTGTCTTGGAAATCTGTTCACAGTGTTTTAGAATTAGAGTAGAATTAAAGTTGGTCTCCATTAGAAAATTGAGATAGAAAAACTATAGAAGTTGTAGTTTACCTGGAAAGTAGTGAATTTGAAAGACTCCCCACTATTCTATATAGTAAGACAGAAAAAGTGTCTAAAATTGATTTAAAACGGTCTAAAATTGGCCAGTATGGAGGTCCCTTTCATTAGGAGCCTAAACCTTTGAGGGTAGGCCCAGGGTCCTGAGTTGAATTCCCAGAGGGCTTAACACATAGTTTGCACTCAGATATTTAAAGTACAAAGAATACAAAAGAATGAAATCTGGCCATGTGTAGCAATCTGGATGGACCTTGAGGGTGTTATGCTGAGCAAAAATAAGTCAGGCAGAGAAGGACAAATACCATATGTTTACACATATAGGAGGATTAGGAGGAACTTAACGGAGGACCATGGGGGAGAAGAAAGGGGGAAACAGTGGGGGAGAGGGAGGGAGGCAAACCATGAGAGACTCTTGAATGCTGAGAACAAACTGAGGACTGATGGGTGTGGGGGGGAGGGGGAGGTGATGAGAATAGAGGAGAGCACTTGTGGGGATGAGCACTGGGTGTTATATGGAAACCAACTTAACAACTATTTTTAATTTTAAAAAGTAAAGTAGAAAGAATACAGTCAATAGGAAAATCTTGCTTTTGGAGTCAAGTTTCTAACTGTGAGTGGTGCTAAGAACCCCTGGGATTTTGAGGGCTCGGGTCAGCACCATGGATGGTCCTGAACCATCAATGGTAGTTCATTCTAATGTAAGAATTGCTCAGACTTGTTCTCCGTCAATTCTAGACATTCATGCTGTTCGCCCTCATCGTGGACAAATTGAAGTTGCTTTTCGGTTTCGGTCACTCTTGGACTCGGATCACCACCCTTCTGAAATAGCAGGTCTGGGCATGTGTATGTGAAAAAGCTTATTTGGTTTTGTGTTTTGTGGGGGGAAAAAAACTGATAACTTTGAAAAAAATTGCTGTCCCTTCCACAGAAAGTCACAGGTTCTGTGATCGTGTTCAAGATGCATACACCTTGCGCTGCTGTCCACAGGTAAACAGACAAAAAACCTTTTCTTTTTTTCCAGTTCAGGGAGGGATGAATAGAAAAAGTCGTAAGTGTTAAAATGTCATGTAATCATCAATTATAATCCAAATTTCTTTACTGCCTCTATGTATGTTATACTTCCTTTTGTCCAATTATTTTAGTTCCCATTCTATGTATTAAGCTCTTTGTTTCCTTTTGAACTGCTTTGCTCAATTCCCTTGTACAGAACCACAAGAAACAACTTGCTGTGTTGGTTTAGTGCTCTAATTTTTTAAAATTCTGAGTAATAACATCATCCTAACCATTAATGGAATTTTACTGGTTCTCCCTTTTAGAGCAAGAACCAGCCTTCCAGAGATGTTTGGAGGAAAGTCTAATCAAAATTCAAGTGCACATCAGGGTTTTACCTTATCTGCATTTAATAAGCAGATATAAACCATCATAAATAAATTTGTGAGGCTTAACGTTAGATTAAAACAATGCAGAAGACCTGAGTGGGCATGTGGCATCTGGTATTGCAAATGTTGTAACTCATTTGTGAATGGCAATTAGCTGAGTAAGAGATTAACACACATCTCAAGAATCAAACAATATTTGATCTGATGCCAGATTTTGTAGTGTAATAAAGAGTCCTCCCTAGAATAGATACCCTATTTCCTTTATCATAGCAAGTTCTATTTAGCTAGTTGATCAAAATCATCTATGGAAAGGAATTGCTAAATTAGCTATACAATACAAATAAATTCCAGTTTAAAACATACTTGCTCTTTGGGGCACTGGCATGGCTCAGTTGGTTACGTGCCCGACTCTTGATTTTGGCTCATATCATGATCTCATGCTTCATGAGTTTGAGCCCCACATCAGGCTCCATGCTGATAGCATGGTGATAGCATGGAGCCTGCTTGAGATTCTCTTTCATTCTCGCTCTGCCCCTCCCCTGCTCATTCTCTCTCTCTCTCTCTCAAAACAAATAAACATTAAAAAAAAAAAAACATTCTTACTATTCTAGTAAGAATATCAGACCTTTACGACAGACATCATTATCAATGTTTTCAATGTATTAACTCATTTAATCTTGTATTTTAGGTCCATGGTGTGGTAAATGACACAATAGCGTTTGTGAAGAACATCATTACCACAGAACTTAACAGTGCAACAGATAATCCTGTATCTTTTGACTGCTTGCTAAACTGTAGTTATAGAAATACAGCTAGTAAGTTTTAGATATGCTAAAGTGATCACTTTAGGTAGCATCTCTGTTATGTTACTCCATTTCATAGACTTCGTACCTGAGGTTCAGAGGACCCTCAGAGCTGATGAGTGGCAGGGGCAGGTCTGTGACCTAATTTCACTTCAGAGACTAACATGCTGTGCTTTCCAAACGGACTCGTTGAAAGCAGATGGACAGATTTCCAGCATTGGCTGAGAGGTTTCATGAAAACCTTTGCCCTAAAATGCATTGCTGAGATCACTGATAGAAAAATGAAAACTGAGGTCATAGATGTGACTGTGGGGATCCTGGGTAGGTTGGCATTAATGCAAGCCTTCCTGGTTCTTGTGATGCATGAAACAGAAGGCAGCTTGTTAACACTTACCAAAATAACAATCAAAGAGTTATGGCTTTCCTCATCTCAAGTTTTTATTTTTGACATGGACTTTACTCAAATTAGCATTTCCATATTTCTACAAAGAATAGTAAGAATGCTTCCATTTTTCAAGGTTGGAGCTCTTCTCTCCTTCATGGTGTGGGTATCTTAGCGCCATCTTGTTTTTGCTTTGGAATATTCTTTGATGGTATAGTTCCCCCAGACATTGATGTGATCAGTTAGGAGTCACAATGGCAAAGTTTCACAGAGATCTCCAATATTGCCTTTAAAGACCACCCCACCCTTAGGGACATATGCCTTTCTATCCTATGTCTGCCTCATTTCCTAATACTGGACAAAGTGCTGGGTTAGCAACCCTGAAAGCACAGTTCATAGCTTACCAGACAGGTTTCACAGCAGCTGTGACCCTTTCATCACAAGATCCTTTTGGTGTGGTTGCTCTGACAAGTTTACTTGAGGATGTGTGTTCTATGTCCCCTCAGACTGTTTTACAGTGAAGTTAGACCCACACTAAATAAACTTCAAGTGAGTCACCTCAACACATTTCACTCCCCAAAAGGGACTAGCATTTTTATGAAGTCTTGTCTCATCTGTCAATTCTTGCACTGTGAGGAGAGGCATCCTTTCTACACTTACATAATTTAGACCTGAAAGGGTATCTTATAGAGTAAAAAACAAAACAAAACATACGTACACACACACACACACACACACCAAAAAAAACAAAGAATTGCCATTAAATTATTAGATATGGGAGAGGGATAATTCCTTACTAAATCCTTACCCTACCACTCACCCCAGCAAAAGTTTCAGCCAAAAGCCTTTTCCTTTTTCAATAACGATTCTTAATTACTGATGAATTTCCAATAAGGAAATATTTGAAAGTTCTCCTACAATAGTGATGTTACTTGAAAGAGAATAGTCTTCTGAATTTTTCTGTTGTAGATATAGAGCACCTATTACATAGTTGCTAGATGTTATTGGAGCTAAATTCGAATTGCTATAATCTGATAGCCAGCAAACAAATTTGGAACTGGAAAACAACAGAACATGCTAAAGTTGTAAATAGGGGCAGAGATTACTTGCTATAAGGATTCAGAAAATGGAGAAAAGACAAGGGTCTGTGATTGGGGGTGGGTTAGTTGATCTAAACTGTTTTCAGGGAAGGTACTAAGCACTAAATTACTATGGTTGTGGTGCTTGAGAATCTCTAATCTCAAGAAAAAAAAAATTTCATGTCCCATGTTTCCTTGGTCCCCAACTGGGTGTACATGATTCATCTTTCAGGTTCTGGATATTTGTTTTGTTTTTGGTTTTTTGTCCCTTTAGGTCAACACCTGGCTCATAGAATCTCCTTCCCTCACCCATATTTGTACAAGGGCTATCAGTGTTACAAATTAGTGGGTTGGAAAGAGTTCTGCAAGTATCCCCTGCTTTTTTGAAAGTTTGCATTACGCCGCTTTGCTTGTATGAAAGACCTACATTAGTACTCATTTTCACTGACTGAAAGAAATCTGAAGTGGTAGAAAGTGGTAGAAAGAAAACTGACAGTCGTATCACTGAGCTCCTTACCTGGGAACTACACCCAGCGTCAAGCTGCCATTGCTTTGAACTATATGAACATCTGTGCTTTATCTTATCTTAATTTATTTTATGCATCCATTAGCAAGATGTGTCCTATGGTATCAGAAAGCTAAAAGAGGTTATTTTGAGGGTCTGGGACTCCTCAAAAAATTTTCCCCGTAAATTAATGGTAAGCACTTCTTCACTTTATGCCATTTTGGTTTAGAAAAGATTATCATAGGAACACTCTACTTTCGGATAGCGGGGGAGACCTGTGCTTGCAGTGATCAGCAAATGTTACATTCAAGCCTTAACCTGTTTTGAAAGATGGTATTTGCCAGTAGGGGCGAGACTATTTCTGGAGGAAACTTCCATGGTGAATATCCAGCCAAAGTAAGTTTTTTAGAATTGCTCCTGACACTGAAAGCAAATTCCAACTTAGGCTCAATTCAACTGAATTGAAACACTTCTTTCCAGGCCCTGGACTATTTGGCCATTGGAGTTCATGAGCTTGCTGCTATTAGTGAAAGAAGAATCGAAAGGCTCTGTAACCCCTCCCTCAGCGAGCTGCCTGCCTTCCTGGTTGCTGAGGGGGGTCTGAACTCGGGATTCATGATTGCACATTGTACGGCTGCAGCCCTCGGTAAGAACACTGCCCGCTTCTCAGAACGCAAGCCTGTCCTTTTTATCTGAAAGTGTCAAATTTATCCTTGAATGAGGTTTTCTCCCACTTCATTTGCATCCTACCTGTCTCAATTCAAATGCACAAGGAAGCCTATTTTAGAAAAAAATATATATAAAATAAAATCTAAACAAAGTTAAACTAAAACAGAATAATACCCTAATGAGCTTGTAAATACTGAGGTTTCCACAATTTCTCTGTACGAAGCAATTTAACATCACATACAAATGTCATGTTTGTAGCTTTTTCCTGAAATCACAATTTGGAGACTGTCAGAAGGAAAAAGGCAAAGATATGTATAATTAAGGTGAAACATGACCTGACCTGAATGATTAAACGTTGGATACATTCCATTAGATATACTGACACCTAAGAACATAAGGATGTGATTACAATATGCAAAAATGCTTATAAGAAGCAAGATGCCCTCTATGAGAACTGAGGTTCAGTGTCACTGATTTCTGAATTAAAACTGTAAGTAACACATCAGAATAGGGCCTGGTACGAAGGACCTGCTAAGGGCTTCATTTATATTTACTCACTTCATGATCACAACAATACCGTGAGGCAGGCACTATTATTACCCCCATTGTATAGATGAATACCCAAAGATCTGAGAAGTTAGGTGACTTACCCAACATTGAACAGCTAGGAAGTAGAACTGAATTCAAACCTAGGCACTTTTGTTCTAAAATCTATGCTCTGACTTCCATCAATGCAGATCTCATTTTAATGAGTACAAAATCCTAATATGGCTGCCAAATTTAACAAATAGAAATGCAAGATGCCCAGTTAGATTTGAATTATTTGAGATATACTTATACTAAAAAATTACTTGTTTTTTTAACTGAAAGTCAAAGTTAATTGAGCATTCTGTATTTTTTCTGGCAAACCTATGCAAGAGGCAGGATACTGTGTGGTTAATTAAGAGCATAGACTCTGGGTCCAAATCCCAACTCTGCCATTTACCAGGAGTATGGTACGGAGCAAGTTTCTTAATCCTATTGACCCTTGGTTTACTCTTCTGTAAAATAGGGGCTGGTAAATTTACCTAATGGGCTAACTTGAGGGTTAAATGAATTAATGCATACGAGGCCTCAGGACTATGCCTGGCATGTCTCTAAGCACTAAATAAATATTAGTTGCTATTAAGATTACTCCTAACCCTTTCCTCACCGAAGCCTCACATGGAAACTCAACAAAACCAACATAGTCCCTGAATTCATTGTGTCCTCTGTCAAGGATCTTCTATTTGCTCACTTAACCCCCTTATTAAAATACTCCCTTAAAGGGTAGTGGCTTCTCACATTAACATAGGGAGGTCGTGGTTGATTTCTAGAAAACATTAGGGACTTCAGAAAGCTACATTTGAATGTGTCTGGCTCCCCTAAACTGCCTACTGAAGTTGCTCAACTTGCTTTCTTTATAATGAAATGGGTAGTTTTCTTTTTGGGGGACATGAAACTTCTCTTTCTGAAAGAGCCTCACCACAGCCTGCTTATCCATCTAGGGTCACAGGACCTGGGCCTTGAAGTGCTGAAACATGGCAAGCCCTGGGCAGACCAGGACGAGCTGAACACCTTAGTTTATGTAGCTAGATTACCTCAGGTAACCACTGAAGTCTCACTCAGCCACTCTCAGGGTCAAAAATGTAGGGGAGAAAACTCTTTGAGTTTGGCCTTCCCTGGCTTCTGGAGCTGGGAAGGAGCTCTGTAATCTAGGCCCTCCATACTAACAGTGTTGTCTTTGAGCCAAAATTCCAGCCATCAGCTGGGAGCTTATTAGCACAGCAGCATCTCAGGAGCACTCAAAACTCAACATTTGCATTTTGACAAGGTGAAGTGAGTCATAATGCACAATACAGTTTGGGAGCTACCAATCTAGGCCATCACTGGGATTTCATCCACCTCCCCAAGTTATATCAGGCAGTCATGAAGCCCTTGCTTCAACCCAGCTCCACTTATATCATCACTGAACAGTCTGAACTGTAAAATATCCTTACTCAAGATCTGTGGGTCCAGTCTCCATCCCCAAATACCACCCTGAGTTCTAATGCCTCCTCTGGTGACACTACCAGTCAGTTGTTCTCGAGAATGCAGAAAAGACCATCATGTCTTTTTTTTCCTAGTCTCCTTAGCATGCTAAATGTTTCCGTGTTTTCAACTGGGCTTTGTAATATTAAGATTCCCATCTGGTCTTATCTCAGAATTCACTATTGACTCCAAGTTCTTCTCACTTTGATACAAACCCAACCTGCTTCCATTTCCCAATATAATTTTGGACCATCTGGCACTTGGATAACAACCCAGAGATCCTGGAAAGGATACTCCATGACGTTGGGCACGGGGAGAAGCCAACATGGCAATTTTTCCTATTAGAAGCATATTTAACTTGCACGGCCTCTTGCAGTTTCTGAGAACAAGGCTCTGTGCCACCCCTCGTCGGTGGACTCTCTCTCCACCAGCGCTGCCACAGAGGACCATGTCTCCATGGGAGGATGGGCAGCAAGGAAGGCACTTCGGGTCATCGAGCACGTGGAGCAAGGTAAACCCAGCCATTGTGGGACGGCAAGCAAGCCTCTCTGATTAACTACTACATCTGTGAGCCTCAAAATAGGGAGCATCAGCATCACCCAGGAACCTGTGAGAAAGGCAGATTCTTAGGGCCCCCCCAAGACCTACTAAAGTAGAAACTCTAGGGAGAGAACAGAACAATCTGGCTTAACAAGTCTTCCAGGTGATGCTGATGCTCGCTGAAAATTATGTACCACACCTGCTGACCCAGCAGGTTTATTGGTTGGCTTTATTTTTCAAACAATTTAAAATATATTCAGAAGAGAAGAGATTAGTACCGAGAGCCCTTATTTATACCTCACTCGACTCAACAGAACATTTGCTTCATTTTTTTCTTTTTCCGTTCTCAAGTTATTTTCAAACAAACCTCATCATATTATTTCCGTCCTGCATTCTTTATCCCTTAAATATGAACACATTTTTCAACGGACAGAGCCCTCAGGTGCCCTTGTTTTGTTTTTTTTTTAAAGGGGATTACTGGGGTGCCTGGGTGGCTTAGTCGGTTGGGCGTCGGACTTTCGCTTAGGTCATGATCTCGCGCGCGGTTCGTGGGTTCGAGCCCCGCGTCGGGCTCTGTGCTGACTGCCAGCTCAGAGCCTGGAGCCTACTTCAGAGTCTGTATCTCCCTCTCTCTCTGACCCTCCCCTGCTCACGCTGTCTCTCTCTCTCTCTCTCTCTCCTAGAAATAAATAAAAAATTTAAAAAAAAATAAAAAGGGATTACCTTCCTTTAGGCATTGTTATCTAAGCTCCCAAGTTTTTGCAACTGTATTGGAAGCAGTTGGCTGACAAAAGAGTATCACTACAGTAACTCCCCCTTACCCCCGGGGATACGTTCCAGGACCACGAGTGGATGCCTGACACCACGGGTGGTACCAATTCCTATGTATACCGTGTTTTTTCCTGTACACACATACCTATGATAACGTTATTTTATAAATTAGGCACAGTAAGATAGTAACAAGAACAATAAAATAGAATAATCATAACAATATATTGAAATAAAAGTTGTGTGAATGTGAACCCTCTCAAAATATCTTACTGTACTCACCCTTTCTTGTTACTGTGTGAGGTGATAAAACGCCTACGGACGAGATGAAGTGAGGTGAATGTCGCAGGCGTTGTGACGTAGCGTTAGGCTACTATTGACCTGATGATTCATCAGAAAGAGGAATCTGATGAATCAGGATCACCTGCTTGCAGACCGTAGTTGATTACGGGCACCCCAAACTGTGGAAAGCGAAACAGCAGATAAGCAAAGACCACGGTATTTTAAGATAAATGTGGGAGAGTTGAGTATTCTTTTTAACAGCTGTATTGAGATATAATTTACATACCATACAATCACCCATTTAAATTGTACACTTGAGTTGTTACTAGTATACTCACAGAATTGTGCAATCACTACCACAAATTTTAGAACATTTTCATCACCTCAGAAAGAAACCTTGTACCCTTTACCTATCACTCTCCTATTCTCCTACCCTGTCCACAGGCTTATGCACCCACTAATGTACTTTCTCTCTCTATGGATTTGCCCATTCTGGACATTTCATGTAAATGTCACACAGTATATGGCCTTTTGTATCTGGCTTCTTTCAGTCACTATAATGTGTTCAGGGCTCATCCGTGTTGTAGCATGTATTAGTACTTCATTCCTTTTTATGGCCACATATTCCATTTTGTGGATTTACCACATTTTGTTTATCCATTCATCAGTTGAGAGATGTTTGGGTTTTGTCCACCTTTTGCCTAATATGAATAATGCTGCTACAGACATTTGTGTACAAGTTTTTATGAAGACCTATGTTTTCATTTCTCTAGGGTGGAATTGCTAAGTCATATGGTAACTTATGTTCATCTTTTTGAGGAACTGCCAGACTGTTTTCCAAAGTGGCCGTACCATGTTACATTCCTACCAGCAGTGTGTGAGAGTTCTGAATTTTCCACATCCTCACCAACACTTGTTATTAACTGCCTACCAGAGTGTGTTGTTCCTAATGTTCTTCCTTGAGATGGTCTCCCCATTGAACATGGGCCAAAAGGCTAAGGAGTCACCCTTATCCGACTCCTGTCCAGATCAGATCTTCTATCCAATTTTTAGCAAATTAAACTTATCATCAAAAGACAGCAAATCAAGGTGCCATCATCTACTTTTGATTGATGTCTCCTTGAATTTACTACAGTTCTTCCACAGTCAGCACATACAATAATCCAGATGAACTTCTTAAAATCCAGTTTTGATCACACCATGTTCCTGCTCAAATTTGCCAAGGTGCTTCATCGTACTCAGAACAAAATCCAGCCCCCGCCCTGTGGCCCCCAAAGATCACGCATGATCTGGCTTCTAGCTCTCTCTGGCACCTGCCTCCTTTCCCTTCTCTACCCGGGAGGCACAGTGCTAGTCTTGTATCTTCCAGTACCCTCAGCGCCTGTGTCCTTGCTGGTCTCTCTGCAACATTGTTCCCCAAGGACTTCACACGCTTTGCTTCTTCACTCTACTTTTGTAGCCGCTCAGATTTCACCTCAGATGCCTTCCCTGTCCGGCCCAGTTCAACTTCTCAAATTTTCCAATACCTTACATATGAAGTGAGGCGACTAGACTAGAAGATGTAAAGTTTCTTCCAGGTCCAAAATAGATTGTTTTACTTCATCCTCTCCAATTGTGACTTGTCTGTACTCACCAGAGTTTGTGATGTGATTCATAAATTCTAAGACAAAAAGTCAAGTATTTTCAATACTCCATTTCAGTTAACCACTTAAATGGTTTGATCAACTTTATGCTTCTAAACTATTTTTTTCTTGGCAAATAATGGAATCCAAGTGTAGAGAAACTTAATGTCAATATTAAAGTCGATCACAAGGTATGGTACATTTAATAAGTTCTTAAGTAGGAAAAACCTATTTAAGAATTGTTTTATCAAGAAACCTAAAGTTGGCAAAATATCAATTTCTAGAATTTCACTTAAGAAAATGTTTAATATTTATTTTTGTAAGCGAGAAAGACAGAATGGGACCAGAAGAGGGACAGAGAGAGGGAGACACATAATCCGAGGCAGGCTCGAGGATCTGAGCTGTTAGCCCAGAGCCCAACTTGGGACTCGAACTCACAAACCATGAGATCATGACCTGAGCTGAAGTTGGGAAGCTTAACCAAGTGAGGTTCCCCTAGAATTTCAGTTTTAATGGGCCTGGGAGCTTTCGAGTTTGAAGGTTTGAAATGAACAATATAGAGTTAGTCCCAGAACAACAAAAAACTCATTTTCTCATTCACTGTCTCCTTCAATCCTTTAATGAAAGTCTATTGCCAGATATTTCAAGCCAAAAAAATAGCAAGACTGAAAATAAATTGAAATTTATGCAAAGGTAGAAATCAGACAAAGGTGTCATCCATCTTGATCAGATAAGGAGGAAGGGAGGGACTAAGACATTTACCAGGATAATGCTTTCCTTCTCAACATTAAAGATACAGCCAATAGATTAGAAAAGCAAATTTAAGATGGTAACCAAATACCAAAGCAGCTTTATTCTACCACTAGACAGAGAACCAACCATCTCTTAGTTGGCTAACAGTGTCAACTTCCTTGTGAGTTATGTCTCCCGAGCATGAAGTTAGGCTTTAACCATCCATACCCTCCACCTTTCTTGTCGTAGTGCTGGCCATCGAACTTCTGGCAGCCTGCCAGGGCATAGAGTTTCTACGCCCCCTGAGAACAACCACTCCCCTGGAAAAAGTATATGACCTGGTGCGCTCTGTTGTAAGGTAAAGTCAAACAGGTCGATGACATAGTTTCAGATCTGTGAACCCAGCAGTGGTTAATGTTTGGCTGATGATTTGATGTGCTTTCTTTGTAGGCCTTGGATAAAAGATCGCTTCATGGCCCCAGACATCGAGGCAGCACACAGGCTGCTCCTGGAACAGAAGGCAAGTTGGCCACTTGGCTTACTTCTTAGTTTTGGGTCATTATGGGAGAGCAAAGCAGGAGTAGAGAGTGAAGAAATACTGTTTTATTCTTTTGTTTCTTGTTTATGCCTTGAATATGAACAAAAAGGAATTTATGCAACATCCAAGGCCATGAAAAAGCTATCTGATAACCTCTTAAGTGTCCCATGTTGTACCCAAACATTGAATATCTAATGATTATAAACTGATATGATTTTAAATGGAGTTTGGGACAGGTATTCACGGGGAGAAAATGAGATGAAAGTTTCATGGATCCCCTTAACCAAGAACATTCTCTTTCATTCAAAAGTACATTCTCTTTCTGTGATGCTATCACCACCACCTCCAACTGGTCCAATGACTAAATAGACCTGAAGAGAAAACAAAGTCCCAGGTTTTTACTTCAAAGGTCTTTAGGTCTGTCTACTGCTGTGGTATGTCCCACCCTATTATCACCTTGAGTAAGATACTATGGGTTCTCTTTACTGCTTATTTCCTCTGGCTTCATTGACTAGAAATTTCTCTGATAGAGACAGATGCCTCACAGGCTGACTCATTTTATAAATATATTGTTTAAAGTTCTTTAAGGCTTTTGTAATAATTTGTGAGTATCATGTTCTCTAGAATTTCTTGATTTCCCCTGGAACCATTGCTCTGCTCTTGGGGAATGATTTTTCCCTTTGATCTTCATATCCGTCATTTCTAAGTGTGCTCTACACCCTTTGAGGGGATGCCCCCTGCCTGCTGCCAACTTTGGTGCTTGTAGAGAGGTAAATGAGAAAAGTTAGCCTTTTTTTTTTTTTTTAAATTTATTTTTAGGAGAGAGAGAGACAGTGTGAGCAGGGGAGGGTCAGAGAGAGAGGGTGTCACAGGCTGAAACAGTCTCCAGGCTCTGAGCTGGCAGTCAGCACAGAGCCCGACGCGGGGCTCGAACCCACGAACCGCGAGATCATGACCCAAGCGAAAGTCGGAAGCTTAACCGACTAAGCCACCCAGGCGCCCCAAGTTAGCCTTTTCTTTTAATTCATTGAAATATAACTGACATATAACATTATATTCATTTCAGGAGCATAACATAATAGCTTAATATTTGTATATATTGCAAAATGATCACCATAATAAATCTAACAAACATCTGTCACCATACATAATTACAGTTTCTTCTTATGAGGAGAACTTTTAAGATCTAATCTCTGAGTAACTTTCAAATATATAATATAATATTATTAACTATAGTCACCATGTTGTATATTATATCCCCCAGCACATATTTATTTTATAATTGGAGGTTTGTACCTTTCGACCCCCTTTACCCATATTGCTCACCCTCTACCCCCCCAACTTTGGCAGCCACCAATCTATTCTATGAGCTCAGTTTCTGTTGTTGTGGCTGATATTTAGATTCCACATGTAAGTGAGATCCTACATTATTTGTCTTTGTGTGATTCATTTCACTTAGTATACTGCTCTCACAGTCCATCCATGTTGTCACAAATGCCAAGAGTCCTTTCTTTTTTATGGACGATTAATACACCCACAAACACACGACACTGTCCTATCCATTCATCTGTTACTGAAAACCAAGCTCGGCTGTCCATCGCTTGAAAGGCCAATACTCAAGAGACGAGTTTTGATTGGAAAGGAATATGAGCTTTATTCAGGAGGCTGGCCACCTGGGGAGAAGTAGACTCTGGTCCAAAAGCCAACTCCCAGGTTTCTACCTGGCCCAGAGATCTTTAAAGGGGGTTAATCAGTAAAGGCAGTGCAGTGATCTATGACATTTCTTACTTACACACAGACTCAATGATGTCAGCTACAGAGTTATCTCAGTGCTTAGAGGTTGTGGAAGAAGTTCTAGTTTCTTGGTGCCCAGGGGAGCAGGGGAGCTGCGCAAGGAGGTCTGGTTTCTTGGTACCCAGAGATTGTGCAAGAGTACTTTGTTCTTCTGCAAAGGAGGGCAAGATCTACAGATGGGCAAAGGGAGGTCAGTAAAGTTACTTGTGTGACCTTAAAAAAGAGAAACACTTTACTAAAATATTGCTGAGCTGGTTGGAAAGCCAAGGTGCCTTCAAACATACCTGCTGGTCTCTGCAGCCCAGGAAAGTTCTTTTTTTTTTTTTTTTTTTTAAATTTTTTTAATGTTTTATTGATTTCCAGGAGAGAGAGAGAGAGACAGCGTGAGCAGGGGAGGGTCAGAGAGAGAGGGAGTCACAGACTGAAACAGGCTCCAGGCTCTGAGCTGGCAGTCAGCACAGAGCCGGACGCGGGGCTCGAACCCACGAACCGCGAGATCATGACCTAAGTGAAAGTCGGAAGCTTAACCGACTAAGGCACCCAGGCGCCCCATCCCAGGAAAGTTCTTGATCCTTCATTCCCCAAGGCCAATGGTTGGCAAATCTCAAAGGAAATAAATCAATTCTGTTACAGATCAAGGAGAGCCTTGCAAGCAAGCAAAAGTGTGTTACCTTAACTCAAGTCAACTCTTAAGACTGGATGGAGTTGTTATATACATCTGTCTGTGGACACTTAGGTTGCTTCCATGTCTTGGCTATTTGTAAATAATGCTACAGTTGAACATGGATGCACGTATCTTTTCAAGGAAGTTAGCCTTTGAAAGAATACATTTTTTAAGGTAATACAAAAGAATAGGAAATGCTCCTTTGTTGTTAGCACCAAACTGATAAAAAGCCACTATAAACCAAAAACAGGACCTTAACGTAAGGAGACATATGCTTGAAAGAGAATTGTTTAGTGGGTGGAGGTATAAACAAGAGTCTGAAGCACTGTCTCGCCAACTGTGATGTGCATGTGACTCTCCGAGGGATCTTCTCCCAGATGCTGCTGCCACTGGTCCATGAGTCACCCATTGAGTAGCAAGGGTGTAAGGAGTAGAGCACGTTCAGCATGGAAATCTGGCAAGTGAGGAAATCCACTGCCTTACTTAAAACTTGTTTTAGAAAACACATGGTCCTATCTTTGAGCAACTTTCCTGAATGCTGTCCACACTGAATTCTCTAGGCTTTGTGTGTTTGTTGGCTTGTTTTGCTTCAGAAGCGTAAGCAGCTGAAAACCTTCGTGGTAACTCCAGAAAGGTTTCAGACTAGCTTTGCGCAGTGGCAGTCTCGTAGCCAATGAGGTTTATCCAAGGTGCGATTATTGCTAATAGAAAGGTTTCAGACTTTGTATTTTAAAAGCTGTTAATGCAATCAAAGGGCAATAGACACAGATCATATGTCAAATGGCTTAGAACAAAAGCAAGGAAACAGCCACTATGTGTTTAGTCAGCTATAAATGTTTTGGTCCAATGAAGTTGATGTTCAATGGCACGTGAGAACAGTGTCCTCAACATTTTGACTTTGTTTTGTCCTTCTCAGGTTTGGGAAGTAGCTGCACCATACATAGAAAAATACAGAATGGAGCATATTCCAGAATCCAGACCAGTTTCTCCAACAGCCTTTTCACTGGAATTTCTACATAAGAAATTTGTCAAAATCCCAGAGTCTGGGGATCTTTAATGGGCTTTGTCATGGATTAGCAGATCAGATGGTACTTTAACAGCAAGCAATATTACACTGAAGAAGAGACCTGAGAACTCTCCTGGGTAGATCAATCCATTATATTATTCAGTTCTTTTAAAACCTACTGTGGTTAAAGCTGGTAACCGTATTAGCTGCTAACTGTAGTGCTATGTTCTTGTTGACCTGGTTTGAGACACAGCATCTGTTTTCAGATTATAGTTTTCTTTCTTTCTTAGTATCAACAGGCCACAGGCCACTTAACATTATTTGAATTCAAACAGTTCAATGGTATCTGGAAACAGATAGATGATATTCTTTTCCAAACACATTAGACTTTTGTAAATCTTTTTTGTTTGTTTGTTTGACAAGCTCTCTACCAGATAACTTTGACTGACTGAATTATACCACAGTAGTTGAATGTTCTTTAATAGGCCTTGATAAACAACTTGTTTTGAAGTCATAATTTGTCCTTAAGCTTCTCTTTCTTCTACTAATTGAATTACAGTCAATAGGTCAACAAGATGTTTTGTGCAAAGGAGCTAAGGAGTGAACATAGAGATTGCCATCAGAGTGGCCCTTATTGATATTTATAAAATATCACTATATATCTCAAGAAAATCTTAGATGCTTAAACTGGAGCTAGAGGTTAGTATTATTACTTTCTTACTATGTGTTAGTACTCTACTCACATTGCTATAATAACCCTGTGTTAAGGAGCCTCCTGTCTCACAAATAAGGAATCTAAAGTTCAAAATTGACCAATCCCTTCTCTAATGGTAATCATTAAAACGAGGAATATTGATAAAGGTTGATGGGGCCTTGGAGGTGTTACCCAATTTGTTTTTTCCTCAAAAAAGAAATTAAGGGTGGGGGGGTGCCTGGGTGGCTTAGTCGGTTAAGCGTCCGACTTTCGCCTAGGTCATGATCTCTCGGTACGTGGGATCGAGCTCCGCGTCGGGCTCTGTGCTGACTGCCAGCTCATTTGTTTACTGAAATGTTGTTCTTGGCATTGTTGTTTTAACACGCACAAATAGGGTTTATTCATTCCTAACCACTAACTGCATTTGAACCAGTACACCCAGCAGTCTGATGGCGGTTCTTCAGTCCAGTTTGGAGAGTGCTGGATTCCCGCGAGCCACTCTGGTCTGCTGGGGCACTGTATTATTGAGTTCTTGATACAATTCTGTTAAAAACTGATTATCACATGCCTCTAAGAGAATAATAAGGTAAACATAGAATAAACTCAGTCTCCATTTATTATCTTATATTGTCACTATATTCTTAGGTTTCTATAAGTTTAGCACCTCTTGAGACAAAGCCTATTCTAACTGCAGTTCATCAAGTTTCTGAAAGATTTAGTCAATGAATGTTAACACATCGCAAAGTGTCTTTAGAAAGTATAATTGATTCATTATCCTTTCTCTTTCTCCCTGGTAGCAAGAAGAGTTAGTGGTACTGTGACTTCCTCCCCAGCAGGTCCCCTGAGCTGCTTCCCCTGCTGTCTCAGGGCAGCCAGAGGGCAAGCCCCAAAGCTGTGGGGCTTTTACACTTCTACTGTGCCATACTTGCTAATGTCCTTTCGGCCAAAGCAAGTCACACTCTCAAGCCCAAATCAGCCTGGGAGAATAATAGTCAACAGCATGGGCATGTGATTTGCAGGACATTACTGTAACAACTTACCACCCTATGTGAAATCAAAAACATAACCTGAAACATTCAAGACACTTTCTTTACTACTTTAAACTTGAATCTCATTTCTGTATCTGGTTACTGGATTATTATATTTTTATTAAACCTTTTAATTATGAATAGCATGATCATTTTGGATTTGGGGTGGTACTTTGGTTGAAGATATTAATTTATTAAATATACACATTAAAAAATACACCAAAAAAAAAAAAAAAAACAAAGCCAGAAAGCGAGTTGGAAGAAACATGTTTCAGCCTACAGCATAGGCCTGGTTAGTCACAAAATAGCACATTTCCTTTGCTTAGTGATTAGTTCAAGAAATGGCTGAGGTTGCAATTTGGACCAATGAGACAGATACAAATTTTATCAGAGGCTTTGAGAAAGCATTCTCTCCTAGGAGCCACAGCAGTCAGGCTTTCTCATCCACCCATGTAACTAGAACACCCAGGGTTGCTGACTGCCAGCCCAACCCATTGGGGAATCTGGCCTTGGGGTAACACCAACACTGGATGCCAAAGCAGAGGGAAGGGAGGAATCTGGGTCTTCAACTTAAGGAGCTGCTGGAAAAATCAGTCCTGAAGCCTGTCCTTCAGGTGAATTTCCAAGGTGATCTAATATACCTCCTGATTTTATAAGCCAACTTTCATCCAATTTTGAAGATCATAGCTCTTAGCATCTTCCCTACCACAGTTACTATTTCTTTTTTTTTTTTTTAATATTTTTAATTTATTTCCAGTAGAGAGAGAGAGAGAGAAAGCGTGAGCAGGGGAGGGTCAGAGAGAGAGGGAGACACAGACTCTGAAACAGGCTCCAGGCTCCGCGCTTGCAGTCAGCACAGAGCCCGACGCGGGGCTCGAACCCACGAACCGCGAGATCATGACCTAAGTGAAAGTCGGACGCTTAACCGACTAAGCCACCCAGGCGCCCCCACAGTTACTATTTCTGAGGTGCTGTACTAGGGCTGAGGTACATCAATATCACATGTAGTCCTGCATTCAAAGACTTTCCATCTAGTTGGGGACGTAAAATGTCAATTAATGTGCCAAGTGTGTTTCCTAGAGGAAAGTACTATAACCACAACACCTTTCAATCATCAAAGAGGCTTCCTGAAAGAGGTAACTGGAGCTATGTTTTGAGTGATGGCAGTCAGAAAGAGAAGGGAGGAAAAAGAAGAAATGTAAGCTAAACATCAATGTCAGAAAACATTTATGCCAGGAAACCAATTCTATGTTTGGTCAATTTCAATCATTAAACAAAGGGTGACCAAGATGGCCCTGGTCTTTGCCCTCACAGCTTATAGCCTAGGTAGGCAGCAGGCCAGAGGATTAAACAAACAATAGCAATGTGCAAGCAGTAAGATGGGAAGGTTAGAAAGTAAGTAGAGGCTAGGTCATTGAGAGCATGAGAACTCATGCTGATAGTATAGTATGAGAAGCAAAACTCTACCAGCACAGAACACCTCAGATCTCAAGGGTGGGTAAACAAGGACAGATGGCTCATTGCTGTTTTCTGTCATAGGGTGCCAGGCTCATGATGCCTGCAGTAGTGGCAGTAGAATTGCTTGGAAAACATGCATCTTCATATTTCAGTATAACTTTTTGCATCAGAAAAAAAAAATCTGTCTAAGGGGCTGGCATTGACTTTATCCTTTTACTGCTAACTGTAATAAAGACCCAGATGCTCATGCTTTGGGGAGATATCTGGCAAAATCAGTTTAAATTTTAAAAGTACTGAGGCACCTGGATGGCTCAGTTGGTTAAGCAACTGACTTTGGCTCAGGTCATGATCTCATGGTTCATGGGTTTGAGCCCTGCATTGGGCTCTGTGCTGACAGTGCAGACCCTGGAGCCTGCTTCAGATTCTGTGTCTCCCTCTCTCTCTCTGCCCCTTCCCTGCTCTTTCTTTCTCAAAAATAAATAAATGTTAAAAAATTTTATTATAAATAAATTTTTAAAGTACTGTATCTCATAAGTTCCCTTTAGAAGAATCAGCTCATTATACATTTTGGCTTTTGATTCTATTCTTTAATGTCAGTCTTACTGCCCTAATCGGATTGTAAGTTCCCTGAAGGCAGGGCCCAGTCTAGAACCAGAATTTCAGAGATGGATGGAATCCAACATTTACAGATGAAGAATTCAAGAAGAAAGCAAAGCCCAGATGTCAGTTCCAGATCTGTGTTCCCTCCAGCATACCATGTTGTCTCCCATCTCCCCTGGCATGTCGGGTGTGCACCCTCAATTCTGTGGAGCTGACATTGTGCAGAATGAGGCAGAATTTTGTTCTTGGGATGCAAAAGAACTTCCATACTATGATGGTTTATGGTTTTCCAAAGCTCAACCCTATCTGACAAAATCTTATTCTTTAGGGAGAAATTTAATTTTTCTCCTTGGAGGTGGCCTGATAGTTTTAAAAGGCTGAGAAAAGAAACATTGATCCAGCCCAGTGTGGAGCAGAGTAGGTGTCTTCACATCTCACTGTCCCACAGCACAAGCTTTCCACTTCTAGCCCCAATACCTCTTACTCTATACACCAAAGGACTTTTCAAGGTGTCTTACCAGAGTCGACACACACAACAAATGTTTGAGTGCATACTATGTACACTAAAACCAGATTCATTTTTTCTATAACATCCTTGCCCTGGTCCTAATTTGTTCAGAGATTTTCAGTGGCTTTTCCTGACTTTAAGAATGAGGTTCCTCCTAGTGAGGGTGACATTCAAAGCCCTGTGAAATCCGAGCCCACCCAAGCTCCCCACAAGCCCTCAGCTCTATGAGGGCTCATCACCTCGCTTCTGAACATGTCCTAATGTTCCATCTTGGAGCCTTTCACTCTCATCAACATCCTTCCAACCCCAAAGGTAAACATGGCAGCCCAGCTCTCCACCCAACCATGGATCTGTTTCTTTGGTTTTACAATTTACTCCTCCATGAGCATCATCTTTCGGCATTAGATTAAGGAATTCATAGGCTTTTTCCAATCCACAGAACAAATATTTTCCTTATCACCACATTCCTGGGGTGCTCTACTTAGTGTGTTTTAATAAGTCATTTTCACTGGGACTATTAGTATGTTTGTGTAGCCATTCATGAATTCATTTCTTGACCACCTGCTATGAACCAGTCACCATACTAGATCTTGGGGCATGATGAGGTCCCTGCCCTCTGCTAATGTAACATTCTGAAGGGAAAGAGTTAAAACCACAATGTTATTAAGGATATCATGGAGGATGTGTACATGGTAGTGGTGGGGAGGGACTAGATTTCCCACATAGAGAAGAGAGGGAAAGTAATCTAGGCAGAAGGAACAGTGATGCAAGGCTTGGAAAAGCAAAAGCAAACTGTTTTGAGGCACAGTGTGAAGGCCAGTGTGGCTAGGGTCTAGGCTACAGCACTTCTCAGAACTTAATGGGTGTACAAATAACCTGGGGGCTGGTTAAGACACAGATCCTGATTCAACAGGTCTGGAGGGAGACCGAGGTTCTCATTCTAGCAAGCTCCCAAGTTGCAAGGGCTTACAGGACACTGGTCTGGGAAGACTAAGGTGGTTCTGGGTGGGTATCCTCTTTGGCTTTCAATTTAAAAAAGACATTAATGCTATTTATTTAAAGTGAATACCTCCTAGTGGGAAAATAGGGTGCACTTCTCATTCTTATTCCATACGTATAAAGATATACTTCTGTGTTTAAGCAGACCTAGTCTTTAGTTTTGGTCTTTATATGTATATCGCCTATATCCCAAACTCCTACTGTTGAGCAGGTGCTTGATCACTGGAAGGCATCATCCACAGCATCCATCCATCTCCCACATATCCCCAAGCTCCTTCACCAAGCATATGAAGGACAATGCACTAAAGGCCTCATGCTACTAGGTAGTGACAGCAATGTGCAATTGCCATAACCTCTCAACAAGGGATATTTTGGTTCTATTTAAATGGAATACAGTAAAGCCTCATTGATTCAGGCTTTATTGACCTGAAATGGGTGATAATTTGGTTAATGTACTTCTCAAATCATTTATTCATAAGTAGGACAAAGTTTAATAATGCAGTTTTGATTATAAGGATGATAAAACATTTAAAAAGATTTCAAGTTGGGGCACTTGCATGGCTCAGTTGGTAGAGCAATCGACTCTTGCTTTCAACTCAAGTCATGATCTTAGGGTCATGGGATCGAGCCTGTGTCAGGCTCCACACTGAGCACAGAGCCTGCTTGGGATTCTCTCTCTCTCCCTGTGCCCCTCCCTGGCTCGCGTGTACTGGCACACTCTCTCTAAAATTAAATTTAAAAAAACTTAGTTAAAAATTTAAAATATTTCAAGTAGGAACACTTGGGTGACTCAGTCAGTTAAGCGTTGGGGGCCATTCTGAACCCACTAGTTGAGAAAACTCCTGGTGAGGTTAAAGCAAGTTTGCAAGGCCTCTTGCCAATCAGATGACGACTGATATCAGTCCCCACTCAATTATTTCTGCTTGAGCACTGACCCCTAAGGTCCCTTGTTGATCAATATCGGGAGTGACTTGTCCCCTTTTCCTGGCCCTGGTATGATGAGTGCACCTTGTGAAGGAACTTATTGTGGGAACTTCTTTTGATTATGGGAACAGACATTGTGTCTCCAGCAGGTCCTGTTTCCCTCCATACTTTCCCTTGAGCTATGAACAGGCTAATGACCCTTACTCATAAAAGATCGACCTTTACGTGTACAATTCTGTTTCTACCGTTGTATTAGTCCAAGATGTTCATACAGCTCAACATGTAAATCAACTACCAAATACGTCTCTCATGCCCTAGCTATTCAAGAAATCATAAAACTAGACACAAAGGTAAATGCACTCGAAGAGGCTATTCTATGTATTGGAAATGAGCTAAACTCTTTAAAGGTATGGTTGGCTCTCCAGTGCCATAAAGAATATAACTGGAAAATCAAGTCTTGCCTGGAGACAAAAAGCCTAACTTAGAAGGAACAGATGAGAGAAGAACATAAGTTATCACATATACCTTTGCTAACTGGTGATGTATAGCAGCCCCTTCCCTAAGGCCTACATTGCACAAACACCTTCCCTTACCCTGGCAGTTGTGATGAGGATGGATAAGAGTATCTACAAACCTATGACTTAATCTTAGTGTTATTAAAATGTGAACACCCTGTTATTTTCTTAGTTACTCAACCTCACTATAATTGGGGCAGTTCTGCAAGAATATTGCTGTAAAACCTGTTTCTGTACATTTCCAAAAACATCTTACCACAGAGAACTATCCATTGTAAAAACTCCATTTTCTGATGCCATGTTAACATTTGACCTATAAATAAAGACGCCAAAACCGACAGGACAGAGATGCCTGCCTGGTGATCAGAATCTCGGGGCTCTCTCACTCTCTTGCTGACACCGTCCATCCTTCAGGGACCCCTAGACCTGCTGGAGCTGGCTTCCAGCAGTTAAGTGTCCAACTCTGGAGGTCAAGATCTCACGGTTCATGGGTTAGAGCCCCATGTTGGGCTCTGTGCTGACAGCTCAGAGCCTGGATCCTGCCTCAGATCCTGCATCTCCCTATCTCTCTGCCCTTCCTCTGCTCTCTCTCTCTCTCTCTCTCAAAAATAAACATTTAAAAACATTTTTAAAAATATTTCAAGTAAACTCATATGGCTTTAGAAACACCTATTTATAGAGTCATCCACTATTCCTTTGCACATAATTATGTAATTTGTCCGTTTCCTAAACAGCTGCAATAGATAATACCACTGATCTACTTTCAGGGCTAGAAACAACAATAACAGTGACAACAGCTCTGTGCTGACAGCTCAGAGCCGGGAGCCTGCTTCAGATTCTGTGTCTCCTTCTCTCTCTCTGCCCTTCCCCTGCTCACGCTCTGTCTCTCTCTGTCTCTCAAAAATACATAAACATTAAAAAAAATTTTTTTAAATAATAGTGACAACAAATATTTATTGAGAGATATAAAAATTTTGTTATACATTTGTAGTGTGAACAATCAAACACTTAAAAATGACTTAAAAATCAAATCAAATTAGTGGATTTGGTCAAAATGCATCCTTTTGAGGAAGGCCCCATACCCATGTATAAAATGACAAGCCTTGAAATCTGCTGTGAAGCTCTATTGCTGGAGTCGGGAAGAAATTAGAAAGAGAAGGATATCCTCCCATAGGAGACACTAATTCATTCAAAGAACATTTGTAAAGACGGACTATGTGGGGAATGGACTAGCCTATTACAGAAGGCTACACTTGCTTAATTCAGGGCATATCACTTGGATTTCTCACCATCCCCCAATTTTCACTAAATGCATTTTAAAACCTGAAGCTTGAAAAGCAGAAATAAAATGGGATTTCCAAGCCATGTCTACCTAATTGGCAATCTGCTTTCCCCACAAAGGCGTTTGGTGATACTCCATCATATTAATCTTCAAAATATTTCTAACAAATCTGTGTGAAATGATTTAATGTTCCGAGACCATGACCCAATTGATTTACCTATTTATATGTCCAGGTGCACATGTTAAAAGAAAATATATCTCTTGGTTTTTTCCAAGTGGATTAACAAGCACTAAAACATATCTAAGCAGCATCACTCTGGTAAATTACTGTGGTATTTTAACTTTTACTACAACTGCATTGACTTATACAGTTGAAGAGCCTTCTCTTTCCTTTCAGATCTTTCATTTTTTGTAGATGACTTTTCCTTTAGCTATAACATATTCAATTAATTCATGATGGCCTCCAAACTGGTAAATCAAATGCTCCCATCTAGAAAGAAATCAAAGGTACTTTAATGCATACAAGTCAAAATTACCCCTTTGTCAACAAATGCTAATTTAAAAATACATTCTCTAAAAATTTATTTATACTTTGTCATTGATATTTGGGCTTTTACAAAAAATTGTAGATTATGTGATAACTGGTCAACGACTTAAATATGGTTCAATGATGTTATTTAAGCATTTAACCTTAACATATTTGATCTGATTAAGTGATGTACAAAAAGTAACATCAGCATTATTTTCAATAGAGAGAGTGAGGAGTAGAATTACAGAGCCATTTGCTTCTGTCCAACATGAAGTCCAAGGGCTGCAATGGGCTTGCTAGGGTCCAGGAGCCATAGGATTAACAACTTTAAGACTTAGAAAAATAAGACTCAGTTGTCACATTGAAGGCCCAGTTGGCAGCAGGCTGCGGGTGAGTAACCAAGGGCAGGAAAACTTAAGTAAGCCTTTGGGGATCTGGTGGGAGTGAGAAGAAGCCAGAGAAGCAATGAATCAGAACCAGGGTGACAAACCAGAATTGGTCATGCATGTCCAGCACAAGCAGTCGGTCAGGACTCTAGCAGAAAAACTTGTGCCCAGGGGCACAAGTCCAAAGTCCAGGTCAAGAGAACAAAGACCTGAAGATCTATGAAAGATGTAAGATGAAGACACTGGACAATCTGGTCTCCTCTGTGTGGTTTAGGATCTTAGGAAAAAGGACCTTAGGAAAGAAGGGAGACTTTCTGGTTAGAAAGGGATGATGGTAAAGGAGACTGGGGAGCTTCCGAGCCTACACAGAACCTGATGCTAATAATTAGCAGAAAAGGCATTTAATCCCAGTCTATATATTACAACAGGCATGAAATAAAACAGCTCAGTTGGGAGAGCACTCACCTGGATGAATTGATGATAATAAGATCTCCCTGTTTACCAACTTCCAGAGATCCATGCGTGTGAGATTTTCCCAGGGCATAAGCTGCATTGATGGTGGCAGCAGCCAAGGCCTCGGGCATGGACATTCTCATGTTCACACAGGCCAGGTGCATGACCAGTGGCTAAGGCAGGAAAGAGCAGTGTTAGAGGAAAGTAACAAAATGGCGACTGCAACCTGGGACATTTCTCAACACAGCACAACCAATAATGGAGATTAAATGTATAGGAGGAATTGGTTAAACTGGTATGAGAATTCACACGTAAAGATTCTTATGCTTTGGAAAAGGTCCCTTTATTAATATAGATTTCCCACCCTCGTCCCTGCCATGTATTATTTATTCACTTTTTAAGACCATTAAGTTCCCCTCCACACTCACTTACTAAAACTTCTTTGAGCTTGTGCTAACCTCCAAGACAGGAATAAGCCATTGTCAAACCACAATGTCCAAGCTGAGTCAAAAAATTATGCAGATAGAACTTTTTCTCCCCTCTCTACGCCTGGAGGCATTCACACAGTACCAGAAATATCCAATTACCCTGCTGTCTATACTTTTTTTCTTGTTTCACAGGAAAATATTTTTTAGATCTTTGGAATGTTTTAACAGTTAGTGAACTCTTTTTAAATTATTTATACACCTGGTGGAAGACTGATTTTCTGCTCAGATAGGTATATTAAAAATAATTACCATTGAAAAGCAATATGCATTAGGGTTGAAATCACTGCCCAGAGCAACTATTACCCCTTCATCTAACATCTTCCTAGCCCGAGGTTGCTTCAGTCTAAGATGGGGGGGAAAAAAAGAGGTCAGTCTCTGGAAGTGGAACTTCTGCAGACTAGATGTTTGAAATGGAAGCAGACTTAAGATATCCAAGTCTTCTGTGTTCTGGAAGAAGAAACAGAAACTCAAGGTTAAGTGATTAATGGTGAAGTGGAAGCCCAGGGCTCCTGACTTTTACCATTCTGCTTTTGAAATGACTTGGTTATGATTAACCTGTTTAATTTGAGAGTGTTTATCGGGTAATATTTAAATGTTTAATTATTCCTTTTGAGAGAGAAAAGGGAGAGAGAGCGGGAGCACATGTGAGCACAAGCAGGGGAGGAGCAGAGAGAGAGAATCCCAATCAGGCTCCACGTTGTTAGTGCAGAACCCCTATATGGGGACCGAGTTCATGAACCCCTGATATCACGACCTGAGCCAAGATCAAGAGTTGGGGCTTAACCAACTGAGCCGCCCAGATGCCCCTGTTGTGACAATCTTTACACACATCCAGAGATTCTTGCTAAGGAAGAAAAATACAACATAAACCTTTTCAAAAGTAACACTCCTTTTTTTACTCCTAGATATAAACAATGAAGTTTAAAAAATGCTATTTTTATTAACTTCCCTTTTTCAATTTTTTATTCATATTCCTCTCCCTCCTTGGGTGGGGTAGGGGGCAGCAGGAAGGGTCTTGAACATTTTTTGTAGGCCCTTTAAAATCTTGAAGGCCCAAGAATCTAATATGTGAAACATTTGTGCTTCTTCCTGGGATACGTGTCTCCCTGACTTCCTTGGCACAATATTATTTATTCTTTAGGACATGACTCAAAAGTTATGTCAGAGATAAACAGGGCCAAACACTAGTTAAAATGGTGAAGATAAACTGTATTCAGTAGTAACTATTGCAAAAGGGAAGAGTTCCATGTGGACTGAACTCAGTTTTGATTTGTACAGTGCTGACTGGGTGTTTTAAGAAAGCACAAGGAAATTGGGAGAATAAAGGGGCAGAGGGAGTTGAGTAGAGTCCGGGAAGTGAACATTTTCTAAAACCAGGAAAGGTTGGTCAGTGTGATCTGGGTTTATTAACTGGCACTTCTCTGGAGAAGAAACAAACTTCTCTACCTTCACAATCAGAGGCAGGGGGGTAAGTTGGTGCAGTGTACCCACCAGGCTGGGAGCTAGAAACAGTTTTCTTCTTCAATGTTTGCCTTTCTAAGAGATGGCTCTAAAGTCCTTGAGGAGACAATCCTGCCTGGGTGATGGAAGATTTCTATCTCAAAGGAGCAGAGAAAGGGTTTGCAATTGCAAGCTTTGTGAAGTTACTGCTCTAAGAGGAAGTCCAGGAGTCTAGCTGCCTATTGCCTGATTTTGTTGGAACAAACACTTAATTCCCGTCAGGTTGGGCTTTCTCAGGCCGGCATTTTAAGGGGCATGTGTCTTCCTAGGGATGCAGCCTTGAGCTATCAGACACGAGGCTAGTGTTTACTCAGGCTCACAGTGTTGGGGGAGGAAGACAGAAAAAATCATTTGTACTGAGAGTTTTTAGGTTTTATTGGCCAAGACTGAAGCCCTTGAAATATTCACAGTCTATGACTGACAATTTGCAGGGCTACCTGAGATAATGTTCCTCAACTTGGATAATATTCAAGAGGAGGTGGGTGAAGCAGAGATAAAGGTGAGGAAAGGTAGAGCTTGAAATATCCCCACAGTTCATGCTGATGGCCTCCCCTCCCCTTCCAGAAATACTTCAGGAGGTAAAAAAGAAAGAAAGAGGAAAAACGTGAGGCTGTAGAAGTCTTAGAAAACAAAGGTGAATGTATCCTGAATAAATGTAAACAGTATATACAAAGATGCATAAAATAATGATTAAAGGAAGTCCTCAAGTAGCATAAGGCAACTGTTACTCTGGAAATGAGTCCAGAAAACTCAGGGCAGGGCCACCTGGGCGGCTCAGTTGGTTGAGCATCTGATGGCTCAGTTCATGATCTCATGGTTCCTGAGTTTGAGCTTCACATCAGGCTCTCTGCTGTCAGTGCAGAGCCCGCTTCAGATCCTCTGTCCCCTTCTCTCTCTGCCCCTCCACCACTTGTGCACAGTCTCTCTCTCTCTCTCTCTCTCTCTCTCTCTCTCAAAAATAAATAAACATATAGAGAGGAGAGAGAGAGAGAGTTCTGGGCATGTCAGGGAGCCCTGAAAATTGATCCTGTTGGAGAGATCAGAAAAAACAGAACGGAGAAGCCAGACAGAAAATTGTGGGCTTCTCTGTGATTTTTCCTGTTGTCCAAACTGTATGGTCAACCCATCTTGTGGTGACCACAGATAGCAGCCACCTCTGACAGAGGGACAAAGTTCCAACTTTTCTTGCTGAGCTGCCCTTCATATTTCAGGTCTCAGAGTTTTGTTCCATCTTAAGAGATTCAGGTGAGTAGAAAGTGATGGAAAATTCCTTGGGTGATGGAAAGTTAACCAGATTAAGTACTAATTGGACCTCTACTGAGGACTACTGAGACTTGCTGTAAACACCAAGATACCAAGGATGGTTAGTGATTGATATTTCCTGGTTGTAATCTACATTATGTCTACTTTTTAAGAGAATAGTAATAATAAGAGAAATGTATAAGATTACACATATGTGTATAAATCATAGTGTTTGAGAAAAGCACTATATTCCTTTCTTCTCTCTTATAAAGGTTACTCAAAGCCTGGCTTTGCAATCCCCAAGGCAGAGGGTCCCAACCTGGGCACAGTTTGTAATTGTGGCCGGGTAATGTTTGGGCAGGATAATTCTCTGCAGTGGGAGGCTGTTCCGTGCACTGTGGGGATGTTTAGGTGCATCCCTAGCCTCCACCCACTAGATGTCAGCAGCGCCCCCTAGTCACGACAACCCAAACTGTCTGCAGACATGGTCCAATGTCTGAAACAGCTTTTATGAAGATGGACTGTGGACCAGGTGTAGTCAATCCATGGAGGGCAACTGGCAAAATTCCTGGGGAGGTTTCACAAAATAGACATCTTCTCTTTCCTCCCACCCCCGGGACTTCTGGTACCTACTTGCATCCTCTTAGAAAACAGCTCCTTCAGATTCTGAACACTGCTAAATATCTCTAACATCTTGTGCATTTTAAAAATGAAAACAATGAAATAATAAAAGCCCGCTTCATTTTTTTCTAGTGATAAAGTGATGCATACTGATTTTTAATTAGAAAATTCCAAAGAGGTGGGAAAAAAAAGAATGAGAAAACTCCACTCTTCCCAATAATCTCACCACTCAAAGGCCATTTGGGTCCAAACTCTTTCCTCAGGATAACGCATTTCTGTACATGACTCCAGTATTGGCATCTCCCATGGGCTCAGCTTTCCTGATCTGTACTTTGATGGAGTTTGGAAGGGCAATGAAATAGTTTAGGCATCTAGGTCTGCATCCTCACAGCTTGCACGGGTAGCTCACCTCAGCATGTAGGCCGTGGTGGGCAGGAGGACAGCGGAGGTCCTTGCCGTTGCCATGGCTGCAATGCCTTCATCGCTCACTTCTTCCAGGTGACTGATCGCCTGGGCTCCCAGCTCTGCCCCGAGCTAAGCAAAATGGGCAAAGGGAGGAAGTTTCACCAACAGCAACAACAATCGATAAAGTGCCAGAACATTGTTTTCCCTGCAAAAAATAAACTGCGCTCTATTAGGAAAATTTCTTGGCAACTGCCTCTTGAAAACAGAGCCCCTAAATGGGTAAAAGCTCTGTCAAGGACATTCACTTGAAAATGAGCTAGTGTGCTACTGTGACAACTATTCTTAAATACAAGGGCTTACTGACATTCTTCAGGCATTTGCTAAAAAAGAAAACTTCATGAATCTTATGGATCAGAATAGAACACGGAGTGATATTGGTAATAAAATCTGATTCTTATAGCATCATAAAAACACAATAAAGAAAAGTATATTGGATTGGATTGCACTCAGTGAAAACAGATCAGTTAAGAAAACAAACTTTAAAAACGAATTGTATATATAATTCGAGAATATCTACTTGAGCCTGATGTCTCTCCAGGTGAAAAGTCTGGGCTTGGCTGTCAGAGGAATTCTGTGAGGAGGTAATGTTATAGTGATAATGAGAACATGGCCTTAAAGTGGGTTTCTTCTCAGCTTGACATTCTCTCTCTCTCTCTCTCTCTCTCTCTCTCTCTCTCTCTCTCTCACTGTCCCGGTCTGAAAGGTGACATGGTAAGCATTCCAAAGCAAGGAAAGTAGACTAATTTTTGACATTACACCATGGCCCAGGGAAGCAGCGATGCCCACACCAGGGCAGGAAAGAGCAGGGCCCCTCATCAGCAGCTCGCTCAGGTCTAAAAGCATTTGGGTTTGGGGCTCTGGAGAGTCCAGTGTTCCAGAGACAGGCTCTGTTCCCCAGGGGGAGTTTCTTTCTAACCTTGGAATCACCTTCACTGTTCCAAACTTGATTTGTTCATCCTGAGTACTGACCTCTATTGATTTAACTCGCCAGTCACTCTCTATGACCAAAAGTATCTTGTTGACCACCTAGTTCACATTCATTCAACAAACATTCAACAAATATTTACTCTCTAAAGGCCATCTGTATGCAGGCATTGTGCTAACACCCAGGGACAGGGCTGTGAAGGCGTGGGGACAGTCCTCAGCATGTTTACAGTCCAGTAGGGATCACAGAGGCAACTGGAACACAGTGGGACAGGCACAGGGAGGGACTATAACCCATTCTAGGAGAGATCTGGGAAGGGCCCCAGGGAAGTGGTAGCTAAGATGAAACATGGAGGGGAGTCAGAGTTAACCAGACAAGGGACACTCAGATTAGAGAAAGCATGTCCAGAGGCATGAGGTGTCTGGTGTGGCCGGTTCATGGTAAAGAGGGCAGAGAAAGAGGAAGATGGGAAGCGAGCAAGAGCTGGGTCCTGGTAAGCCTACAGGTGCAGAGTTTAGAGTTCATCCTGCCAGCACTGCTGAGCCTTGCCGGGGGTCTCAGCGATGGAGAGGAAGAGGGGATGCGCTGTAGGGAATGGATTAAAGGAATGGATTGAAGTGCAGGAAGTGTGGATGCAAGGAGAAGAGCTGTTGCGGGAGCCCAGCTGAGAGCTGATGGTGGTTATAACTAGGCAGTAGGGTGAAGAGAAGTAGACCAAGAGATATTCAGGAGGCAAACGAGAAGTTCTTGCAGGTTGGTTGAAATGTGACAGGTAAAGGGGGGAGGAGACCCAGTGATGTCCAAGTTTTTAACTTAGGTTTAACATAGGTAAATGGGGTCATTCACTGGGTAAGAAACACGGGGCAAGATTTGGAAGTGATATTAAGAGATCACTTAATGTGGTTGAGACACATGTGGAGTATCAACATGTGTATTTATGCCCTATAGGCAGTTATCTTTTTGCTCCAGGGTTTAGAGGAGTGACATTGAGACTTACAACTTGAGTGGATTTTGTCTGTCATATTCACTGCCCAGAACAGTGCCTGGCACACTCAAATATTTGTTGCAAGCATGAATAAATGAATCTGAGCAAGACATACAGATAAGAAAATCATCCTGTGACTATTAATGGTGCGCTCCACCAACATTCACGGAGGCTGCCACAGAAAATCCCCAGAAGCCACTCATGAAATTAGTGGACTCTGCCAGTGTGGCTTTGTGCTCCAACCAAGCTGTTATGAATTTGATAAACAAGATCACAAAGATACTTCTCTTCCTGCTAATACCACCAGCAGGTTGTAATAAAAGTAAACGGCTGGCAAAAAAGTATATTTCTAATAGAGGTCAGGATTCCAAGTCTCAACCAGACCACCCCTTGCATTGTTCAAACGAATTCTCCCAGTCTATTTTTTTGGAAGGCTACTCCTAACTCTAAACAAACTGAGAAAGTTTTCCATCACACGAGTATTGACAAAGGAAAAGCCAAAGGTCAAGCACACCTCAGCAGCCTTCATAGGATGAAGTTCATCCCCATGGAAGTTAATCTGCAATCCTAGATCTTTTCCACTTTGAAGAATCCTTCTGGTGGAGTTGAGGTCAAAGACGCCTTTCTCACAGAACACATCTATATTGTCCACGTGTATCTCCCCGCGGCTGCCAAGCTCCTTCAGCTTTGGGAGGTGGTTATTGATGATTTCATCAGCAGCTTCTGTAGCAGTCTTTCCTCTGCAGAAAGAAAATGAGATTACATGGGGGGAAATTTTTTTTAATTGAAGAAAGGCTTTTCTGGCACTTGAAGAACCTGACAAACTGTAGGCAAATGACCCTAAGATAGAGAAATAATTAAGCTATAACTCAGGAGTCTCAACAATCAGGATATAGCAGGCATATTGACAAGACTTCTGTATGGACTGACCTGGGACACAAAGACCCAGTGGTTCATCCATTCAACCATGCTGAGTCTTCTTGCCTTACAGGTTTGATCTATCTCCTACAGAGCGTTACTCTGAATCTCCAACATGCAATCATGTTGTCATGGGCAACTATTTAAAGTAATACCTGTCATTTTTAAAGGATCTATAAGGGGGCCATTGCTTTTTGTTAACCGAAAGAGTTTTGAACATCTCTTCCTCCTTCATCCTTATCGGACTAGCAAATGGATAGGTCTGGTGGGGATCGCCTTCCTAAAATCACCACACGAAATGTCTATTGGAATCAGAACACCTTTCTAATTGCTTCTACTGAACTCTTCTGCAACAATTAAAGCGCAGATTCACCCCACCCCCAGGAGAACGCATCCCCACTTGGGCACCATCTGACCCCTTCCTTCTTTGTTGTCAATGCCTGAAATCAAAGCCGGGTCCCATAGGTTGCGGTTACTTTGGCACCGAGTGAGCCCCACAGTACGTGGCCGAGATGCTGATGGGCCCCTGGCGCCGAGCGCGCTCAATCACACGCAACATCTTGAGCTCGGTCTCCAGGTTGAGGCCGTATCCGCTCTTGCACTCCACCAGCGTGGTCCCCGCCCTCATCATGCACTGCAGCCGCTGCTGGAACGAGCGGAATAGCTCCTCCTCCGAGGCTTGGTGTGTGTGCTCCACGGTGAAGTTGATGCCTCCTCCAGCCTGGTGAATCTCCATGTACGTGGCTCCTGCCAACTGAACACAGGGCTCATCCTTAGGCCGGGCACATGTGCGAGGTTGCAGGCAGGTCCACAGAACCTCCCTCCGGGGGTGATGCTCAGAATGATTTAACAATTGATATGTCAGGGACCCGAGCAGATCAGAAAGGCTGCTGGGACACACGGCTGTGGAAGCCCCTACTCTGCCAGGGCGATGGAGGGGCTAAGGAGGACAGGGACCTCAGGAAGGCCTGGGGTGGCAGATGCAGTGGGGAGCACTTCCCATCTCAGGCAGCAACAATAATTTACCAAGCAGCCCAGGAGTATATCAGTACTTTTATAACCCAGGCGGCCCCAGTGTGTGCCAGCTGACTCCATCTCTAGCACCTTTGTATGAGAAACAAAGCTTAGGCAATTTGGGAACCCCACTGCAGCTATTCCAAATATCCACTAATAAGACCGGTGGGTTCCACCTCTCAGTATTTGGCCTCTGTGACTCAAGCAAAGAAGGTCTTCCTGGGATGCCATTGGGCTCCAGTTATTCTGGGCAGCAGAATAAGAGTGTGGTGCAAACAAAGTATGCGAACCTGGGATCCCCCAGTCAGAGTTTTTCATCTGGGTTCTGCCATGGCGAGCTGGTGAACTCACTGAACCCAGCCCTTCTCTGGACCTCACGTTCCCCATCTGTGTAATGAGATGTTTGGACTACAAATCTCCAGGGTTGCGTTTTGGCTCTGAAATTCTTAGTTAATTTTTAAAAAGTCTTAAAAACAGCTCTAGTGTGTGGGGTGCCTGGGTGGCTCAGTTGGTTAGGCATCCAACTTCGACTCAGGTCATGATCTTGAGGTTTTGAGTTCAATCCCTGCATCACGCTCACTGCTGTCAGCACAGACCCTGCTTCTGGTCCTCTGTGCCCCTCTCTCTGCCCTTTCCTCACTGGTTCTCTCTCTCTCTCTCTCTCTCAATCTCTCTCCCTCTCTCAAAAAAGCAAAAATGAAACAAAACAAGAAAAACAGCTCTAACATGTTGAAGAAGGTACACAATACCTGAAGAAATTTCTTAGCTGTTAGGATATACACTTAAAGCCAATGTGAAGAAAAGACATGGAAGAACCTTAAATGCATACTGCTAAGTGAAAGAAGCCGATCTGAAAAGGCTACATACTGTATGATTCCAACTATATGATGTTCCAGGAAAGGGAATACTATGGAAACAGTAAAAAGATCAGTGACTGTTGGCTATCAGGGGTTGGGGGCGGCGGGCAGACGGATAAATAGGCAGAGCACAGAGAAACTTTAGGGCAGTGAAACCACTCTGTATGATACTATAATGGTGGTTATGTGTCATTATACATTTGTCCAAACTCATGGAATATGCAGCACCATGAGAGAACACTAATAAAAACTATAGACTCTGGATAATAATGATGTGTCAGTAGAGGCTCATCAAGTAACAAAGGTACCACTCTGGTAGCAGATATTGATAATGGCTATGCATGTGTGAGGTCAGGAGGTATACGGGAAATCTTTGTGTCTCCCACGCAATTTTGCTGTGAATCTAAAACTGCTCTAAAAAATAAAATCTATTAGAAACTGTGAAAATGGCTCTGACCAGGGATTTGAGGGTTGACCATAGCTAATTAATGACTTGTGACACAGACTACACCTTATATTTCTTAATAAGCCTCATTTTTCAGGGAAAAAAATACAAGATTTATTTATTTTTATGATTAGCAATCTATTTTTACAAGTTGGAACCAATGAAGGATGAATTTCAAACTGTTCCCCAGAGCCATTCCAAAGGCTAGCAGGGGTGGAGGGGAGAAATGGGGCAAGGGAAAAAGAGGAGAAACTAGTGGAAAAAAGGCAGCTCAGCTGTTTTAAAGGGAGGAGTCTAAAACGTACATACATGCATACAGAAGGATTCTACAGCTAACATTTTTTGAAAACTATCATACCTAAAATGATTGCTGGTCCTATGCATAGTACAAAGATTTGGACAGTTAAAAGTCAGTTTTGTTGTACTCTATTTTCCATAGTCCAGGCCAGTAAAAAATATCCATTAAAAAGAAATGTAGACAGCTGTTGCAAAGCTTGATAACCTATCCACTCTTTTTTTTTTTTTAATGCTTTATTTCTAGGAGAGAGAGAGAGAGACAGCACGAGCAGGGGAGGGTCAGAGAGAGAGGGAGTCACAGACTGAAGCAGGCTCCAGGCTCCGCGCTGGCAGTCAGCACAGAGTCCGACGCGGGGCTCGAACCCACGAACCGCGAGATCATGACCCAAGCGAAAGTCGGACGCTTAACCGACTAAGCCACCCAGGCGCCCCACCTATCCACTCTTCAGAAAAAGATGTGTCTGTATTTATGCCTTATTTTGATTTGCTATCATTTATTGAAGTTACCTTCATTGCAAACTCGTGAACTCTTTCACCAGCCCATACTGGATGTGTGTGTGCATCCACCAAACCTGTAATCGATAAATCAGATCATTTTTAAATGTGAGAAATAGAAAGCCCTTAGACAGTAGGCAGACTATCTCAAACCACTATTGGGAAAGCAGGTGATGGTCAGCCATCTTGGAAGATGGTGGGAGAGGAAGAATTTGTATGGTTCCCTCCGCAGAGAGGAACTAAGAAGCCTCTCTGCAGGGCTGGTCTAGAAGGTTCTAATGGAGGACGAGGACTCACCATGATGAGAATATCCAATAAAGAAATATAGCTCCTTTTGCCCACTAAGCCTATGCTCATCAAGCAAGCTTTTAAAATAGGATGTCATAGCTATTAGTTCACCAAAACCAAGGACTGTATCACCAAAGAATCATGTGGGTGTGAAAAGAGAATACAATCCCTCCCAACTTTGAGAAGAAAAATATGAAATCAAAAACATGAATCTTCAAAAAAAATTAAATGTAGCTTAACTGAAGAGAAAGTGTAACACAATCATTTGGACCGTTTGCTTATCCAGGTATAACTCAGTAAAGTGTATCTTTCCAGAATATTTTAAATACCTTGTGGATTAAAAGTCTCATTAACAGTTCTTTTTTTTTTAATTTTTTAATGTTTTTTACATTTATTTCTGAGAGAGAGAGACACAGTGTGAGCATGGGAGGGTCAGAGAGAGGGAGATACAGAATTTGAAGCAGGCTCCAGGCTCTGAGCTGTCAGCTCAGAGCTCAACATGGGGCTCGAACCCACAAACCGTGAGATCATGACCTGAGCCGAAGTCGGACGCTTAATCAACGGAGCCACCCAGGCGCCCCTCATTAACAGTTCTGATTGAACTAAAATCAAGAATCTCTATTCAGATTGTTTTCTACTATTTTCTGCTCTTTTTCAGAAGACTTCACTCTGACTTTAGTTCCTAATTCCCAAGAGCCAGAAGGTAGAAGCTGTATCAGATATATGCAGCATATAGTTTAAAACGTAAATTTTAGCCTCTATGTTTTGTATGGAACTCAAAATTTGTGAAACTTGTTTCCAATGATTTAATGAAGCCTTAAAACATTATGTAGGAGATGATGGTTAAATAAACATCAGTGAAATCTCTAAGGATTCCCCCCCAACACACACACTTTTCTGCCTAGAGATGTGTTGTTTCACACTCTCTGTAAATGTAGAGTATATTCTGGTATATATAAACAGCAGTTTGCCCTATCTGCCCCCCATATGAAATAGATTAGCAAAGTTCTTCAGCAGCCTTTGAACCTAAACCCAACAAAGCTGGTTTCTCTTTACCATGCAAGTGGGAAGAAGGGAAGTGAATGAATAAGTTTGATTCCTAGATTGCCCTTTACCTGTCCAGCAATCTTGGGTGAGATATTTCATCCCTAAAGCAAAGGCTCCTAATGTTACAGATAATGACACTTTACAGGGCAGTTATAAGGATTCAAGATGAAAACATGTTTGTAAAGCAGCCTAGATATTCGATAGTAGAAATGCAATGCATAGTATTCTATTTTAATATTATTTTGAGACCCTATTAAAAACAAGCGGCTACTCTTCCTCTTAATGTTAGTAAAACCGGCTGCAAGGCTCTACAGAAAAAGAGGTTAATACCCGGCAAGATGCATTTCCCAGAACAGTCAATTCTTTCTTCGAACGTTTCTTCAGAAAACAGTGCTCGGATCGCGTCAGCAGGACCAATGGCTTTTATAAACCCATCCCTGAAGAAACATCAAGAAATAATTACTAAAGTTTGGGGAAATTCTGTGGAAAAGCTGGCTAATGGTTTAAAATATGTTGTCCAGGTCTTTTGGCATCAGTCAATATTTCTTGTATTTTCTTCTTGCATCTGTGTCTTTGAAAAAAATGTCTCTAGCTACATGCAAGGCAAACAAACAAACAAACAAACAAAAAACAAAAAAACCAAATCGTGAGTCCAGAGATTGCCAGTTGTTCGCGAATATCAGTGTTCCCTTTTCCCCCACGGTGCTAGATTCCTACATTTTAGCTGAACACTTGACCACCCAGAATGAAGACTATATTTCTGGGTTTCCCATCAGCCAGGTATGGCCATGTGACTACATTTTAAACAAAAGGATTGTTTTCTCGTCCTATTTCCTACTATCTGGGAAGCAGATGCCATAAGGAGAGGTGGGAGGTGTAGCAGCCATCTTGGATGATGGAGTGAGTGAGACACAGGGTTGTGCACTGAATATCAAGAAGTAGGACCTCCGGACTCCAGAGAGTATGGCCATCAATCAGCCCTGGTTCCTACCTCTGTACAGTTCTCTTAACTGGTTTTAACTATTTTTCAGCAATAACAGTGGGAATGTTTTAATCCCTTTGTTAACAACAAAACGCACAGTCCCCAAAAGCTGGGCTCTTACACAACCCTAGGCAGCTTCAGATAAGGGCTGAGCCCATCTTGCGCAATCGCGATGCCTGGGGCTCTCCAATTCAAACAGGCATCCAAACTCCATTCCCACTGCAGGCTCACCCTCCCAAACTTTGGCTTTCTTTTATTCACGTCACTGCAGGAAGCACAAAGGTTAATGAAAAAAAAACTGAAAACGTCCTCTCTTTTTGGTGACTGAATCATAATTTCCTATCACCTCAAACCATCGCCATCTGAACGTTTTCCGTGGGGCTCAAGCTTTAGTGTACAAAGCGGGCTGGGCTGGAGACTGTTTTGTAAAAATTCAAAGTCCCAGAATGCCACCGCATTGATGCTGATTCCAAAGATCTAAGGATGGGGGTAGGGAGGGCGGGGGGGTTCAGTTTGAGAGCGTTATTTTCACCAAATGGCAGCCCGAAGCTGTCACACAAGGTAAGTAGCAACAGGTGCCTACAAGGGCTCTCTGGATGCCGGAAAGCTTTTACCCGGTTACCTCCACAGCGCACAAGTTAGGGAAAGGGGGCCGAGCCGGTCCCCGCAGCGCACCGCCACTTACGTGCCCACCACCAGGCTGGCGCCCTCCAGCACCGCCAGGCTGCGCAGCGCGTCCCGCGCCAGGAAGCGCTCGCCTCGGGCGCACACCAACACCACTTGCTGCGCGTTCTCCAGCAGGAGGCGGTGGCCGCCCGCCATGTCACCGCGCGCCGCGGGTCTCCCGGTGGCCTCGGGGCTCGAGCCGCTGCAGGCGAGAGGGCGGAGGAGGGTGCGGTGGGTCGGGTGCGCGCGGGGCGGGGCGGGCGGAGCCGGGGCGGGCGCTCGCTTCCACCGCCTTCCCAGTCCTCGGGGAACGCGCCGCCTTCCCCCACCTCCCCACCTCCTCACCTGCAGGCCGTCGCAGTGCCAGTGCCAGCAACCCGAATGAGGATTAGTAATAAATGTTATCATGCAATCTCCTCTTTTTTGGTCGCCCTGTTATTTTCCGGGTAAATGTGGAGACTACCGTCCCTACTTTTCAGAAAGTAGGAAACTGAAGTTGGGTCACCGGGAGAGAGAAAGGTGGGCTTCGTCGATCACGTGGCCGGGCGAAAGGGGTTCAGGGACCAGGGCTCCCAGGTGGGGCCGAATGGGGATAAACCTCTGCAAGGGGCAGGTGCAAAAACCAGGCACGGAGACCCAGGAGGCGCAGCGTCGGGAACCTCTACCCCGTGGGCTGGAACGCGACGGGCCGCGGGCAGAAGGAACCTGGGGGTGGGGAGGAGGGGGCTGCCGTGGGCGAGTTGCCCCTGGGTCCGCGAGTCCGAGAAGCGGGGTGGCGGGTGCCGCGCACAATTTTCGGTTGGCCAGCTCCGCTCCGGGATCCTTTACCAGAAGGTCCCCGAGATGAAGGAGGATCCCGGCGGGGGAGGGTAGAGCCGAGACGAGAGAATCGATTGGCGTTTCTGTCCTTCGTCCGCTAACGCAGTCCTGAAGGATAGGTTGGAGCGGCCCCTGGATCCAAACTCTTGGAGGTAAAAGTGGTTTCAGCTCAGTTGCCCCTCTCACCCCCCATCCTCATGACAGCTGTCTGGTGGGGCCTACCCTCAATTTGCCCCCAAGATTGGAGACAGAATCAAGTTTGTTTAAGGAAGACGGTCTGTAATTCTCACCCACATCTTCTCGCTTATCAACTGCTGTGAAAACACTGGCAGACACTGGGTTTTGAGTTTCTTAATCATTTTATTTTGTTTATACTCTTATTAGAAGCTGTGTTAGGCTGTGGAACATAGGAAGACAGGAAAGGCAGTTTCCCTGCCCAGCAAAGGCTATAATCAAAAGGAAGGCACTTTATAAACATGAATAACAGACCATAAAATGTAAAAGTAAGTCAATTTAGTGTTATTTAAAAGCCATTTAAAAACAAAGAAGAGAAAGCAAAAAATCCTTCAGATGAGCAAATAAATAACAATACACTTTAGCTCTCATATATTGGTCATTCAAGAGAGAAAGCAATAGGTAGGAAAGAGGAATTCAATAGAGAATGTGAATAAAAGAGACCCTACAGGAAAAAAAACAAAAACAAAAAAAACCACCCGTATATTCCTCACAGCTCAGACACACAATCACAAACGTGTGTGTGTCTGTACACAGGTTTTTTTTTTTTTAATTTTTTTGTAATGTTTATTTTTGAGAGAGGGACAAAGCATGAGCAGGGTAGGGTCAGAGAGAGAGGAAGACACAGAATCCCAAGCAGGCTCCAAGGTCTGAACTGTCAGCACAGAGCCTAACATGGGGCTCGAACCCACCAACCCACCAATCATAAAATCATGACCTGACCCAAAGATGGTTAACCAACTGAGCCACCTGGGCGCCCCTATACACAGTTTTAAAGAGAAATGTATAAAAGAGAAATGATATAAGAGAAATAGAAATAATGAAAAGCAAACACATAAAGTTTTCATAGAGAAATAATAAAATTTTATATTCTAAAATTTCTAAAGATTTGAATCTGTTACATATTACGGTTACAGGCATGTTTGCAGACTTATGAAGTTGTAGATGTAGAGGAGAGGGTGAGATTATAGATATACAGAAGGATTTGGGGTTCAATAAATTTGTCTTAATCATACTCTGTTACTTATTAGCTGTTTGACCTTGGGAAATGTACTTAACTTTCCTAAACCTTGTTTTCTCATCCATTTTCTCATGGGTTAATTTCTCCTATTTTATAGACTTGTTTGAGCTTTATATAAGATGAAATGTAAAACACTTTGTCTAGTGCCTAGCTCAAATTATAGGTGTACTTGTTTTACTACTACTACTAGTTCATTTTAATCCTGTTATTTGTTTAATGGGTCAATTAAGTTAAAGATTTCCCTGCTGAGTTCACAGAATATACTATGAACTTAAAGCTTACAAGTTTGAAGGGGAAGTCTAAAAGAAATAGTCATTCTTTTCATAAAGCGGATTTTTATTTGTGGGTGAACTGAGTGCATCGATTACAGTCCAGATATACAACATTGCATCAAAAGCCCTTGCAGACAAGCAAGAAGGATAAGTGTGGACTTCTCTCCTCCTTAGTCATTGTTGAAAACATAATTATAGATACAATCCTTCATAATAACTGACATCCCTATAGCACTTCTTAGTTTACACAGTATTTTTCACATCATCTTACTCACATTGGCTGACTTCTACTCCTGTTCTCTTTCTTCCTCTTGACCCCCAGTTATTTTTTTCAGTTTCCAAAATGGGCGGTCAGAAATGTCGATAAAAAAGCCCACACAAACTATTCCAGCAAGGCCTTAAAGGTCAAGCTGAAGGTAATTTCCTCATCCCTGTGCTCTGCTTCTGACCTCAATAAGAGAGGCAGATCGTTATGCAGGCCAAGGACCTAGTGGCTTCTGGCCCTCAGGTAAACAAAAACTTGCTAGCTCTGGTCTCTCCACACCATCCAAGGACACAGTTCACAGCCCTTTCTCCCAGTATTTGTCCAAGTGGGTGGGAAGGAGGTGGAAAAAGAAATGGAAAGGCATTGAGTATGAATCTGTCTAAATCTTTGTTTGCATGTGGGAGATAAACAAAGCTTTTTATCTCCTACAGAGGGACTCTGGATACTCATTTTCACTGAATTGTAGAGAGAGTTGCGAAAATCAAACACAAACTGCTTTGAATAGTATATGGTAGATACTGTTATTGTTCATTGTTCATATCTGGAGTTGGTCTCAGACTTTGAGTTAGGCATTATAAAACCCCATTCCTCTTTTCCCTCTTCCATAAAGCTTGGAATGTTCAGAATGTGCACAAAGATGGGTCAGGCTCCCCAAATCTACACTGATATTGCTGGTAGATTCCTCTCAAATGAACTGGTTTCAGGAATTTTAGTTTGGGGTTTCTTATGAAAATTGGTTATCAGTTATCTCTCCTATTCTTTTCTAATGCTGGCAGTTATTCACAAGACAGAGTGGACTAGAAAGAGGAAAGATCTGGATATCTACCTTGAAAAAATTATAGGCAATTATTTCCCTATCAGCCCACCATGCAGGCCCACTACATACATTACCTGTGCTTGAAAATTGCAACAAGCCTGTAAGAAAGGTATTAGTATCCACATCTGATGGAAGAAGAACCCGATGGAAGGTGCATTGAGTTTAATCAGATAGACCTAAAAGGAAAGTGCTGATAAGAGGCAGAAGCAGGATTTAAACCGGTCTGCCAAAAAAAAATCTTCAGGGGTGCCTGGGTGGCTCAGTTGGTTAAGTGTCCGACTTCAGCTCAGGTCATGATCTCATGGTTCATGAGTTCAAGCCCTGTGTCAGGCCATCTGCTGCCAATGCAGAACCCGCTTTGGATCCTCTGTCTCCCTCTCTCTGCCCTTCCCTTACTTGTACTCTCTCTCTCAAAAATAAATATTTTTAAAATCTTCAGTAATTTGAAAAGTATAATATCAGTGATGTAGGTTTTTGTTAATCTTTTCTCTACTATAAGCTTTAACATAATTTCTTTTTTCTTTTTCATTTTTCATTTTTATAATCACTGGAAGTAAAGTCACATTCTAATTAGTAAATATTAGCACAAATTTGCTCCCACTTACTGAGTTTGATCTGCACACGAGGCACCTTGCTTGGTTGCTCATATACATTGCATCCTCATGAAAGCTTTAAGGGGTGAAATTATATTCTCATTTTATGGAATAGGAACCTCAAACTCAGAGATGCTAAGTAATTAAATGTAGGTTCTGTGAAGAAAATGTGTTTTTTCTGTTGTTGTTTTTAAATTGTCCTGTCTCTGGCACCCACAACAGTGCCTGGCACATAGTAGGTACTCAATAAATATTTTTTGAATGTTAAATATCTTGCTCACACACCTGTAAATGTCAAACAGGCTTCTCCATTCCAAAGTCTGTATTTTTTTTTTTTTAATTTGAGAGAGAAAGAGCATGAGAAAAACAAACAGCATGAACAGGGAATGGGCAGAGAGAGAGATACCAAAACTGAAGCAGGCTCCAGGCTCTGAGCTGTCAGCACAGAGCCCAATGCAGGGCTCAAACCCACTAACTGTGAAATCATGACCCGAGCTGAAGTCAGACGCTTACCCAGCTGAGCCACCCAGGCACTCCCAAAGTCTGTACCTTTAATCACCAGCTACAAATGCTTCTGGGACTCTTAGCTCTTCAAGGAGGCTCTTTGAGAGAACTGAGGCAAAATTTAAACAGGGAGCCTGAGGCGCCTGCATTGGCTCAGTTGGTTAAGCATTTGACTCTTGATTTCAGCTCAGGTCATGATCTCAGTGTGAGTTCAAACTGGAGCCCTGAGTGGGGCTCTGCACTGATAGCTGGGAATCTTCTTGGGATTCTCTCTCTGCCTCTCTCTCTGCCCCTCCCCTGACTCTCTCTGTCTCTCTCAAAATAAATAAATAAATATTTAAAAATAAATAAATAAATGGGCAACCTGAAACAGGATGTTTGTTCCTGTTATGGGCACACATTTTTATATCAAATACTAAACATCCTTTTTCCTCCCTAATGAAAATATCATTGATACTCCTTCATTGTAAAAGTTACACAAACTCTTTGAGAAATAATGACACAAAAATGTATAAAAATTCAAGACCAGGACTAGGGTGAAGCAAGTCAAACATTTGCCTTTGGTGCAAAACCTAAAGGGGAGGGCAAAAGCAAACAACTTTTTTTTTTTTTTTTTTTTTGAGAGAGTGTGTGTGAGCAGGGAAAGGGCAGAGAGAAGGGGAGACAGAGAATCCCAAGCAGGCTCCATGCTCAGCATAGACAAAACCAAACATTTTAATTCACTATTTATCTTATTTTATTTTATCTTAATCTTTATTTAATTTTGAGAGAGAGACAGAGTGTGAGTGGGGGAGGAGCAGAGACAGAGGGAGACACAGAATCTGAAGCAGGATCCAGGTTCTGAGCTGTCAGCGCAGAGACTGTCTCAGGGCTCAAACCCACTAACCGTGAGATCATGACCTGAGCTGAAGTTGGACGCTTAACCAATTGAGCCACCCAGGTGCCCCAAATTCACTATTTTTAAAAATAAAAATTAATGCAAAAAGTTCCATGATGAAGAAAATATAAAAAATGTAAATATAGACAAGATCTGTGGGCCAGGACGCAGGTGTGGCACGTGAGGCACTCACTCTCGGGGTCACGTGAGTTCACAGTCGAATCCCATCTGTATTTAAAGCTTTAAGGGATGCCTGGGTGGCTTAGTCAGTTAAGCAACTGACTGAGGCTCAGGTCATGTTCTCACAGTTTGTGAGTTCAAGCCCCACATTGGGCTCTGTGCAGACAGCTCAGAGCCTGGAGCCTGCTTCAGATTCTGTGTCTCTATCTCTTCCCTGCTCATTCTCTGTCTCTCTCTCTCTCAAAAATAAATATTTTAAAAAATAATAAAGTTTTAATATTTTGTTCACCATAAATTTTTTTCCTGCATGATCTTGGAATTTTTAAAAACCTGCATTAACATGTAATTTATCTTGATAACTGAGTTTAGAGGGATACCTCCTTAAATTTTGCACCTAACTAATCCCACACCTGATAAAAATGAAAGTAGACGTTGCTCCAAATCAAAGACAACCACTATTAATGTTTGGTTGAACAACTTTTCAAACATCTGATTTGGCTTATGTTTTTTAAAATCTACACTATTCTTAACCTTTTTGACATATTTTGTTTTTTACTTTTCATATATTGTTAACGGAACTAAATTGTGACTACAGCATCGTTTTGAGGGGCCACGGGGCAATCCATATTATGGGGACACCATAGTTATTTAATCAACCTCCTGTTTATTAAAAAGATGTCAACAGATATTATTGTACTTACATATTTGCCCACTTACCTGATTCTTTTCTTGGGATAAGTTCCTAGATTTGGAATTGCTGGGTCAAAGAGTTTGTGTGTGTACTACTTTTAAAAGCAGTGAAGGCTATTCGGAATCACTGGTTGTTGAATTTGGCCTCTTTATATGACGTTTACAAAATTTCTTTGTTTTAAGTTTTTATTTAAATTCCAGTTAGTAAAAAAAATTCCAGTTAACATGCAGAGTAATATTAGTTTCAGGCGTACAATGTAGTGATTCAACACTTCCGTAGGACACCTGGTGTGCACAGGTTTACAGAATATATTTTTAATGTATTTCATTTTCTTTGGATAGGGCCAGGAGACAACATGTCATCAAATGTTTTGCCGACATCACTGACTCCTGGAGGTAAACAAGGAATCTGTCAATGAGTTTTTGCTTTGTGCCTGGGATGGTCAGTCTCCACGGTAGATTGGGACAGCAGGAAAAGGAGAATGCCACAAGACAAGCAACTTCCTATGTAAAGAGTTTATCGATGGCCTGCTAAGAAGGTTCTCTTCCACTTTTTAATTCTGCAAAGACAAACCTTCACATTGGAAGGGCATTAAATTGTCACATACTTAGCTAGTTTGCTAGGGAATTTCGTGACATAAAACAATTAACTCAATTGTTTGTCATAATAAAGGACAAGAATAACAACATCTTATCAAAATTGGTTCTCTCCTTTCCTTATCCAGCCTTTCTCTCCTCCTCTTGCTTCTTTTTTTTTAATTTTTAAAAATGTTTTATTTATTTCTAGGAGAGAGAGAGAGAGCGTGAGCAGGGAAGGGTCAGAAAGAGAGGGAATCACAGACTCTGATACAGGCTCCAGGCTCTGAGCTGGCAGTCAGCACAGAGCCCGATGTGGGGCTCGAACCCACAAACTGCGAGATCATGACCTAAGCGAAAGTTGGACGCTTAACCAACTCAGCCACCCAGGTGCCCCTCCTCTTGCTTCTTTACAAGCATACAAGGAATTCATATTTATTGGTATAGAAGAACAACATCTTTTTCACTTAAAATTTGATAAAGATGTGAAAGTTGGGTAACACCATGAGTATGTTACACGTAACAGGCACTCCATAGGCATTTTCCACGGGCTAGGGGAAAGCTTTACAATGGATTCTCCCTCAGAAACTCTCGAAGAAAAGCAAACAGTGCCTTCATTTCAGACTTCTGGCCTCCAGAACTGTGAGAGAATAAACGCCTGCTGTTTTAAGCCCCTTCATTTGTGGTGATTTGGTATAGCAGCCCTAGTTCTATGTGACAAGGAAGTAATTCAGGTGGGGAGGAGGGTTGGCTAAGAGCCAATACTTATAGTAAGTTTATAGTTCAGGAAACTTGCTAGAGCAAGTTGAAGGTGGCCCCTCCAAAATGGTAGCTGCCTGTGTCCTAACCCCTGCATTGTGACCTTATTTGGAACAAGGGTCTTTGCAAATGTAATGGAAGTGAGGATCTCAGGCTGAGAACATCTTGGATATAAGGTGGGTCCTAGGGGCGCCTGGGTGGCTCATTTGGTTAAGCGTCCGACTTTAACTCAGATCATGATCTCACAGTTTGTGGGTTTGTGGGTTCAAGCCCCACGTTGGGCTCTGTGCTGACAGCTCAGAGCCTGGAGCCTGCTTCAGATTCTGTGTCTCCCTCTCTCTCTGACCTTCCCCTGCTCACACTGTCTCTCTCTCTCTCTCTCTCTCAAAAATAAATAAATAAATAAAATAAGGTGGGTCCTAAATCCAATAACAAGTGAAAGAAATAGAAGACCCTGTGAATGGAGACAGGAGTTACACAGGCAGTGATTGGCTAAAGCCACCAGAAACTGGAAGAAATAAGGTGGGATTCTCCCATGGAGATTTTGGAGGGATTATAGTCCTGCCATCACCTTGATTTTGGGCTTCTGAACTCCAGGGCTGTGAGAGAATAAAGTTCTTTTGTCTTAAGCTGCCAAGTTTGTGGTAGTTTATTACGGCAGCCATAGGAAACAAATATGCTTGGTGTTCAGGGTTTTAGTTTATCTATTTCTCTATAACCGAAAAGAATTTGGCTTTGGAATTGGAGGGGAAAAAGCATCTTGTCGATCCAGGACACTTAAACTTGGTCAGAAGGGCTTTAAAATTTTTTTTTTTTTATGTTTTATTTATTTCTAGGAGAGAGAGACAGACAGTGTGAGCAGGGGAGGGTCAGAGAGAGAGGGAGTCACAGACTGAAACAGGCTCCAGGCTCTGAGCTGGCAGTCAGCACAGAGCCCGACGCGGGGCTCGAACCCACGAACCGCGAGATCATGACCTAAGCGAAAGTCGGACGCTCAACCGACTAAGCCACCCAGGCGCCCCAGAAGGGCTTTAGATTAGACATTTAAAACTTTAAGCCACCTAGAGTGGGGTGGACAGTAAGTTTGTGAGGTTTTTCTTGGTGAGTTTGGGAGGAGAGAGGGTTGGTTGAGGGAGAGATGTCCAGCCTACCAATGACTCCCCTTTGGAAGACATCAGTGGTCCCATCCTGGGATGTCAGGTCCAGCTCTGGCCTGAGTGGTTGTTTAGGGTACAGGTCATGGACTCTGGCAATGCTGCTCAACACCCATTTGGGTCCTTGACTTCTGTTGCCTCCTCCTGAGCCTCAGCCTGTTGGCTCTGCCCTTCCATATTCCTGCTGTCTCCAAGCCCAGCTGCCTGGACCTACCCTCACCTGTCTTTGCTCATGTATTACAAAGCCTAAAATTTCATGTATTACATTGACATCTTTGAGCTTCACAGATCCCCAAAGGCCTAACTGTAAGTCTTCCTGTTCTTGCCAGATTTGACCTCCACTCAGTGAGAAAGCTAGTTACCCCATCAGCTGGACCAGTTACACCCCACTGGTCTTCAACCGAATGGGTTTCAAAAGTCAATTACATCCTCTTACGAGAAGCAGGGGCACCTCACCCTCTTGTTACTACAAAGCCTGCCTCCTGCAATCCCTGCTGTTTCACTTGGCTCCTGAGTGCAGTCGTGATGTGGTCCTGCATGGCAGGTGGTGTCCTCCTCCCCTGGGCAAGGAGTATAAGGGATTAAAACTGCTGTCTCACCAGTCCCGTGTTGAGTGTCATATGTTCAGCCATCTCATCCTATTTAGGACAGGGGATCCTTCCTTTACGCACAAGGTGAATAGGAGGTGATTAGAAAACTCCACACTCCATGTTGAGCCCAGGGCTTCTACTCTGCGACTTTCTTTCTTCCTAACGCATTACCTGCAGGAAAATGTGCCTGAGGTTTCTATCCCAGAAACTCCCACTTTCCCAACTGAATCCCTGGGCAAATAGCCAGTTCTCAGGCAGCCTTTAAAATCTGGACCAATAACTCCCAGCCCTGCTGTATCTTTTAGCCACTTGGAGAAGAGTGGTGCTTTCAAGATATTTTGATATTTGGGGAGATGAGAGTGGGTGCAGAGGCTGGGCTGAGAGGGGATGTGTCTCTGATTTAAGGTAACAATTCCAAGTTTCAGTATTCCTGCTTTTGGCTAGTGGCATTTAAAGCCAAAATTTTTACCCCCAAACATTAGAAAGCAAGAAAGAAAAAGAGAAAGACCTTTTATCATTTCAGATTTTATAAATAAAAAACAAAAAGTTCATTCAGAAATTCAATTGACTTCTCTCTCCCTGTCCCTTTCCATCTCCTCCCCCAAACCCTTTATAGCCAGACTTCTGTTTTATTAAGAGTGCAGTCTGTGGTTTGTATTCACAGATATGTGCAGCCATCACTAGAGGCCATTTTAGACATTTTAATCATCTCAGAAAGAAACCCTGCAGCCTTAACCATAACCCCCATCTCCCCTCCAGCCCTAAACAACCACTAATCCACTCTTCGGCTCCATGGATGTGTCTATTCTAGATATTTCATGGAATATAATGGATCTTATAATGTAGGGAATTAATGTGGCTTCATTCACTTAATATAATATTTCCCACTTTCATAAGTCTTGTCTTATGTATCCTTCTTATGGCTGATTATTATTCCATTGTATGGATCTACCACATTCTGTTTATCCACTCATCAATTGATAGATATTTGGATTATTTCTATCTTTTGACTGTTATGTATAATACTGCTATAAATATTCACATCCAAGTTTTCATGTGAACATACATTTTCATTTCTAGGAGTGGAATGACTGGTCATGTGGCAACTGCGTATGCAACTTTTGCAGGACCTGCCACTTTTCCAAAGTGGCTGCATTATTTTTCATTCCCATTAGCAGAATGTTTGAGATTCCAATTCCTTCGATCCTCACCAATACTCATCATTATCTTTGATTTTTTTTTTTTTTAACTCTCAAGTCTGGACCGAGGATGTTCCTAAGGGTATGGCTGTGTCTATTACTGCTGAAATGGTGGTATAAGGGAATGTAGTTATATTTGTAGTGACGGGAAGAAACAATATCTTAATGCCTCAAAATATGATCCCACTATCCTATAATAGGCCCACTTATCTATTCACACAACAAATATAGACTTATCCCCCTTATGTACTAAGCATTGTGCTTGATGCCATGGGAAACAGACAGATGAGCTGTGTCTTCTGCCCTGGAGATCCAGACCCTGCATCCGTGCCTTGGTTCGGGAGGCGAAGGCTGCCTGTGTTCTCCTCAGAGACTCACCTATCCACTTGCTCTACCCTGGCTAGTGGGAGCCTTGCCCTTCTGGTCAACAGAGCAGGGATGACAGATGTCTTTCTTTCTTTCTTTCTTTCTTTCTTTCTTTCTTTCTTTCTTTCTTTCTAACAGAGAAAGAAAGAGATGGCTCAGTCAAAAAGGAAAAACCATATAGGATCTTTTTCAAAGATCTCTTTCTTTTCAAAGAAGATGAAGTGGCAGCAAAGAAAAAGGTAAAGTTTTATTAAAGTCTAAACCCAATTAATGTTAGAAGCCTATCCTCTTATCTATCACTTTTATTAATGTTGTTGGATTAAGACATGGAGTCAGATGTCGGTGTATGCATCGCACACTGTGCTGGAGTGTAAACACACACAAAAGGAACAGCATCAAACAGTAAGGGCCTCGGGATCACCACCTTCTGGGGGAAGATAGACACACCATGACAAAGGCATATGACAAGTATGGTATTCCCCACTTCATTGATTCTAATGTCCATATATTCTTTCACATATTCTCATTCCTGAAATTGGGATCCAGCTTATATAGATGGGGTGCCATGCATAAATGGCAGTGCATAAAATAATAGTGTATAATAAATGACATCTTAGAGTTGATAAAATACAGTAATAGAGGCATACAAAAGAAATACAGAGAAAGGAGTGCCCGTCTTTGTTGGAGAGAAGGATGGTGGTGGCGGTGGTGGCATGTGCCTTGAAGTTAATTTCACTACTTATATTTTTGTACCTTATATTACACAATTTGGATTTCATGAGGTTTGCTTTCCGTATTCCTAGAGGTAAAGGTTGATTATAGGATTTAAAAAATCCTAATTAGAATGAAAAAAGTATCTAGAAATTCTCAGTAACTAATTCATCTAAGGTGAGTGATGGTTTTATGCTTGAGTTCTATAGTTTCGTTGAAAGTATCCAAAATTAATGGAAGGCTAATGTCTTTCTGTCTACTGGAGAGGTCCATTTCCTCTCAAGTTTTCAATTCAATTCCACAGAACCAGTCCTTTCAAATCAGTTTGAAATTTCCAAGTTACCTGCAGTTTGGGCAAGACAAGATTAAAAAATGAAACTGAAAATAAAGCCAGAACTCTTTCCAGTCTCATATCTGTGATGCACATGTTTGGGAAAGGTTGAATGTCTTCATATTTTTGTTCAGCTTCCTAAGAGAAAGAACTGAAAACTAGCCCCAGTCCTTCGGAGTTAAGAACTCAAAGTTGCTAATTTAATGTATTGCTAATGAGAAATACATCAGTAGTTAGAACAAGACTCGTTGTAAATGATATTTTTATATATAATCACTATTTTTAAAGACAACATTTTATATAGTAAAAATTCTTTTAAACTTTTCCACTTGGGCAGGAAAAAATTATAAACCGCAGCATGAAAGTCTACCAAAAGTCTACTTTTTCATCTCGAATGAAGAGTCGTTCACATCTGGGCCAAATGGCATTCTACTCTGACAGGGCTCGTGACTCATTTGACAAATTTGGGCTAGATCCCACTCTTATTCTCAGATTAACAGAAGGTAAGTCTAAATTACTGGTTAAGAACAGTGTTTTGAATATTTACTGTTAATGTCAGGTTTGGGGGCTTTTCTGGAGATAAAAAAAAAAAGTATACTATCTCATACTATGGTGGGAGGGGTCTCTGTAAATGGGACTGAGAGCTGGGAGAAAATCTATTTTAAATAAGAAAACACACTTTTCCAAGAAATAGACTGTTACTCATTTTCATGGTTCTAAAGAAGAAAGTCAATTCCACAATGATACAGTATTAAAGGCTATGGCATGGGCTATTTAAACTTGTTTCTAGATGTAGAAATATATGAAAACTTTCTAAAGAGAAGTCTTGATTTTCCAGGCCATAAAACTCACATATCCAGAATCAGGAAGCTAATAGTCCTGTTGTTGCAAAAACATAACCTGTTTCAAGGGCACTTGAAGGCAACATGTTATTATTTTAGGCTTTTAATTATTGCTCCATGAAAAAGGGCAATGTGTTAATCAAAATGTCATGGATATTTCTTACTTGTTGGACCAAGAAGTGCCTACAAATGAGATAGAAAGCAGTTTGAAGCCAATGACATTGATATAATTAATGCTAGAATAATGAGGGGGTCACAAAATCTTCCCCCAAAATGAGTTTTGTCCACATTTTTAAATTAAAATTAAAAAGGAAGGAAGGAAGGAAGGAAGGAAGATACATTGACTGCCCAGGATTTGTTGTGGTAACTTAAAATTTTTGGTAACTTTCCCAAATTGTGATTAAAAAAATCGTAGGGAACAAAAAACGAAAAAAACAACCACTTAGGAAAGCACTTTGGAGTCTATAATTAATGTAGAAAAAGAAAGCCACATTATCTTTTTTAAGAAGATCTTAGAGGCACATAGTCTGCACATAGTTGTATGAAACAGGGCAAATGACAGGCAACATGACGCTCTCAGTGACTATCCCACTAGTAGGGTAGTAGGGTAGGTTCAGTGGCATATCTCATACTTTACCTTTATAGAATGGTGATCCCTAAGACATCAAGAGCACTTAATATTATATGGGATATGTTTTGGAGTTCGACACAAAGTGGCTACCTTCAAAAACCCTTGCGACACTACCACTTCTGAGATACCTGGCAAGTATGGTTTTGCAGATGACCCTACTTAACACCATGCCAGTTGACAGAGGGGTTACTGGTCTCTTAGGAGTAAATGACATACAGTAAAATCTTAAATTAAGCAATTTGGACATTTTTGTTGAAAACAAAGAAATCTCCCTGTGACTCTTTCCAATCAAGAGTTGATTTGGTTGAAACTCCCATTTCCCATTTCTTAAATTAAGCAATTTGGACATTTTTGTTGAAAACAAAGAAATCTCCCTGTGACTCTTTCCAATCAAGAGTTGATTTGGTTGAAACTCCCATTTCCCAACCTTGGTTGAAACTTACATTTCCTGCCTGGATCCTAATTAGAAACAGACCTACATGATGTAAAAATGAGCAAGTGACCCCTACTTTGGAAGCCTGGTTATTTTAAGATTGTGTATCAATAGTAGTCAACTGCTAGATCACCTCAAAGGAATTACACAAGCAACTGTCATAGACAGATTGCTTAGGCTGCGTAACAGATGTGCCATTTCCACCTACATGCAGCGGGCAGGTTGACTTTTGTTTTACTCTCAAAGGGCAACACATCCTGACCACATCCCCAGTAAGCGGTGAGGTACTCCGGCATTGAGGGAACACTAATGCTTCCAGGAGGGCTGAATCATATATAGTCTCTTTGTCAAAAATCTTCCAGATAGATAGAAGAGCCAAAATGGGAAACCCACTACAACCAGTATTTAGGCTTGGAAGAATAAAATCACACCAAGTCAGCCATATAGTATCATGTTAAAGTAGCCTAGGTGGTAAGAATGACTATAACATTTAGTAAAAAGGACAGTATAAGATTTTTTTGTTTTATCTAAAAAAGCCAAACTCATAGAAACAAAGTGTATTGGTTATTGGCAAGGACTGGGGAGTGGGTGGGGAAAATGGCGAGATGTTGATCAAAGGGTACAAATTTCCAGTTATAAGACAAATAAGTTCTGAGGATCTGAACTTACCCCTATAGCATGGGGACTGCAGTTAATAATACTGTATTATACATACTTTAAAGTTGCCAAGAGATTTTGAATGTTCTCACCACAACCACCACAACAAAATAGTAGTAATATAAGGTGAAAGTTGTGTTAACTAATCTAATTATGGTGCTCATTTTACAATATATGTATATCAAATCATCATGTTCTACATTTTAAACTTGTACAATGTTATATGCCAATTATATCTCGAAACAGCTAGAAAAAAAGTATCTATTCCTACATACTCCTGCATTTCTCTTTGAATTCTAGATTTAATATTGATCAGTCTTCGTATAAATTTAGCATACACAGAAACTGTCCCCCAAATTGCTGATTAACAAAATCATTTCTGGGGCGCCTGGGTGGCTCAGTCGGTTGTGTCCGACTTCGGCTCAGGTCATGATCTCACGGTTTGTGGTTGGAGTCCCCGCGTCAGGCTCTGTGCTGACAGCCAGCTCAGAGCCTGGAGCCTGTTTCAGATTCTGTATCTCCCTCTCTCTCTGACCCTCCCCTGCTCACACTGTTTTTCTCTCTCTCAGAAATAAATAAAACATTAAAAAACAATTTTAAAAAATCATTTCCTTTCCATGTGCTCTGTGCTCTGTGAGGACAAAAGCAAAAGATAATTTGTGTCATACACTATTGAAATGTTTCTAATAAGTCCTATTGGTGAGAAAAAGAGGACAGTATAAGATTTATTTTATACTGAAATTTATTCCAATTCATCTGACCCATCACAAGTGACCAAATAAAAGCTACAGTAAGCACTTTCATGCTTTTTTCCTATTAAAAATATTTTTTTAAACAAATTGAACCTGAATCTAATCAAGTAAACATGGGAGATTGAGCACATGTTAAATAATACTATGAGGATGCAATCTCATTATAAAGGAAATTCTACAGGGAAATTTATCTGGTTTCTTAAACCAATAGATGGCATGGAATAAAGGTAGGTAATATGTATGGAGAGGTGGGGATGGTAGTTATAGATTAAAAAAAAATTGACTTTAGGAGTTATACCAACCAAATTGATCTTTGTTTAGATTTTAATTTTTTTAATTCTAAAAAGTTATTTTTTTTAATGTTTTATTTATTTCTAGGAGAGAGAGAGAGAGAGACAGCATGAGTAGGGAAGGGTAAGACAGAGAGGGAGTCACAGACTCTGAAACAGGCTCCAGGCTCTGAGCTGGCTGTCAGCACAGAGCCTGACATGGGGCTCGAACCCACGAACCGCGAGATCATGACCTAAGTGAAAGTCGGACGCTTAACTGACTAAGCCACCCAGGTGCCCCTAAAAAGTTATTTTTGAGACAACTGGGGAAATTTGAACCCAGAGTAGGCAAAGATGATACAAAGGAATTGTTAATTTTGTTTGGAATGATAGTTGTATTATGGGCTGTGTTTTAAAACTTTTTTTATCTGCTGGAGTTACATACTAAAGTATTTATGGATTAAATGGTAACAATGGCTTGGATTTGTTTTAAAATATTCCGGTGAGGGGTAAAGTGAAGAGTGGCAATAGATGAAACAAGATTAGTAAAATGTGGATCATGTTGAAGTAGGTGATAGGTACATGGCAGTTCATTTTATGATTCTAATTTTATGAATGTTGAGGATTTTTTATAATCTGTTAAATTATTAAAGACAACCATGTTATAACTGGACCCTTATTATTTTCACATACGTCATTTTACTTAATCCTCAACAAAATGCTGTTAGATATTTTTGCCTCCTTTCCTCCTCTGATGAAAATGGCCCAGTGAGGCTGAATCACTAATTCAAGGTCACTAGGTGGAACAGAACTCAAACCAATGTCTGACTTTAAGTCTTATTGTTTGTTACCCATAATCACATAACTATTTATTAATGATTATGATAATCATTATTGATATTATTACTGATCTGGGAAAGTTAAGTGATTACTCATTCCAATTGTATTTTTAATAATAGCTAATGATTAAGAAGTTATTATGTGTTTCTTAGCATGCTGCTTACTTCTCACAACACCTCTACCTCTATGAGGTAGAATAACAGAAATGGCTAATTTATGCTGTCGTCATAAATCATTCCTAAATTTCAGTGGCTGACAACAATAGAAGTTTATTTCCCATTCACCTTTCAACTTTGGTGCTTTTCATTGGGTCCTGCACTGAAGGAACAACCCCTGTCTAATATGTTGCTGGATTTCTGGCAGAAGGAGAAAGAGAGAACGAGGTAGTTCTTGAAACTTCTGCTTGGAAGAAACACAGATGACTTACATTCATATTGCATGAGCCAAATCAAGTCAATGGTCAAACTTGATGTGGGGTGGGGTGGTAGGTAAGGGGAGATAATCTTCTTACAGAGAGGAGCAGAAAATAGTTTGGAATAAGAGCACCTGGGTGGCTCAGTCAGTTAAGCGTCCGACTTTGGCTCAGGTCATGATCTCACGGTTCGTGGGTTCGAGCCCGGTGTTGGGTTCTGTGCTGACAGCTAGCTCAGAGACTGGAGCCTGCTTCCAATTCTGTCTCTCCCTCTCTCTCTGACCCTCCCCTGCTCATGCTGCCTCTCTCTCTCTCTCAGAAATAAATTTTTAAAAAAACATTAAAAAGATTTTAAAGAAAATAGTTTGGAACAATAATATAATTTACCACAATTAGTATCCTCATTTTTGCAGATGGGAAAACACTGAGGCTTGGAGAGGGTGATTAATTTACACACATCCTTATAGCTAGTAAGAGGCGGAGACAGAATACAGCCCAAAACTGTGGGCTTTCTAGTGCACTGTACTCACTGGGCATTTGGAAAACAAGATTTTTTTTGGAGCGCCTGTGTGGTTCAGTCGGTTAAGTGTCTGACTCTTGGCTTTGGCACAGGTTATGATCTCATGGTTCATGGGTTTGAGCCCTAGGAGATTCTTTCTCTCTCCCTCTCTCTGCCCCTCCCCAGCTTGTGCTCTTGCTCTCAAAAATAAACAAATAAACTTTAAAAACAAACAGAAAAACATTATTTTCTTTCTACTTCTATTTATGTTTTAATCAAGAGACTTTGTTCTACACCACATTCTGGTGGTTCTTCATGAAGTGAACATTATTGAAATGCAGCTTATGTATACTTTTTCCAGAATGAAGAAACCTTGAAAGGAAACTGATCTTCTTGATTGCTAGATAGTAAAAGTAGTCACCTGTTTCTTTCCTGCCGTAAAGTTGATTTGTGAGCCCCAAAAACATTTTGCCAAAGGACTTCAGTTTTATATTTAGATTGGCCAAAACACTAAGATTTAAAACAGCTCATTCTTCTTCAGCACAGGCTGAGGAGTCAAATGCCCCTTCTGCCACATGTTAGCTCTATTATCTCGGGCAAGCATCCTGACATCTCTGAGCTCACATACAGGATGGGGATAAAAATATGTACCTCATTGGGGTTATTGTTAAAATTAAATAAAGTAATCTACTTAAAGTGCCAAGGGGCACCTGGGTGGCTCAGTTCATTAAATGTCTGACTCTTGATTTCCATTCAGGTCATGGTCTCACTGACAGTGCAGAGCCTGCTTGGGATTCTCTCTCTCCCTCCATCTCTCTCTGCCCCTCCCTTGCTCATACATACTCTCTCTCTCTCTAAATAAATAAATAAACATTAACAAAATAACGTGTCTAATAAAGTTCTTGGAATATGATGGACAAAAAATAAATGGTAGTTATTATTTTGAAATCAGTTTTCGAGTGATTAGGAAAAAAGTTTATTTGAAGGTATAGTGGTTTTTAAAGTCAGATACATCTGTCTACAGTGATTTAATTACATGGATTTTGTTTTATACAGGCTTTTGGGGGATAATGAATTAAACCTAAGTCTATTTCAATTTTCTTTGAAGGTGCAGACACAAAAAGGACAATTCATGAATTTATTAATGACCAGAGAGACAGGTTTCTGCTGGAGGTAGTAAAAATTTCTTTCTTCCTTCCATTAAATAGAAGACTTCTTGCATAGCACTGCCACATTTTCACCTTGACATTTTATTTGTCCACTACAGTCTGCAGATCTGTTGCCCCTCCTATCCTTTCCTAAACAACTCCAGTTGGGCTTTTGTCTTCATCAGTCCACCAAAACTACTTTGTCAAGGTTACCAGTGACCTTCCAATTGACAAGTTCAATTTGTCATATCACAGTCTTCCTTTTACTTCCCTGTCAGCGGCACTTAGGTCATTTGGTCATTTCCTCTTTCTTGAAATGCTTTCTTTGGCTGGTTTCCAGGACCCACTGTCTCTTGGGTCCCTTGACCCACTTCCTCATCACTGGCTGCTCACTCCTTCACGGTTTTCTTTTCCTGTTACTCTCTCCCGCCACCATCTCCGAATGTTGGAGTGCCCCAGGGCTCACTCCTCACCCTATACTCTATCTACATCCCTCCAGGCCCATGGCTTTAAATTCGGCTTCCCTGTTAACAACTTGCAAATTTATTTCTGTACCCAATCCTCTTCCCTGAACTCCAGACTTACAAAGGCAACAATAGTTCTTAACATCTCCATTTAGATGCCCAACAGGCACTTCAGACTTCACATTTCCAAAATTTTGTCCCTTCTATACTCTACCCCTGAAAATTCACATCTCATGTAGTGCTCCCATTGCAGTGAGTAGTAATTTTATTTTTCCAGCTGCTTAGGACAAAAATATTGAAGGTATCCTCAACTCTCCTACTTACAACCCACACCCAAATACAGCTTCAGATATATTTTTTCCTAATATATCCATAATCACACTAGTTTTCATGACCTCTCCTGCCACCACTGTAGCCCACATCACCGATATCTCTTGCACAAATTACTGTTGTAACTTCTGAACACTGATCTCCTGCTTCTGCTTTTGCTCCCTATAGTCAGTCTGTTCTCCACACAGTGGTAGGAGTCTTTTCTCCACACGTGCCCCTCCTCTGCTGAAGACCTCTAGTGACTTCTCTGTCCCTGGCTAGCTCTCTCTCACTCTGACCTCATTCCCACCACTCGCAACCTTGCTCACTCTTCTCTAACTACACTGGTCTCCTTGCTGTTCTTAGGACACACCGATCTTCCCCTTGCTTCAGGGCCTTTGCACTAGAGGCTTTTCCTTCTGGGAGGAACATTCCTTGCCTCAGATATCCCCATTATTTGTTCCCTATTTCCTTCCAGTTTCTGTTAATTTTCACCAAATCATGGAGACATTTCTCAGCTCTACGTAATGGCAACCCTCTGCCTTTGCCCCATTGCCCACTGGACCACTTTACCCCCCTGTAATGGACTCCCCGCTCCACTGGGATGTATATCCCATAAAAGCAAATCTGTTTATTGTGTTCATTGCCCTGTTAGCACCACTTATAACAGTCCTGACACACAGTAGGCAGTCAATAAACACTTGCCAAATCAAGTAATGAATGAAATTTGTTTTGATATAAATTTGGGGTATTTAATTACTGATATTTCTTTAAAATCTTCTCATTTAAATATTTTAAATTCACTTATATTATGTGACTTTATTATTTCTTTTTCACGTATGGCATTAAAAACCCAAGCGAATTCTTACATTATATACTAAAAAAATAAAACCTTGATGTCAAAGTTTATTTTCAGATCTAAACAGGGCTCTCGGAGGCTGGTTAAACACCCCTGCCCTTGGGCAGCTTGGAGAAATGTGTTACAGGCATGGCAGGGTTGAAACCTGATTCTCTCCCACTACTTCCTAATGGAGGACGCTTTGTGACTGCAGACAGCACAATTTCCCAATGCGTAGAAATGCTGGAGGGATGTTGTGGATAATACCAGGTGGACCTGCTCTTTGGAGGGATATGTCGCTTTTTTCATTTTCATTTTCATTTTTTAGCATAGAGCCTGAGGCGATATGTAGCTATTTTTGATTTACGGGGCACAGCCATTTTGGAGCCACACTGAGCTCTTCATAAAAGTGAAAGAGAGGAAGCAATCTCCATTCTAGTGATCCCCAAATAAACTCTCTCGTGAAATAAAGGCTATGGTCTCAAGACTTGGCATGCTTTTATTTATTTTCAAATGTTTTATTTTTATGAGACAGAGAGAGCGTGAGTGGGGGAGGGGCAGTGAGAGAGGGGGACAGAGGACCTGAAGTGGGCTCTGTGCTGACAGCAGTAAGCCATTGTGGGGCTGGAACTCAGGAAGCATGAGATCATGACCTGAGCTGAAGTCAAACACTCAACTAACTGCCACTCAGGAGCCCCCATGCTTTTATTTCTAGTACAAGTGATTGCTTAGTATGCAATTTATTTTACCCTTTATTATGAGACTATTGAAATGTACTAGCAATGGGGGGAGGGGGCGCCTGGGTGGCTCAGTCCTTAAGCCGTTAGGTGTCTGACTCTTGGTTTCAGCTCAGGTCATGATCTCATGGTTCATGAGTTCAAGCCACACAATGGGCACTGATGGTGCAGAGCCTGCTTGGGATTCTCTCTCTTTTTCATTCTTTGCCCTTCTCCCTCTCATGCTCTCTCTCTCTCAAAATAAATCAATAAATAAACTTAACAAAAAAATTACTTTAAAAGAAATGTACTAGCAACAGGATAGAAATGTGGAATAATGTTGCACTTCTGTTTTCAATATTCCTAGTACGCTCTCTCAACCAAAAGAAATACAATTAAAAAGTTCGAAAACCTCATAGCAGTAAAGGAACGGCAACTCGTAAAAGCAGAAAAAAAGCTCCAAGAAGATGCCATGGCCTTTGAAGAGTTCCTTCGAGAAAATGACCAGAAATCTGTAGACGCCCTTAAAATGTTCGTGTTTTCACTCCAGCCAAATTGCCTTTTTCACCCTTTCTTTTCTGTTTCTCAGAACACAACACAACACAACACAAACTAATAAATCTGTTACTTTTCAGTGCAGCACAGGAAACTATAAACAAACTCCAAATGACAGCGGAGCTAAAGAAAGCAAATATGGAGGTTCAGGCCGTAAAAAGGTGAGCCCAGGGCACCATCTTTTCCTTCTTAAATATCCATGCCCCATTGAAACCTACTTGTGCCTAGTAAGACCTAGGTGAGAATATTCCTTATCAATTGATGATTCCATAAATATGGAAATAATTTTTTTATTTAAAAATAAATAATTTAAATTATTTATTTAAAATAATAAATAAATAATAATTTATTTTTTGAATAAATTGAAATTTATTTTGAAACCTACTTGTGCCTAGCAAGACCTAGGTGAGAATATTCCTTATCAATTGATGATTCCATAATTATGGAAATAATTTTTTTATTTAAAAATAAATAATTTAAATTATTTATTTATTTTAAATTTAAAATTTAAAAATAATTTTATTCCATAAAATTATTTTTAAAATAAGTAACCTGTTGATCAAGGATCATCTCTCTCTGCCTGGCTATCAGAGTACAGTGACCTCTGGTTGAAAAGTTTCTTCTAACTTGTCAATATAAAAGCCTAGAAATTGGTTGAGAAGAAGCAAGCCAACATTAAAAGTAAACCATAAATTGTTTTCTTAGTGTCCTCTTTCATTCATTCTAAGGCATATTTCTTCCCACATTTTAACATCTCTGAAATTGGGGTTCAATTTTACAACCATCTTAAAACTGTAATTGACAATATTTTTTTATATTTATACTTACACTTAGTTGAACCTAGAATTGATATTAAAAACTGGAATCTACAATGACAAAATTACGGGAGGAGGAAGTTGGGATAAAATTATACCACCAACCACACTTTTTCTTATTTTACTTTCAAGCCCAGATGTTTTCTTCTGTGGTCAAGTGTATCTCATTTGATCTAATTTTAAATATCTAAAAAAGCTTCCTTCTATCATCATTCTTGGACAGTAATTTCATGACCCAGCAGACACTGGCCTTTGTATCAATCATGCTAAAACTTTTTTTTTCTTTTTAGGGATTTGATGCTTAACTTTCCTCTAAAATCAAGTCCTAGACTTTTCAGAAAAGAGGACAACAGCTTCTCTAAAATATAGTAAATGAACTGGATGGTAGTTTCTTTGAAACCAATTGCTACTAACAGAATGTGTGTTTTCAAACACATTCTGGCTACAGAGGCCTCTTTTATTTTAGGAGCCTAAAGTTGAAGGCATTCCAAGGTGGAGAATTCCCTTCCCTCCTTCACTCCATCATGTAATTAGAAGATTCTGTTCTATTTATAGAACCAGAGTAGCAGCCTCTATGTTTGCACAGAGTACTGCATTTTTTGCACAATGGCCATCCTGCAAACGCCTTGTTGAAAAGAACGTGTGTATTGTTTACATGTCTCGTCGTCCTAGAAAGGAATAAAAAGGCAAAGAAAAACAAGCTGGTAACAGCACAAAGGATGCAGGCAACTGCTATTTATTTCCTTTTTTTCTTTAAGTTTATTTATTTCGAGAGAGAGAGAGCACACGAGTGGAGGGAGGGGCAGAGAAAGAGAGGGAGAGAGTGAATCCCAAGCAGGCTCCACACTCAGCGCAGAGTCAGATGCGGGGCTGGATCCCACAACCCTGGGATTGTGACCTGAGCCAATATCAAGAGTCAGATGCTCAACCAACTGAATCACCCAGGCGTCTTTCCTTTTTCTCTCTTTATGGGCTTGAGATGGCCCAGGAAGTTCCTCCACTGCAGGTAGGGCTGGAAATCTGCTCACAAAGGGAAACGGAGCTTGCTCTGAGGCTTTTGCTTGGAAGATGTGCAATTCCAGCCATTTGAATCTTGTTTTTTTGTAGCACATCTGGGAGGCTTCAGACTAAAAATAAAGTGGCAGTAGAATGAGAGGCTCCCAACATCTTTCACCCAGTGATATGTAAGCCAGCCATTTATTGACTCTTGACTATCACTCTCACATCAGGGCTTAAGGAAGGCACCGATTGAAAGAAGCACTGAAGCTGAGGATATTGATACAGGAGTAATATTGATAAGGATATCGAAGAGGGGACGATTTAGGAAGCCTCGAAGGATAACCAGGGACCTCCCTTTCATGACAGCCTTCACTGTTAGTTTCAACATTTCTTGAGAGTCCACTTGTAACATAGGAAAGCAATCTGAGGGGAAAGGCTTTCAGTCCAAGTCACTGGATTTTGTCGGTGAGACCTTAGGCATCGGAGTCAGTCAGACCTGGATCTGAGTGCTGGTTCTGCCATTTACTAGACAGATGATGTCACAGGTCATTCATTTCTTCTTCCAAAAGGTAGGATGATACCTATTTTAAAGTGCTGCGGTGTGCCCTGCATATATGGCCCGCTTCATAGTAGGCGCTATTGAGTGTTCATTTTCTTTATTCTTCTTACATAAGTACCATCTTTTGCTACCTTCTAATTTTTCCCTATGTATAAAATTTAATACATTTCCCTCAAAAATAAGTGAGTAAAACTATCATCAGTCTATTCTATGAGTGCATATCCTTGGCATATTTTATTCAAATAGCATTCTTATATGTTTTTTCTTCTCACCTCATGGCCATACTTACAATTTTTATTAAATAAATTATTATTCAAATATATAATCAAGGTAACAGATTTTGTAAAACCTTTTTAAAAAAATGAACATACTTTCAATGGATATTTTTAATGATACCTTTGTTTCTTTTGAGTAGTGAGATAGCAAAAACAGAATTCCTCCTTAGAGAATACATGAAATATGGATTTTTTCTGCTGAAATTGTCTCCAAAACACTGGCAAATCCAGCAAGCACTGAAAAGGGTACAGACGACAAAGGGTAGTATGAACGTCACCCTTCCGATATTAACAAGTGAGTCACATGTTCTTAATTTCAATGAAGTAAATATCCCTAATTCTCAAATACTCTGTTTCAATATTTACTTCTCTCTATGAGTCAGAATTTCTATTTTAAGCAGAACCTGAACAAGAATTCCCACTATCTCTGATATTATAAATTTTTAATTTGTAATATGTAAAGCAATAAAAACATATACATGAAGAAATAGAAAATATTTATTTGCAGATAATATGATAGCATACCTAGAACTCCCCTCACCCTCCCATATAAAATCTGAACAACTATTTGATTTTACTAAAGTGTTCTGCTGAGTAAATGGACACAAACTCAATTATACTTTATTAACCTCACATATTAACTTAGATGGACTACTTCATTAATTAGAAGATATACAAGGAAATCAAATTCAAGAAGGCAACAATAACCTTAATTGTGTGACCTGGTGATTTGACGAAAGGAGAATTATGTCCTGTTTTTATAGAGGAAGGCTGATATTGTAAAGCTGCCAGTTTTTCTGAAATTTATAAGTTTTATGAAATTATAATAAAAATGTTACCAAAAGCTTGCCAGGCAACTGAGTGTTGGTTAGGGAGAACTTTGAACAATGATTCTGAGGTCCATCTAGAAAAATACTTCTGAAGTAAAAAGATAATAGAGGGTGTTACTAATCTTTTAAGGCAGTATATAATATCACAAAGTCTTTGAAATTAACACAGCATGGTACTGGTGTTAGGAAGTTAGCTCAATGGACCCGATATATTATATATAAGAATTAAGTAAGTGGTAAGTTATCAAAATAGGGTCACAAATCACAGAGGAAAACTACTATTTCCAGCACATTCAGTTAACAAGGACCAGACTTACCCTTCTGCCTAAAAAACCCTGAAAAATATATAAAGCAACAGGTTTCAGGCATGAGGCACCAAGGAGAGAAGGTGATCATGAGAGAGGGGAGACAAATGAGATGATGGCCTCAACATACAGCCTGGGGAGTATTTTCAGGATGCAGCATAGGGAGGAAGAGCCCAGCTGGCCCCACAAATTGAAAAGACAGAGCTATGGGTCCAGGGAGGCTGGAGTTCCCAGAGCAGAGGACCGGAGAGGAGAGAGCCACAGAGAGTTCTCTGCAGAGTCTTCAGCTGAGAGCTGATCCTGAGTCTCCAGGGGTAAGAGCATTTACCCCAAAGAAGTCAGTAAACTACAAATCAGGGAGATGTCCTTTCAGGAGAGCTGACTGTTAAACATTTACCAGAACACCAGGGATGTCTTCCCTGCTCAGTTCCGTGTCTCTCCCCGTGCTGTGAGATCATCTGTGTAGAGTACCAAGCACAGTGATGGCACTTGGTTAAACTTAGTACACAGTGTTTGACAAGAGATAAAACAAAAAGGAAAGCTGGGAAGTATTTGCATCTAGCAGCTTATAATTCAGTGCTCCTAGACTTGTCCTCAAACTGGAGGATGCTCAGAAACCAGCGAGCCACTCAGTCCAGAGTGATTGGCTGACACTGAGATAACAGAGATTACGACAAACCGATGCAGAGACCTCTCTGAAGAGAGACCTCCTCACGTCTCCTAGGTCTGGTCCCATCCATTCTGCCTGTTCCAGAGACCAGCCCTTGCTGTCTGATTCATACATTTGTGTGTTACAATGCTCCTATCCTCTATTTCTGTCCCTTTACGTTTTCACGTAACTCTACCTTCACCATGAGACAAACTTCTCATTCTCAGAAGTGTTCTCTCCCCTTTCTCTCTCCCATTTCTAGAATTAAATAAGGAATAAAGAGGGCAATACTGAGGATTCCGGGAAGGCATCCTTTTCAGACGAGTTTTCTATGGGAAGAGATAGCCAAGGTAACACTAGAGACTTGAGACTTCACTCACAAAAGTAAAACCAGAGAAGGTGTCCATCTCAAAATGGAAACCCTCGAAAACAGAAGGTGGTGTCCACATCACCCATATTCCTTGGGAGCTAGAAGTTCCATTTCTTTCTCTCTGACATTATTACAAAATTTGGAGAGGTGGATGAGTGGATAGGACAGGCAGAGAAATCAGGGGCAAAGGACTTGGTACAAGTCATCCCTTCCACAGTGCCCATCATTTGTATTTTTATATTGATTTTTAAAAATCTGTGATCATATAAGAAATATATATGGTTAGGTAAAAAATAACACCATGACTTATATTTCACAATTTATGTTCCTGATTGTGACTTTCAATAGTTGTAACATGTTTTTGACAATAGTACTCTCCAACCCCCGCACCCTGCACAACCAGTGCCTTTAATTTTCTTAGGCTTAGAACCCAATTTCCCTAGAATAAAAGAGCTCCACTTTTTATGATTATCATTCTAATAATAATAAAAAGAAGTAAGGGCATATCCATGAAGAAAAATTAATATTTTGCACCAAGTAAGAGGAATCATTTCTAATTATGTGTTATTTCTTTTCACCTCCACCATCGCCAATGATATGGACTTCCCCTGGACATTTTGAACAGGAAAACTACGCAGGAAGACCACTTTAACCATAGAGAATAAGAAATCATCCTTATCAAAGTACAGTACACACTTGATTAACTCTCTAGGAAACTATGAATGTTTTTCAGCAAATATCCCTTCTAGCCTTTCTTCAACATATATACCACATATCCATATCCATCTTAATGGATACTGGAGGTAGTGGTTGCCATTCCTGGGTGTTCCTGAGTTGACGAGAGTTCTCGCAGGGCTCCCTGCATATTTTCATGAGTCCCTGCCACTGCTATTTGCAGAAATGGCTACCCTCTGCATCTTGGGCCTGGCCCTCTCAGAACCATTGCTTAATTGTTTATTCAGCTTCTCTGCCAGCCCCCATTTTGCAGTTTTACCAGGTCATTCAAAATTGCTGCAATAGGACCACAAAGCATTGTTTGTTTTGCCCCTTGTTTGTTGACTCATTTATACTCATTACTTCATAAATTGCTAGTTCTCAACCATGGCTATCCCAGGGGAGCTTTAAGAAAATATACTGATGCCCAGGATGGGTACAGTGGCCCCAAGGAAAGGATCTAGGCCATGACAATCATACATGACAAGTCAGTGCAGACACCATACTCTGAATTCCAGGGACTCTGAAGTTGCTCCACTTCTGTGGCATTTAACAATCAATGTTTTGTTTTTAATTAATTTTTTTTTATTTTGAGATAGTTGTAGATTCACATTGTTGTAAGAAATACAAAGAGATCCATGTACTTGTAACCAGTTTCCCCCAACCCAATGTAACATCTTGCAGAACTGTAGTACAATATCACAACCAGGATATTGGCATTGATACAGTCAAGATGCAATCACATACAGAACATCACCATGAGGATTCTTCATGTTGCCCCTTAGCAGTATACTCACTTCCCTCCCTTCTCCTATCCTTAACTCCTGGCAACCACTAATCCTTTCTCTATTGCTTCAATTTTTGTCATTTCAAGAATGTTATATAAATGCAATTATACACTATATAACCTTTTGGGATTGGATGCTTTACAGAGGATAATTCTCTGAAGGTTCATCCAAACTGTTGGGTCTATCAATGGTTGGTTCTTTTTCATTGTTGAGCAGTATTTACAGTTAACCCTTGAACAACATGGGTTTGAACTGTGCAGATTCCCTTATATGTGGGATTATTTTCAATAAATATAGTACAGTACTGTAAATGTATTTTCTCTTCCTTATGATTTCCCTAACATTCTTTTATCTGGCATACTTTATTGTAAGAATATAGTATTTAATACATATACAAAATGTGTTAATTGACTGTTACTGGTAAGAATTCTGGTCAATGGTAGACTATTAGTAGTTAAGTTTTGTGGGAGTCAACAGTTATATATGGATTTTTGACTGTGTAGGAAGTTGGCTCCCCTAAACTCTGTGTTGTTCCAGAGTCAACTGTAGATGATATGGACATGCTACAAATTATTCACTTATTGAACAACATCTAGATTGTTTCTAGAGTAGACCTATAAATAACAAAATTATTATAAATATATTTGTGCAATGTTTTGTGTGCACCTAATTTCCACTTCTCTGGAATAAATGCCTAGAGTGCAGTTGTTGAGTTGGATGGAAGGTGCACACGGAATTTTTAAAGAAACTGCCAATTTGTTTCCCAGAGTGGCTATACCATTTTACATTCCCACCAGCAATGAACAAGGAATCTAGTCTCTCTCCATTCTCACCAGTATTTTGATTTTTAAAACTTTTAGCTATTCTTATTGATGTATATATCCTTATTGTGCTTTTTTTTTTAAAAAAGCTCATTCCTGGTTATTTTTTATGTGACTATAGTTGACATGCAATATTACATTAGTTTCAGGTGTGTGATATAGTAATTTGATGCTGTGCTCATCACAAGTGTAGTTACCATCTGTCATCATACAACACTATTATATCATAGACTATATTCCTATGCTGTGCCCTTTACTCTCATGACTTATTCATTCCATAACTGGGAGCCTGTACCTCCTGCTCTCCTTCACCCATTGTGCCTGTCCCCCACCTGTTCCTCTCTGGCAATCATTAGTTTGTTCTCTGTATTTATAGGTTTGATTCTGCTTTTTAGATTCCACAGATGAGTGAATTCACATGGTATTCATGTTTCTCATCTGATTTATTTCACTTACCATAATACTCTCCAGGTCTATCCATGTTGTCACAATTGGCATTATCTAATCCTTTTTTGTGGCTGCATAATATTCCTATCTTTTGTGCTTTTTATTTGCATTTCCCTAGTAACTAATGATGTTGAACACCTATTGATGTACTTGTTTATATCTTCATATCTTGTTTGATGAAATGTCTATTATAATCTTTTGCTGGTTTTCTAACGGGATTGTCTGTTTTTGTTTCTTACTGTTGAAGTTTGAGAATTCTTTATATATTTCTATATTAGCCCTTTGTGGATATGTACCTTGCAAATATTTCCCCTCAGCCTGCAGATTGTCCTTTCATGCTCTTACCAGGGTCTTTTGTAGAGCAAAAGTTTTCTATATTGATGAAGTCTAATTTATCAATTTTTTTTTCTAATATGGATCATGCTTTTCATGTCAGGTCTAAAACTTTTTGTCTAGTACGAGATCTCAAGGATTATTTTTCATGTTTTCTCTGAAAAGGTTTTATAGTTTTACATTTAAGTCTGTGACCCATTTTAGGTTATTTTTGAATAAGGTATGAGATTTAGAGTGAGGGATTTTGTTTTGTTTTGTTTTTTGTTTTGCCTATGGATGTCCATTACTCCAGCTCCATTTGTTGAAATGGCTTCTCCACTGAATTGCTTTTGTATCTGTGTCAAAAATCAAGCATTATTTGTTCAGGTGTGTTTCTAGATTCTCTATTCTGTTCCATTAATCTATGTGGCCACCTAACACCAATACCACATGGTCTTTATTACTATAGCTGTTAGTCTTGAAATCATTTAGACTGATTCTTCTTACTTTATTCCTTTTTCAAAATTTTGTTAACTATTCTAGTTCCTTTGGCTTTCCATACAAATTTTAGAATAATTTTTATCTGTATCTACAAAAGATACTTGCTGGAATTATTATTAGAACTGTGTTAAAAACCTTGTTATGGGTTGAATTATGGCTCCCTATATCTTTAGAAAAGATATATTAAAATCTAATCCATGGTACTATCTAAGAATGTTAACTTATTTAGAAATAGGATCTTTGTAGGTATAATCAAATTGAAGCCATGAAGGTGGGACCTTAATCCAGTATGACTGGTATCCTTAAGAGACACAGAAATGCAGGGAGAATGACATGTGATAACAGAGGCCGAGATTGGAGTGATGCATCTACAAGCCTAGAAGAGAAGATGACCACACAAGAAGCTAAGAGAAAAGCATGGAAGAGATTCTTCCTTGAAGACTTCAGGGATAGCATGGCCCTGCTGAGCTTGATTTTGGACTTCTAGCCTCCAGAACTGTGAGAGAATAAATTTCTGTTGCTTTAAGCCACCTTGGTGGTGGTACTTTGTTACAAGCAACCTTAGGAGACTAATTGGAACCTGTATATCAATTTGGGGAGAAATGACATCATTACTACATTAACTCTTACAATCCATGACCATAGTATGTCTCTCCACTTATTTATATTTTCTTTGATTTTTATTCATCAGCTTCTCATAGTTTTCAGCATACATGTTTTGTTAAACGTAATAGTTTTCCTATATTTTCTTTTTGAGCAATTGTAAATGGCACTGTATTTTTAATTTTAGTTTCTTTGTGTTCACTGCTAGTATACAGAAATACATGATTGTTGTACTTTTATGTACTCTGATTGTGCTGAGCTTACTTATTAGTTCCAGGAATGCTGGGTTTGTTCCTCTGGGTTTTTTAAAAATTCCTTTGGATTTTCCATGTAGACCATCATGTCATCTGTAAATAGAGACAGTTTTATTTCTTCTTTTATGATATGTATGCCTTTTATTTCCTTTTCTCGGGTTACTGCAGTGGCTAGAACATCCTATGTTGAATAGTAGCACTGTGAGCAGACATCCTTGCCTTGCCCAGTCTTAAGAGGATTCGGGTTTTCACCATTAAGTTAGCTGTAGGCTTTTTATACAGATAACCTATCAACTTCAGGAAATCCTCTCTAGTCAAATTTTTCTGTGAGTTATCATAAATGAGCATTGAATTTTGTCAAATCCTTTTCTGAATCTCTCAATACCCACAGTAACATGCAAACACTACATTCACTCCTCAGAAAGCTTACCACTCTCATAGTTTCTTTCATTCATTCAACCAGTACTTATTGAGTGACCTGTGGACCCAACAGTAAATAAAAGACAGTCTCTGCCCTCAAGAAGCTTGTCATCTAGTGAGAAGACAGACAAGGGATTAGTCAGTTACAATATAATAGAAAATGCCTTGAAAGGATAAGCTCAGAGTACCATAGGCATGCAAAGGAAGGACTCTTAACCCAGACAACAGGTGAGGGAGGAGGAGACCAAGGGAAGGATAAGTGAACACTCTCCAGAACAGATGGCTCCAAGCTGAGTCTGGTGAGAGGAGGAGGAACTGGGGAAGACAAGCTCGGGGGGAGACGTAGGAGCCTTTTGGCACAGAGGTGGAAGAGCTTGGTTCTGTGAAAGTGAGAAGCTCAAGGAGCAGATAAGTCCTGTAGCATGAGCAGGTAAGCAGTGGAGCCATCCTAAGGAGTCTGTGATTTGTCCCAAGGGTGCTGGGGAGACACTGAGGGTTTCAAGGAAGAGTGTAACAGAGACTCAATTGGATTTACATTTCAGCAAATTGGATGTGGGAGTACTTTAGCAAATGAAAGGGAGACAAAACTAGAGATTAGAGGGGCCAGTTAGGAGCCTGTTGTCACAATTCAGGGGGGATATAGTGAACTGTCTCAATCCGACAGTGGCAGTAGGAACAAAGAAGGAAAGGCCATTAGACACCTAAGGGAAGTGGTATTGACAGGTTTTGAAAGGTTCACATAAAAGATTGGGGGAAGTGTGAGGAAAAGAGAGTGGTCAAAAAACTCACAAATTTTGTGAAAGATAACTCCCAAATTTCTGGGTGGCAATGGGGTGTACAGTGTTGTTATTCAATTGGGATCACAGTAAGGGGAGCAGGCCTGAAAAGGGAGATAAGGAATGTGATTTTGGATTATCTTATTTTTAGGATTATCCTTGTAGGACAGCCAAGTGGACATAATTTCCACTGGAAGTTAGACATTGAAGTCTAGAGCTCAAGAAAAAGATAGATATGTGCGAGCCATTAGTATTTTAGCAGTAGTGGAATCCATGAGAAAGGATAAAATAACCCCAAAAGAGTGGGTACAATGAGAGGGGAAGACAGCTGAGGAACCACAGACATTTATGTCAGAAAGGAAACCAAAAAGGTAACAAGAACTTCAGAGAGGCGGGAAAAGACTAATTAGAAAATGCTACCACTGGGGCACTTGGGTGGCTCAGTCAGTTAAGCATCCTACTTCGGCTCAGGTCATGATTTCACAGTTTGTGAGATCCCACATCCAGCTCTGTGCTGACAGCCTGTTTCGGTTTCTCTGTCTCCTTCTCTGCCCCTCCCCATCTCATGCCCTGTCTCTCTCAAAAATAAAAGAAGAAAAGAAAAGAAAATGATAGCACTGGATCAAGAGAGAGGAGTTGGGTAGGACAAAAGTTATCAAATGCTTTCTCAGGGGACATTTCCCAAATATTCATTTACGTCTATGGCTCTTTATACATTTTCCCATGGCTTAAAGGGCAGCTCCAGGTAGGTATTTTGTCCCCTCAAACTCAACATGAACAAAGCAAATATTAATCTTTTTCTTATCTTTAAACTGTTCTTGGTCTTGTTAGGGCTACTTCCATCATTCCAGGCTCACAGATTACAAATGTTGGAGTCATTTTTGTCTCTTCTCTTCTGGCCCCAGTAGCTCTTTCTTGGATCCCATAATTTCATTCTTCCATATAGTTCTAGAATCTCCTCCCTCCCCTAACCCCTACTCACTTTCCCCTTCATCACCACCCTCTACTTGAAAGTGTTAATTACATAGATCACACCAACAGCTACCTTCCTCTCCCTAGCCCATGCTCTTTAATTTTCCAATCATTTTCAATTTATCCTTCTTAAAGCATTTTTCCAGAGCCAGTTTGCAAACAACATCAACATAATTATTCTTTAAGAATGTTACTTTGGGGTGCCTGGGTGGCTCATTCAGTTAAGCGTATGACTTCAGCTCAGGTCAGGATCTTGCAGTCTGTGAGTTTGAGCCCTACGTCGGGCTCTGTGCTGATAGCTCAGAGCCTGACGCCTGCTTCAGATTCTGTCTCTCTCTCTCTCTCTCTGCCCTTTCCCCGTTCACATTCTGTCTCTCTCTCTCAAAAATAAACATTAAAAATATATATATATATATATACCTCATCGCCCATCCCAACCATTTATTTCCTCAGCCTGATCAGAAAATATTTTTTAAAAATCAGTTCTTCAGAACACAAATATTGTATTGCTCTGGGAACGACCTTTGTTTTGAGCACTGGAGCACGTTTAGTTTGTCAAAACTACATTAGAAGTGACAAAACACATGCAACAAAGCACATTGTCATGTGTTTTTTTTATAAAAAGTTTTTATAGATACACCTCAAATAATTGGTACCATATGGTTTGGCCCTTCCTTGTGGTCTTGTTTGCATGTGTCAGCATTGTCTGGGACTAAATTGGATTTTCTTTTGCATACCTCTGAAATCCATTGATTCCTACAAACAGCAGTTTCCTAAAAGGCCAAAAAGATTATCGAAAAAGAACTGTTATAGTTAGGTTCCAAAAACAATTTAGAAATAAAAGCAAATCTGTTCACTGAAAATGGCTCAGAAACCAGGCATTTTATTTCTTTTACAGCCCCACTGAAAGTATCAGTTCAGAAGATAGTTTGGAATTCTTTTTAGATGATGACACAGACTATGATCTGGTAATCAGATTATCTTTCTTGATTTGAATATTGTGTTTGGTTAAAAGTATAAATGCTCATTATTTTTAAGAATTAAATTTTTTACTCTATAAATATTCCACAAATTTCCAGAAGTTGATTTTGATACTGCTTCCCAGTTGCCTATATAGTTCATCTTTGTCATCATTTTATGAAAAATAAATGTTTATAAGAAGGTAATAATTCAGGTGATATATGTATTATCTACAATCATCCTGTAAAAATGCCACTTTCTGATTGCTTTTCATTTTACTGGAGCTGAGATATACTGGATATCTATACTGTAAGATAAATCAGCCTTCAACAAAACAGCCCTTTATGTTACAAGACTAACTTTGAGCTAATTCCATCCTAAAACGTTTGTATTTTGTCTCTTTGTAACAGAGCCTAATGTCCTCCAGGTTCATTCATGTGGTAGCATGTGCCAAGATTTCCTTCTTTTTTAAGGCTGAATTAAATCCCCATTGTATGGATATACCACATTTTCTTTATCCATTCATCCATAAATGGATCTTAAGGTTGCTTCTACCTCTTGGCTATAGTTAATATGATGAACATGGTGTGCAAATATCCAAGTAATCTTTTTAAAAACTAAATTTACTTAAATACATACATATTTGTGACATTTTTTGGAAAATATAAAATGAAACGGGGAGAAAATTATCTGTGCTTAGCCTCCTTTTTCTCTTTCCTATTCCTTCTCTCTTGCCTTTCCTTAGACCCATCTTTCCCTTTTTCTTGTCTTTGTCTCCATTTCTGCTCCATCCTCCACTCTCTTTTCCTCACCTTTTTTCCCCCTTCTCTAATACCTTTCGTCTCCCCTAATACCCAAATATCCTCTTCCTGAAGGCCATCTCTCAAATAGGCCTCTTTGTCATTCTCTGCCCATGCTTCCCTTATAATCAGAATGGTATTCCTTCCCCCCGCCACACTGTATTTTTCTAGATAAGTCATATGTGCTTAAGTAGCATATTTTTAAGTAAATCATTTTCATTGCTGGTTGATTAGGAACCAGAGATTTATTTCAAAGAACCAGAAGATTTACTTCAAGTCCTCACAGAGCTGGAAGAGCAAAATCTAACTTTGGTACAATATTCCCAAGATGTAGATGAAAGTCTTGAAGATCTATATAAAAGAGAAAAACTTATACAGGATAAAATGTGAGTTATTAAAAACAAGTAGATTTATTCTATTAAGCAAGTCTGTCTCTATCCAGAAACTGAATCCAACAGTATTCCTGTATGACCCTTCCTTATGGTCTCTCTGGATTTAGTCTGGGATTTTTTTGTTAATAATTTACATTGCAGGGTATAAAATGTAGAAGTTATATTTACACAGAGTAGACTGGCTTTAGTTTAATTGTAGTCCATACGTCCTTTCACTTGTCAAAATATTTGCTTAGCTAGCAATAATAAAAGGCAGTTTGAAAGATTAAAAAGAATTAAAATGTCACCTGCATTTTTTTATTTTTTTTTTACTGCAGTATACTTGACACACATTACATTGCTTTCAGGTGTACAAAGTAGTGATTCCACAACTCATTAAGTTTTGTCCAATGCAGCTTTCATTCTGCTATCTGGCTTTAGATGATAATGTAATGCTAATAAATGCATTTTCGTTTACTGTAACTCTCACAAAGTTATGTGACTTAAATATTATACAATTTTATAACATACATATAGATATACCAGGGCTCTCATAAAAGGATTGCTGTCAGGGGAAGGAGGCTGGATTTGATGTTTCACAAAATTCCTTCTCTAAAATTTTATATAATTTTGGAAAAGAGCTTCAAATAGCAGAGAATAAACCTGTTTATCCACCCATTATAAAGATGTGTAGTCTTTTCCAGAATAGTTTTGTGGGCCAGTCGATGGTAATCTTTTCAAACAGTAGGTCAAACTACACTGAATTTTGGGACAAATTAACTTATTCAAAATTTAAGCCCCTACAAATCATGATCTCACAGCTACCCTTCACCACTGATGTATCCTTTTAATCCTGGTCTCCTCTCTCCCAATCCTCATAGCATACGGTGCCCACACCCTGACAGTATGAGTTTTGGGAAGGAAGTGGGTATGATTGGGCAGGAAATGGGGATCCAGGTCAGAATCTATCTCTAGATCATTCCACAACTTGATTCCTGACAGGCCAACTCTGGAGGTCTCAGGGGAATCATAGGAAGAAAATCCTTCCTGATAGAAGTTAAAAGCACTTATATGTGAACTTATTTTTTTTTCTCATTTTACCTGAAAAATTGTATGTACTTTGACATCTTAAAATATGAACTTGTATTTGGCTTACTAGACATAGAATGCTGATCTGGAAAGTGTGCTGAAGCTCAGGAATGATGGTTTATTTCTAAACCACAAATTACAGACAAGGGTCCTTTTCTTCTTTTGCAATAGAAATAGCAACATAGAATTTCTTTTGGAGCACAAGGAAATGCTCAAGACTAACTGTGTGAGAGAAGAGGAAAAAGCTGCAGAACTGGAATTAAGGTCCAGGCTATTTAGTTTTGGAGAATTTAAATCAGATACTCAGGTAATCATTCTTTGCCGATGGTATTTTTATTTTGGCTCATGTTAATAATAATTTGCATTTCCTGTCCACTAAGCATTGGAATGGGGAGTTAAAGCACACCACAAGTCCTAGGTTGATGACAGAGGTAGAAAACCAACTTGGAATTATCTTGTCTGTACATAATAGTCAATTCACATAGTAGATAGAAAGCATTCAAGCTGGTATTGGGATTCTCCTAAAATGTGCTCTAATTATTACAATGTATGATGTTGAAATTGTTCTCCCCACAAATATATCTTAGTCAAGAGTGTACACACATGAAGTAGTTCATTGTCTATGATCATTTTGTTCATAATTTGAAGATCAAATAATTAACAGGTGAAGCACTGCATCAAAACTGAATGGAGTATCAGCCCAACACTGAGCTTTTAACAGATGTCAGCCTCTCTTGCTGACATGGGGCCCCCGTGATGCACTAACGCATTATCTATTTTTTACGTGGATGTCTCTCCCAGCTGGATGCAAACCCCTCCAGGGCAGGGACTGCACTACCCTTCCTAGTTAGATATGTTAAGTGTCCCTGTTAAGTAGGTGCTTAATAAATGTTTGTTGAATTAATGATTAGTTTATAGACCTATGACAAACTCCAGCTAACAATGATTTCCTTGTAAAAAAAATCTCAAATGAAATAAAAAGTAAAATCTCAGATATGAAGCTAATACCACATTCATGGTTATGAACTTAATTTTCAAAGAGGTAGATGTGGGGTAACTCAGTCAGGTGATTGTCTTCCCTAACCATAGGATGGGCAGGGTTACAAAAGCAAAAGTTGCTTATGGCTTATTCACACACACATTTCCTAGGGTGATATAGTACCCTGAGTTAGGAGGAGATGGGCTCATGCACTGCTAAAGCAAGAAGTGTGATGACAGTCACCTTTCAGTTCTTCAATGCTGGCTTTTAAAAAATTGTGTGTGTATGTGTGTGTGTGGCAAAATGTACATAACATAGAATTTACCATTTAACCATTTTAAGTGCACAATTCAATGACATTAAATATATTGGCAATACTGTGTAACCGTCACTATTTATAGAATTTTTCATCACCCCAAATAGAAACTCTCCCTACCCATTAGAAAATAACTCTTCATTCCATCTTCCCAGCCTCTAGTAACTTTTATTCTACTCTCTGTCTCTATAAATTTGCCTGTTTTGAGGTACCTTATGTAAATGGAATCATACAATAGCTGTCCTTTTGTGTCTGGCTTATTTCACTTAGCATAATTCTTTCAAGGTTCATCCATGCTATAGCATGTGTCAGAATTTAGTTCCTCTTATGGCTGAATAACACTCTATTATATTTATATTCCACATTTTGTTTATCCATTCATCCACTGATGAACATTTGGGTTACTTCTACCCTTCAATTCTGTTTTAAATAATTCTGAAGCTGACATTAAAAAATGTCAGAAAAATTATCAATGATATGTCACCTTTCCCTGACCAAACCCCTTTCATCCATGTTTAGGATAGCTATGAAAAATAAACATTTTCAATACCCTTAAATTTTGAGGCAACCAGATCCCTAAACAGAGAAGGTAGGATTGAATATAATTTTGGTATTTGTGTATTGCACACTCTGAGAAAATGGGGCCAACAATGCATAGTGTCTCCTAGAGATGTGAAGTGCTAGGGTGGAAAAGGGGACACAGAGCAGAAAAATTGACAGGGGAAAAGTATTCTTAGAACCATTCCCATTCTTTCAGATCTCAAAATGTGCAAAATATAATCCTTTATGAGTAAACAGCAGTATCTAATTTTGATATTCATAAATCATAGTTACTTTGGAGCTATAACTATAAACTTATGATTTTATTCTTTCAAAGCATCCACACTCCTATTTAATCTCTAACAACATTTTTTATCAATTCAGTATTTTATTTTTAAAATAAAATTTTAAATGAGTATATTGAAAAGTGCACAAATTATAAGATAATTACAGATTATCTCTTAAGAAATCTCCTCAAAGTGAACACACCCATGTAACCAACCCCTGGATTTAGGAAACAGACTGTTATAAGCGCCCCCAAAAGCCTCCCTCATGCCCCCTTCCAGTCTCTACCATCCTTCAAAGGTGACCACCATCCTGACTTCTCTTACCATCAATTAGCTTCCATGCTTTGAACTTGATATAAATGGAATCATGTGATATATCTGGCTTCTCTCAAAGTGATGTTTGTGAGATTCATCCACGTTGCTTTGTGTAGCAGTTACTTGTTCATTTTCATTTAACATGAAATGAAATGTAAGCTACTGTTCAGTTTGCAGAATGTGTTCATCTCTAGTTTTATTCTTTCAAACAGGGAGCTGATCCAGTTCAATTGAGACTTGTTTACAGTCAGCACACAGCAGAATGTGACAGGCCTTAGAATTCCAGAATCCTCTGACATCAAGATATCTTCCTGCTCCTCTATCCAATTTTGATATAATTATTACTCCTAAGCATCGCTCTGATCAGATCATCTCCCTTTTACTTTTGGAAGGCATACAAAGTCCTCAGCCCAGTTTTGGTCTTCCACAATTCTGGCCAACCCCACCTCCGTGCAGCAGCTGGAAGTCTGTCCATCCCTTGCAGGCGCTCAGGCAGCCCCTCCTCCGAGAGACTCTGGACTGGGCCTGCCATCTGGTGGCAGCTCCAGGAACTGGACACCGCTTCTGCCATCTGGAGGCCTGTACCTTGAGCTCCTTTGCACTGTTGGGCCAGGTCCTCAATCCCTTTCTCATTCGTGAGTCTTTATTGCTTAATCTCATTCCCTAATCTTAGTTCTTATGCTGTTCTTATCTTGTCAAGAAAATATCTCTCCATGTCTTTTCCTCTCCTGTTTCACAGGAGGAAATTTTAAAAAAGAAAAAAAAAAAGGCATTTTGAAAAAAGAAGACATCCTGAAAGTCCACTGCCCATCCAACTCTGAAACTCTAGTGTTCAAAAGGCCTCCTTCAGAAATTTTCATCAACTACTAACCATTCTCATATTAAGTTGCTTTTTCTCAGCATCAGTGTTCAAAATATTTAAAACAAAATTTTTTTAAATATACTCCCCTTGCAGCAAAATTGTTTTTACATACCCAACATACACTTCTCCTTGGTGGATGGGTATGTTTTATTTTTCCTTTTATAGTTTTTTCTAGTTCTAAAGTTTCCTGGAAGTGTTGATATAAATAGGAAATGTTATTTAAAAAGGGAGAGAAAAAAGGAGATTTATGTCAAAAAGGTCTTTTGCTATATACTTTTTCCTTTAATATTACTTTGTGTTTCTCCAAGTTTTCTAAAAGGAGCATTTTTTTAAAAGTTTTAAACTTTAGTTCCAGTATAGTTAACATACAGTTATATCAGTTTCAGGTATAAAAAGGAACATACTTATAATACAAATAGGAAATACAGTGTTACTTTAGAGAGAAAAAAAGAGGTGATTAGTGATAAATGGGACCATCAGAAAGATGGTTAAACCAAGAGGTGGGAGGGACAAGCTGCCGGAGGTAAATTGTTGGTAACAGATCTTGACTTGTAAGGAGTCTTTGATTCTAGGAGGGCTGTCCCATGGCTCTTAGAGCCACATCTGGAGTGTTACTTGTCCTGGCTTTATGATGATTCTCATCTTTTTGAGCAGAAGCAGGCATAGGGACAGGATGCTACCTGGAGAATGATTTACTTTGCCCGGCAGTTTATTGAGGTCCTCTTAACTGCGAATGCCGGGTACATGGTGGACAAAGAATGAGAATTTTATGGTCCTGAAATACATTACCTATAAGCTCGAGCATCTCTACCAACAGTTGAAATGGTGCAGTGGCCAGGTGCAGGGATCAGCAAGGTTTGGCCTAAGCCTCTGCTTGGATCAGAATACTGCAATGGCTTCCAATGGAGAGAGTGAAAATTAAACTTAATAGGCTTTGCAGGCCAATGGGGATCTGTTTGCTTGTAACTTTTTTTCCCCATCGGAGAGAAAGCACTCGATCCTTTATTCAGCAAACATTTTATTAAGTACACAGTTCTATGCAAAGTGTTGCCTTAGATATACGTGTAAATGTAAAAAATAACTCCTGCCTTCTAGGTGCTTACAGTCTAGAAGGGAAGCTAAGGCATGTATGCAGATAGCTTTCATACCAATGATTACAACTGAGAGTAATAAGTACAAAAAAAGGATTTAAAATGTGTGTGTGTGTATATGTATGTGTACACACACACATATATATATGCTGCCTCTACTTGAATGCTCAAGGAATTAGTACATGAAAACACAAGCAAAAAGACTGTCATATTAAAATTGCTTTTTATACTTAGACTGAAAATATTTTTAAAATCCAAGGTGTTACCATAGTAATAATGTGACTATAAATTATGATATAAATAACCCCTGTTGCATTTTTCTCACTGTTCTATTAGTTTTTCTTTTAAAAAGAAATATTTAGTAGCATATAAGAGCTGCTATACTTCATTATAATGTAGTATAATGGAATTCTACATTTGTTGAATGAACGAGAAAATAGTGATGACATGTTATGTTTTCTGCTCTCCTTTTCAATCTTAGGAAAAACTGATAGAATCTCTTAGTAAAAAAATTAATCAAGTATACAAGGTCTGCATTGGAGATGCTGATGTTGGCAGTCTCAACCCAGTTCAAAAGCTGGTAAAAGTAGAGTCTCGCCTGGTGGAATTGAGTGATCTGATTGATTCCATTCCCAAAGAAAATGTGGAGGCAATTGAGAGGATAAAACAGAAAGAACGGCGGCAAAAGTATAGTCAATGATATAAGTGTAGTGAACGACTGAATGAGATGAGAAACTGTTTTTGCTGGCATTCCACAAACACTGAGCAAACCCCTATGACATGGCAAGGATTGTGATAGAGGCGCAGTAGACCCAATGAGTATGAGTAGAGTATACCCTTCTCATACAGCTATTATTTAATGTAGGAAACATGGTCATCAAATAGTCTTCTGAAATAATGTGTCACTAGCAATGGTAATGAGCACTGGTTCACCTGGGCAACTGATCTAGTTTGGGATGGGTGAAGGGTCATTTTACCCTGAAAATATGGACTTTCAGAATGAATATTCACTACTTATACAACTTTGGATCTTGTGGAAGGGGAACTGCACTTGTGATGGGAGGGCCCAAAGCACAGAATTAGAGCCCTTCACTGGAATGAGACTGTATATGAAGGAATTGTTTAAAGTCAGATGCATGCATTGAGGGTTTTCCTCAGTGTATAACTGCCAACACTTAACACACACAGCATTTACATATTAACTATTCGAGTCCTCAAGGCAACCTCATAATGATTATCATCCCTGAAACAGCACCCTCTCCCACCTCCACATCCTTGCCTACCAGAAGAATACACTGATTTACACATTTCCATATCGAGTTAAATAAGGATCTTAATTTTTAAAGTTTATTTATTTTGAGAGAGAGAAAGTACGAGCAGGGGAGGGGCAGAGAGAGAACAGAGCGAGAATCTCAAGCAGGCTCTGCACTGCCAATGCAGAGCCCAATGCTAGGTTCCAACTCAAACCAGGAGATCATGACCTGAGCCAAAGTTGGATGTTCAACCAACTGAGCCACATAGGTGTCCCAAGGATTTTATGTACGTACTACCTCTCGAGCAATGATTATAAATATATGATCCCTAGTATAATGCGGCATGTACAGAATGCTTACAGATGCAATGACATTCATGTTATTGCAAAAAAAAAAAAACACAAAAACACCCATGTTGAGAGGCAGATGAGCACTATGGTTGACTGCTTGGGTTCAATGCAGGTTCTGCCATTTACAACTTTTGTGACCTTAGGTAGGCCACATAACCACTCTGAAGTCTCAGTTTCTTTTTCTTTAAAATGGCAGTTAATAATGGTATTTATTTCATAGGGTTGTTGTGAGGATTAAATAACCTATGAAAAAGTACTAAAGCATGCTTGACACATAAGTATTCAAATATTAAGCATTAATGTTAGAGATTTTGTTACTGCTTACTGAGGGATATTGTTTCCCCCATACAAAAATGAAGTCCAGAATACATATAAAGGTGATTTTGGTCGGATTTTACTCAATATAAAGCAAAAAAATTTTAAATTGCAAATAAAAGATTACTCCTTACATAAGATGACCTATGACTAGGGTACCTAGTGGCTCAGTCAGTTGAGGGTCCAACTCCTGATTTAGGTCCAGGTCATGATCCCAAGGTTGTGAGATGGAGCCCTGCTTTGGGCTCTGTGCCAAGTGTAGAGCCTATTTGGAATTCTCTCTCCCCCTTTGCCCCTCTCCCCAGCTTGCATACTCACTCTCTAAAACGGAAATGGGGTGGAAGAAAAAAGACCTCTACGACTGACAGCACTTGCCTCTTTTCTAAAATAGGAAATAGTTCTCATTGGATTGTAAATACAACTTATTTTCAGTAGTGATACATGAATCTAATTCTAATTACTTGTCATTCTTACCAAAAACAATTTTGTTTTTCCCATGGCTTAGAGGCACATAAAACTAATTTTGCATAAAAAATGTTCAGTAAATGTTACACTTAAAATTATTAGAGTCCATAATATAGCTATCACTTAAGAGTCCATAAAATAGCTATCACTTACTGAGGGCCTTTCTACACCAGGTATCAGCCCGATATGCAGAGGTCATTTACTTTGATCCTCACAACTCTAAAGAGAACAAGACAAACAGCATTTCTTGGTCTTAATAATATACACTGTGGTACATGCATTTTTCTACACATTATACTTTAGATTTTATTCTTTTCAAGCATTTTTTTCTCATTTTAACACAAATGGGATCTGTTGTTGAGATTTCACCTGAATATTCAAAAGCCATAGTATGAAGGTGAAGTATTAATTTAACTTTAAGGGATCTCTTATATTTGGGTAGTTCATTACCAAGGGATAATAGATTTTTTTTTTTTTTACTTTCTGTGATTTATAGTTGCAAAACTGTTTTTCTTTGACAGGTTACGTGAAGAGAAAATGAAAGAAAAACAAAGACACCAAGAGGAAAGGCTAAAAGCTGCCCTGGAAAGGGCAGTAGCACAACCAAAGAAAAAGGTGTGTTTTGTTATCAGGAGGTCCAGCGGCATCTAATATGTGAACGCTTCTGTGAAAATACCTAATCCAACTAATTTATCAAGGGTGAACGTTAGCAAAATAGTCTTGTCTGGTCACAGCTTCAGATGCTGACTCCTTGTTACTTTTAGGATAATTCAAATATCTGGGTCTATGATTCTCCATTAGACCCATTTTAACAAAAACTATTCCCCTCTCTTCTTTTTCCTTAGCTCCAGGTTCATGAAAAAACAGAGAATTTCTTCTTTAAATAATTTTTTTAAATAGATAGTAACAAGCATATGGCTCAAAGTTCAAAAGATACCAAGAGTATTTAGTAAAAAGTAAGTCATTGTCAGTTCCCCTCCCTGGATGCAACCACCTAAGTTTCATCTAGATGCATCCTTCTGGAAATATTCTACATAGTTATTGTATATATTCTTCTTCTTACAAATGGTAGCCATGAGCCTTGCTTCCTTCACTCAACAACAAAGACAGCAAACCCGCAGAATTACATATAATCAGACGGGTCTTCTTCTAATCCTCATATTGTAAAAATAGTAAGATTAATAGTTGAAGTTAAAATGATTTACCAAGTCACCTCAGATTTAGCAGCAGATTCAGGAGCAGCAGTCAAGGTGCTTTATATTACAAGATCACCTGTCCAATAATAAGTACGGGACTGGGCAGCCACTGAGTGCACCTGGTCCATGACTTCCCAATGGGTATGGAGGGTCTTGTGTTTCTAAATGCTACTCTCCTTCCTCTGGGTTAGGGTCTGAAATATATTCAGGGAAGCCAGTTTCATGGTTATCTGCAAAGCTACTATGGACACTGTTTCTTACCACAGTAATAGCTCTAACCTACAGTGAAGGTTTATTATATGCTTCACAACCAGCCTTTTGAGCTAAGTTCTTGAAAAAATTTAAGTGTGGTAACTTAATATATATGTCCAAAAGTGTTATCTTAAATTACTCTATTTAAATAAGCATTTCATCTTTAAAAGGGTCTGACTTTCCTATGAAGACCTGACTTGTCCTTTCTCCCAAAGAAGAATTTACCATTTATCCCTTGTCCACGTATATACTCACTAAATTCACCAAGCTGAAATGATTATTTTTAATATATCCATCTTTCCTTCTAGACCATGAGTTTTTAGGATTTTTTTAAACTTTATTTTGGAAGAGAGTGCACACATGCATCGGGGGGCAGAGAGAGAGGGAGAGAGAATCCCAAGCAGGCTCCTCCCTGTCAGTGTGAAGGCCAACATGGGGCTCAATCTCCCAAACCACAAGATCATGACCTGAGCTGAAATCACGGAGGCTTAACCGACTGAGCCACCCAGGACCCCCTAGATTATGAATTTTTATGACCTTTGTATCTCCAATGCTTAGCACATAGTGGATACACAATAAATGCTCACTGAATTAACAGGCTAAAAATGAGACTGAGAACTAAAATTGGAAGAAAAATGAAAAAACAATAACAATCTGGTAAGTTGATAATGTACAAAAACCTCTGGCAGCAGTTCTTATCCAGTTAGGGCACTTCATCGCTGGCAATTTTCTCAGATAGTATTAATAACAAAGGTTATCAAAAGAAGATTGCTGACAGAGAAAAAAAATGTTCACATTAGGTGAAATCCTGGGATTCTAGTCCCTAAGAACATTTTGGTTGATAAAATGATGGGGAGGACTGCCCTTGTTACTTACCTGGGGCCAGGAATGTCAAATTCTGCAATGCAAGGGGCAGTCTCAAATAGGGTTAGTGCCTCTTTTGCGACATTAGAGGCCTCATCAAATCTCCTATTCAACAGAAGTTTTCTCATCCATTTAATTTACACAAATTCAGATATAAAAGCAAAACAAAATAGTAAAGGAGGAAAAAAGAAGACTAAAAGAGAAAATTCTGATATTCTTGAGTATATGCCCCAGAAAGAATGAACAAGTACAAACTAAAGGGTTTCCCTAAGCTTCTCCTGATGGAACACATGTAAGAGCCAACAGGATTACTAATGTTTAAGAAGATATACGTGGTTTTCTCAAGTTTTTATCTAACAGGATTTTTAAATGCTAGACAACTGGTGTTCAGCAGAGGAAAAGTGATCTTTTCTAACCAATGCAGGAGAAACCAGCTATGGCACTTACTGAGAAATGAAATGTTGACCTCAAACATGGTGCTTTTCTAGGCTGGCCCTATCTGAAACATGCTTTTTGATGACTTTACCTAAATCACTCAACTTCCCCATAAAACCTAACTCCTGTCTCCTACTCACTCTGATGCTCTATTTATTATGTAACTTTGCCTAGCACATTGGACATTGATTAGGTTATCAATCCCTTTGTAACTGTGATTTCTTTTTTACTATTTTGAGCCATGTAATTCCTTGGAAAAATCAAGTGAATGTTATTATTTTACTTATAATTCATTAGAAAATAGTTATGCTGAAAAATACTAAGTATTGTTTCTTTTGTTTCAGCTGGGAAGAAGACTTATCTATCGCTCAAAACCTTCATCTGGTAACAAACAGGAGCTATTTTTGGTCAAGGATACAAGAGCAAAATCAATAGAGGAAGAATATTTTTTCACTTGAATAGGTGCACTAATAAGACATTTACTGCCAGAATGTTTTAGGCATTTTGTAGATTTTGGTTTTCAGTAATGGCAATATTCTGCCCCATATGTTGCCCTAACCAATTTGAGGAAGACAGACACTTATTCTGGTGGTTATAGGATTGGGAATGGGAGATATCTTCCTTTATTGAAGACTTTTATTACCATATTCTCAGTAGTATTCTATACAGCTAAACATCTATATCTTGGAGTTATCCTAATTGGAGCTACACATCCAAAGTTTACTGTAACTTATATTATTTTACGTTACATTCCTTTAACTTTACATTAACAATGTGATGAATGACCAGTAAAGTGCCATAATGGCATTCTCTGAGAACCTGGGGCTTTAAATGATCTAATTTGTTTTCAACCATTCCACAGTTCATAGTATACACTTTATCATTGTGGAGTATACATTTTAACAATGTATAACTCTAAAACATCTAAATGGTTTTGAGGAGTTTAAAACTTAAGTGAAAACCACGAGTATATTCTCAGAATGTAACTGTGAGACTGGTTTTTAATTCACATTAAGGAGTTCTGTTCAGAACACTTAATTCTCTTAAGTGAACAAACCATATACCTCCAGCTGAAATACCAGTTCACAATTTCTGATGTGCTCTATATCCACAATCATTTTAATTTTCAGGTGATGTTTCCATTTTAGCTGCAACATGTACATTATTTTGCTTACACTGATAGAGTTAACAGGTAATTTGTTAACTACTAAGTAAAATGAAACAGTATATATTAATTCTAAGGAAATATTTAACTTTACGTATGTCAAAAGTGGTTCAAAAATAACTTTAAAAGAAACAGTTGTTTTTTTAAAAGGTCTCAGTTAATATATCATTACAAGAAAAGCATTGAAATTCACCTTCATACGTGTTTATTAAGCATATAATTTTCTCCTGTAGAAAAAAAAACCCAATACTGAGCTTATAAAAGAAAACCAACTTGAATAAAGTTGAGTGGCTTTTTAAGTATTAATTCTGTGAATAATCTTTCAACTGTTTCAACATTTGAGCCCTGCATTGAAATATTTGAATATGAATAGTTCACAAGACAAGTTGAAAAAAAAAAAGTTTATTGTCTAGAAATATATATAAAAAAAATTCCCCAAAAAAGATGCTATTCTCTCATTTCCCCATCTTCTTCCTCTTCTTCAACACCCCTGATATAAAGGACATTATTACACCTGTAAATAAAAAAACAATCCATTTTGTTGTTCCAGCCGGAAACCACATTAAGACGTGAATTACTATTTCTAGATATTTTTGATTACAAAAATACTGAATGCTAATTTTACAACGTATCATTTCTTTCTTTTTTTAAAAAAGTTTTTACCAGTGATTTGTTATAAAGCACATGAAACTTATTTACCAAGCAGATGTTATAAAATGGTATCTTTATGATCTTACAAAGGTAATGAGTCAAATTTGAAGGCATGAAGCTATTTTAAAATGAATGTAATAAAAATCCCTAATAGCAGCCAGACCCAACTAAAATTCAAAACCAAGCTCTTTCACCTAAACTACTGAAAAAAGTTACACTCAAGAGCTGGAAAGTTTAATATCAACATTAGAAAAATCTTAAGGATGAGTAACTCCAAAAAATTTCCATCTTCTTTGACAAGTTTAAGGATTTCAAAACTCTTTAAGTCAAATTTTAGAATATAATGTTAATAGTGATTTAAAGAAGTAATTCTGAAATTGAGGCACTAATTTAAAACAGGTATTTCTAGTGCACACCAGTAACTCCTTATATATACTACTATTCTTGTTACCTTATTAAAACTTCACCCAAATGTCCAGACAATGCTCCATCTATGTATTCTTCTGTGTTTGCAAGCTTTAAATAAAAAGAAAGTATATTAGTATAATACAGGAGAAAAATAGTGTAACACTACCTAAAATATTAGGTAATATTGGAGAGAGAGCTCATTAACTGAGACCTTACTATACCAACAACTCCCATTTATCTATAATTAACAGGATATTAGCTTTCTTTTACTATTGCGGTACTTTTGTTATTCATATAAGCATTCAGTAAAGTTAACATCGATGGATGCAGAATATATAATAAAGCTTGTTTCAACAAATTTTTTAAATCTCCCAGTTATGTAAGACTCCTTTGTAATAGACATTAAAACGGCATGTCAAGGAAGACAGTCTCCAATTTATGAATAAGTTGTGATTTTAAAGTTTTCCAAAAATTCAGTTCTAAGGAACCAGGTATTAACTTTCTGCGTAATAACACCATATCACATTGAAGAACCCAATGGGTGCAAAATCTCTATCTAAAATATCGCATACTTTTATATTAGTCAACAACCAAATCAAAGAACTGAATAAGAATTTTTAAAAATTATGTACTAATAAACAGAGAAATAAGTTCTTAAGAGAAAGTTAGAGTAACCATAATTAATAGTTATTTCAGGAAACTATTATTTCTAATTTTACATCAAAATGTTTAGGTTTCTTTCCCCAAATAGGTAAAAAACTTTATTTGTAACTTTTATAAACCACAATCACTTAAAAGGTTCTCTATCACTATCATTCCATTCTTTTATCATGCTACGTCATTCTGCTTTGGACTTCTTCCCACGCCCTAAACACACCAAGCAAGTTCCTGCCACAAAGCCCATGTACTTGCTGTTCCCACTAACTGAGATGCTTTTTCTTCAGATATTCTCTTCAGCTGCTCATTCAATTCTCTTTTCGGATTAAATTTACTTCCTCAGAACTTTCCCTGGCTATCCTATGTAACACTGTACACTTTGTTTCTGCTTTCTTTTTCTCCATAGCATCTATCATTACCTGATAGAATATTATATTACCATCTCCCACTACTAAAACAGAAACTCCTTCAAAGTAGGGACTTTATTTTGTTCACTGGTATATATTTACAGAGCCAGGTGTACGAAATGGGCACTCAATAAATTTTCATTCAATAAACAAACTCAGAAGCATCATTAATGTGGTTATAGTTATTCAGATACATTTCACAACTCTGGCAGGCTCGCTAGGAACTACATTACTTCTAAAACCAAATATTCTGTGGGTATTCTTTCTTTCTTTCTTTTATTGAGATACAATGCCCATAGTATAAAATTTACTTTTACAAGATACAGGTTAGTGGTTTGTTTTTTCCCCTCCACCCTGACTTTTTTTTTTTTTTAAATGTTCATTTATTTTTTGACAGTGGGGAGAGGCAGAGAGAGAGGGGGAGACAGAAGATCCAAAGTGGGCTCTGTGCTGAGAGCCCAATGCAGGGCTCAAACTCACAAACCGTAAGATGGTGACCTGAGATGAGCCACCCAAGTGCCCCCACTGGTTTTTAATATATTCATAAAGTTGTGTAATCACTACCACTATTTAAGTCTGGAACATTTTCAACAGACTGGTATTACTCTTCAGATTTTTCTATGGTATTGGTAAATTATTCCTGCTTGAGGAATTTTACAAGCCAAAACCATGCTCTGTAAGAACTCTGGGGACCTAAGCATCATCTGTGCAAGTCCCCTCCTGAATTAAGGAAAATCTCAGCTTTCTGCTTACAGGTGCCCCTGTTAATACTCTTCCTACAAGAAGTACCAGTATGAAGTAGAGTCATGATGGACTAACCACCTACCCAAGTAACCTTTAAAATCCATCTGCCATCAATCAGTCACATAAACACCTACACATCAGGAAAATATAATTTCAAACTCTTTCATAAAAACATCTGGCTGGAAACTGCTACAATTATGCAACAAAGAAGCAAAACACCCTAGTTTTTAAATGAACAAAGGACATGAACAAGCATGTCTCCAGAAAAGATATATAAATTGCCATAAGCACACAAAGATCACAATATCACTAATCATTAGGGAGATGCAAATCAAAACAATTGAGATATTTTACACTCATTAGAATGGCCATTAGCAAATCAGGAAATAACAAATGTTGGTGAAGATGTGAAGAAATTGAACCTGTATGTTTTGCTGGTGCAATGTAAAATGGTGCAGCTGCTATAGAAAAAAGTATGGCAGTTCCTCAAAAAATTAAACAAAGAATTCCTTTATGATCCAATCATTCCACTTCTGGATACACATCCAAAAGAAGTGAATGAAAGCATGCACGGCAAAGGAAACAACCCACAAAACTAATAGGCAACCAACGGAATGGGAAAAGATAGTTGCAAATGACATATCAGATAAAGGGTTAATATCCAAAATCTATAAGGAACTCACCAAACTCCACACCCAAAAAACAAACAACCCAGTGAAGAAATGGGCAGGAGATATGAACAGACACTTCTCCAAAGAGGACATCCAGATGGCCAACAGACATGAAACGATGCTCAGCATCCCTCCTCATCAGGGAAATACAAATCAAACCACACTGAAATACCACCTCACGCCAGTCAGAGTGGCTAAAGTGAGCAAATCAGAGAACTCTAGATGCTGGCGAGGATGTGGAGAAACGGGCACCGCCCTACACTGTTGGTGGGAATGTAAACTGGTACAGCCCCTCTGGAAAACAGTGTGGAGGTTCCTCAGGAAATTAAGAATAGAACTTCCCTAAGACCCAGCAATAGCACTGCTAGGAATTTACCCAAGGGATACAGAAATGCTGATGCATAGGAGCACATGTACCCCAATGTTCATAGCACCACTCTCAACAATAGCTAAAACATGGAAAGAGCCTAAGTGTCCATCAACAGACGAATGGATCAAGAAGATGTGGTTTATCTATACGATGGAATACTACATGGCAATGAGAAAGAATGAAATCTGGCCATGTGTAGCCACATGGATGGACCTTGAGGGTGTAATGCTGACTGAAATCAGTCAGGCAGAGAAGGACAAATATCATATGTTTGCACGTATTGGAGGATTAGGAGGAACTCATCAGAGGACCATGGGGGAGAAGAAGGGGAGAAATGGTGGGGGAAAGGGAGAGAGGCAAACCATGAAAGACTCTTGAATGCTGAGAACAAACTAAGGACTGATGGGGGGTTGGGGGGAGATGGGCATGGAGGGAGGCACTTATGGGGATGAGCACTGGGTGTTATATGGAAACCAACCTGACAATAAACTATTTGTAAAAAAAAAAAAATGTAAAAATACCATTTTCTTTCAATTGTATGAATGAAGTCCATGGAATAAAGTAAAAATCACTGCTGAACAAACAAAAAAAGAATAAACCTTAAGAAAATTTAGAAAAGGAAAAGAAAAAGTGAATGAAAGCAGAACCTCTAAGAGATATTTATATACCCATGTTCATTGTTATTACAAAGGCCAAAGGGTGGAAACAATTCAAATGTCCACCAACAGAAGAATGGATTAACATGTGGTATACACAAAAAGGAATGAAACTCTGATAAATGCTACAACATGGATGAACCCTGAAAACATTACGCTAAATGAAATAAGCCAGATACAAAAGGACAAATGTTGTAGGATTCTACTGATATGAGGAACTCAGAATAGAAACTGAAAGAATAACGTTTACCAGTAGACAAGGGGAAATGGGGAGTTATCTTTTAAATGGGTGTAGTTTCAGTTGGGGATGATATAAGAGTTTTAGAAATGGATAATGGTGATGGATGCACCATAATGTGATGCACTTAATGTCACGGAGTTCTACAGTTCAAAGTGGTTAAAATGGTAAATTTTATGTTAGATATATGTCACCACAATTACAAAAACAAAAAAAACCCTCTGTCCTAAACATTTACAGAAGTTAGCTTAACACACATGCAGTCAGTTCAACAATTCCTTTGGCTTGGCCTGTCTTTTCTCTCAAGAAATACTTTTATTGAATTGCTTTGATTTTGTGTATTTAGCATTCATTAAAAGACTTAAAATTTTCACTTGGAAAATGAAGAGCTAAATTTGGGAGTTTTGCTTGTTCTGCAAAAACAAACAAAAAAACCCCCCAAAAAACCATAAAACCATTTGTTTCCTTTATACCACTATGAATCAAATTCTGAGTTCTTTTTATTTTAACCACTAGAAATCAATTCTGTGGCTGAATTTTGGTTTAACAGGTCTTGTCCACAGCTTATCACAATTATAACATCCTTCTTGACCTTGACTTTTTTTTTCCTGAATTTTATGTTTATGAATTTAACTGACTGTATTCTTATATATCCCAGTAAACCCTTGAGGAGTTAAGGTAAAGCAAAATAAATACAATTTAACGATCTCCTTAGCTTACCTGCATGTTCATATAGCCATCTACAGATACCAGGTAGCCTTTGTACTCCATTCCCCATTTAAGTTTCACCATTACTGGCTTCCCTGTTAATCCATTCAGGAAAGGTTTGGGATTGAGGGGCAAACTCTGCACAAAGAACAAAAAAGGTCTCAATCAATTATTTTTCCTTTGCTCAGTTTCCATTACCTACTCTCCTCTACCAAATCAACAATATTTTATTGTATCCAAATAAAGCAAGCTCTTGATTCTCACTTTACTGCATAAATTGGACTTTCATTTGTTGAAGAGCATTAAGAGAAATTTAAATACCTGGTTAGGCAATTTCATTCAGTATTCACTTAAACAATGAATACCTACTACATTTCACTCATTGTCCTAGGCTATAGAGAAATAAAGGTAAAGACGGTGGGGAAAAAAAAATGCAGCCCAGTCCTGGTCCTCAAGAAGCTCACACTGGGAGGAGGAGAAGCAAAACACATACAAACAGACATTACACTGCACTGTAGTAAGAAGAGATAGCATCTATAAGGGTACGATCAATCCAGTTTTTACTCCTGTCTTTCTACAACTTATGCACACAAGTATTATTTTTATTACGTGATACCTCTACTTAAAATGCTTCCTTGGCTTTCAACTGCACTTGAAGTAGAATCCAGACCTCTTAATAGGACCTATCTTCCCCATCCTATCTCATAGCCAAGTTCTTCAAGCGGTGTGGCTTTCGGCCAGTTTTCCCAACTGGTCAAGCCTTCTTTTAGGACTTGGGGCCTATATGCTCATGTTCCCCTTCGAACACGCTTTCTCTTTAAGGGGCTGGATTTCATATTTCCTATCATTCACGTTTCTAGTCTTCCTACCAGGGATGCCATCCCTGACCTGTCTTCTAATGTCCCATCTTGCACCCTCTCGGCATCCTGTTTGCTCTCTTCTTAGCACTTCATACTGCTTATAATTACATGCTTATGTTACTTGATAAAGTCTACCTCTCACACCACCCGACTGAGGAAAGCTATGGCAGGGTCCGCGCCAGTACTTTTCGCCTTATACTCTAGCGGCTAGAACCGTATACGGCTCAAAACTTGTTTGCTAAACGAACAAATAAATGCTCCAAAGCCTGCAGGGCCAGGAATCCCAACATGATGAAATTAAAGTCGATTTCGCAGTGTGGTTAAGTGGGGCATAAAGACCGCTTCATCTTTACCTCGACCCTGTGGTCCCAGACAGCAAAGTACCTCAGGCTCACACTCAAACGAAGAGGGGCATGGGTTCAGGGGGCACTTCTGGGGGGGCAAGGGCGTCGGAAGGAGCGCGCGCGCCTCAGATCAGCAGAGCAGGGGGAAAAAAGGCAAGCGACCAGGTGCGCGGCTCCCACGCGGATGAATGGAAAACGCGCTAATCAAGCACCCGGCCCCGCGAGGCTGGTCACCCGCTCTCCCTTGGCTCTTCGACTCCGGTCGTTTTCTTCCTCCTTACCATCGCGACTATAAGCAAATGCTGCAGGCCACTCGCCGCCGACCCAGCTGTGGTCCGTCTCTGGTGACTGGAACAGCTACGGTGGCGCGAATCGCAGAGCTTCCAGAGAAATGGCCGCCAAACAGCAGGGTGACCTTTCACCTCCGACTACAGCTCTCTCGGCTTCTGTGATTGGGCAAAGAGAGACGAGTCCTGATTGGAGGAGGTGGCGGTGAAGTGTCTCCTGGCAACGAGCAGTAAGGCGTGAGCTCGAGCCTTCCGCGCCGCGCACAGCCCTGTGGGAAACTGCCGTGGCCCCACTTGCTCCAGGGCCTCCGCTAGGGAAACGCGGAAGGGAGGCCGGCGGTGTGTGTTCTCTGCTCACCTGCCTTGTGAGTTCGACTGAGAAATGCTGTGTACCCTGCAGAGCGGACATCATTTCCCTCCAGCTTGGCTAATGGGAATTCCTTGTCATTTCACACTTGTGAGAACGGGTTTTGGGCTCTTGGGGGCTCCTCTTCCACAGTCCCTTCTCTACTCTGTAATGCTCATTTCAACCCAGTTTAAGGGGAATGGGAGAAGCAAGACTAAGGTGAGACTCCCAAAGAAAGTCAAGTACAGAATATAGTTAAGATGAGGTCAAATTGAGTCTAGGCTGTGGTGTGGTGGCCTCCCTGTAGATCTATTTCTTTTGCATTGCCACCAGAGACCCGGCGCAGTCGCAGTCTTTTATCCTTCTGATGTAACGGTATTGATCAGAATCTCGTGTTTTTCCCAGATGCAGACCTTCACCTTTCTTTGGTCTGAAATGCTGAATGCAGTGCTTGGAGAGTAGGCACTTTGAGAATTGCTGGGTTTTGTTATTCTCATTTTGTTATTGCGGCCTTAAGAAAATGGAGTTGGAATTGAGGTTTAAATGTTGTACATGGAGGCATTATGGAGCAATGGGGTAAGACTTTGGAAGTGGCTCAGTGGCATTTAGTACATTCACATGTTGTTGCAACCACCTCTATCTAGTTCCAAAACATTTTCATTACCTCAAAAGAAAATCTTGTACCTATTAAGTGGTCACCTCCTATTTCCCCCTCCCCCTAGGCACTGGCAACCAATCTGCTTTCTGTCTCTATGGATTTACCCCTAGTTTAGATGTTTCATATAAATGGAATCATATAGGGGCACCTGGGTGGCTCAATTGGCTAAGCATCCGACTTGATATGGCTCAGGTGATGATCTCATAGTTCATGAGTTTGAGCCCTGATCAAGCCCCGAGTTGGGCTCAGCGCTGACAGCACAGGGTCAGCTTGGGATTCTCTCTTTCCTTTCTTCCTGCCCCTCCCCAGATCATGCTTTCTCTTAAAATAGATAGACTTGAACAAAATAAATAAATGGAATAATACAGTATGCAACCTTTTGTATCTGGCCTCTTTTACTTCCTATAATATTTTCAAGGTTCATGTGCATTGTAGCATGTAGCACCTCTTGATTATTTTTAAAAAATTTTTTAATGTTTTATTTATTTCTGAGAGACACACGCACACACACACACACACACACAGCGTGAGCAGGGGAGGGTCAAAGAGAGAGGGAGACACAGAATCTGAAGCAGGCTCCAGGCTCTGAGCTAGTTGTCAGCACAGAGTGTGACGTGGGGCTGGAACGCACCAACTGTGAGATCATGACCTAAGCCAAAGTCGGACGCCTAACCAACTGAGCCACCCAGGTGCCCCACCTCTTGATTATTTTTAATAGCTGAGTAATATTCCACTGTGTATATATAACCCCATTGTGTCTATCCATGCATCTGTTGATGGACATGTGAGTTATTTCTACTTTTTGGCTATTTTGGGTAATGCTGCTATGAACATCCATCCATGTACAAGTATTTGTTTGAGTACGTGTATTCAAATTGTTTTAGATATATGCCAACAAGAAGAATTGTTGGGTTGTATGGTAATTCTATGCTTAACTTTTTGAAGTTGTTTTCCAATACCTGCACCATTTTACATTCATTCCCATCAGCAATGTACCAGAGTCTCAATTTATCCACATTCTCACCAACACCTGTTATTTTCCATTTTAAAAAATTATTACTATAGCCTTTCTAGTAATCCTAATAATTTATTATTATTATTATTATTATTATTATTATTATTGTGGTGTTGATTTGCATTGTCCTAATGACTAATGATGTTAAGCATCTTTTCATGTGCTTATTGGCCACTTGTATATCTTTGGTGAAATGTTTGTTCAAGTCCTAGATACATTTATATATGTACTATTTTTGGAATCCTTGAATGCATTGCCTAATTAAAAATTAAACTAGGGGTGCCTGGGTGGCTAAGTCAGTTGAGCCTCTACCTCTTGATTTTGGCTCAGGTCATGATCTCGAAGTCATGAGATCGAGTCCTCTGTAGGACTCTGCACTGGGCGTGGAACCTACTTAAGATTCTCTCTCTCCCTCCTCCTCTGCCCCTCCCCTACATGTGCATGTGTGCTCTCTCTCTCTCTTTTTCTTTCTCAAAAAAAGTAAGGTTTCCGAAATAAAAGGAAGAATTTAACAATTCTGGGTCTCATTTTCTTAATTTACACAATGGAGGGACTGAACCAGACCAGAGTTTTCAAACTTGGTACTATTCACATTTGGGGTCAAACAATTCTTGTTGGGGAGGGGGGATGTCTGTCTCTGTATTATAGGGTGTATGTATTTTAGCAGCATCCCTGGCCTCTACCAACTAGATGCCAGTTGCAACTCTGCCCCCCGCCAAGTTGTGACAACCAAAACTGTCTCCAGACATTGGCCAAAGTCCCCCAGGGGGGCACAGTCACCCCCTGATGAAAATCAGTGGATTAGATCAGTGGTTTATAAACACACAACCCTAGACTTGGATCAATTTGTCTTTGTTTTATTTTAGAGACTTGGATCACTTTGTAGGTAGCATTGAGATTTTGCAAACTTTTTATTATTAAAAAACAAAACAACTAACAAAGTATAGTTGAACAATTGTACAGTTATCTAATGGAGACTGTATAAGACTGAAATTTCATGCTCTTGGCTTTTTATTAGAATGAAATCAACTCAAAATATAAATACTGTAAATACTGTTTGATTATCATGGATCAGAAGCTCTGATTGACATTTACATATGTATCTGATTTATAAAAATGGGAAAGCAAATGGCCAGTAAATGATGTCTTTTAGTTTCATAAATCATAGAGTGAAGTTGGGGTGGTGGAGGATGGATAATCAAAGAAGACTTTGGGGGTAAAAAAGCTGGGAGCTCTCAACTAGATGGTCAACATTAAATATTGACTTTAAACATATTCCAGTTTTTTTGCCATGGGGTGGCAGTGGTGAGTTTCAAGTAACATTTTTAATTGACACACAGGCATTTACAAGTTAATCTGTACAAATGGGGATGTCAGTGTTTGCAGAACACAGAGGAAACAAAACAAAATCTCATGGAAATTTTCCTACAGTCTCCTGTTCCATACAATCTCCACCCCCCCCCACTTACCTCATAGTCTGAATGTCTATATTGAATCAATTTTTTAATATTTTTAGGTTTATTTATTTATTTTGAGAGAGAGAAAGAATCCCCAATACAGAGCCCAGTGCGGTGCTTGAACTCACTGTTGAGATCATGACCTGAGCCAAAACTTAGAGTCAGATCCTTAATTGACTGAGCCACCCAAGCACCCCTACACTGAATTAAACTTTTAAAAATAAACTTTGCTATTCTACCTTTTTATCTGTTACCCACCTTTTGCCAGAGGTATCTCTAAGCTCCCCTCCTCCCAAACAAAATGAAAGTGTGAACATACTATTCTTTTGCTAGCCAACCTTGGATGGTTCTCGATTACTAGCAGCCTAAAACAAACTCCTTGCCAAAGTTTTTCTCCAACTTCATCTTTTTCCATTCTGTCCCACAAACCACAACACTTGCCTTTGAATCACGGGCCACACATTTTTACAACTCGATGTACTTACACTTGATATTCTCTCCATCTAGAAATCCCTTCTATTTGCTCACCATCTCAGCACTATTGATTTTTTTTTTTTTACTGTGGTAACATATATATAGCATGAAATTTACCATGTTAACTATTTTGAAGTGTACAGTTAATTGACATTAAGTACGCTCACATTGTTATACAGCCATCACCATCATCCATCCCCAGAACTTTTAAACTATTGATGTTTTGGATCAGATAATTCTTCACTGGGGTAGTAGTAGGGGGTTGGGGAGTGTCCTGACCTGTACTTTGTATGACGTTTAGCAGCATCCCTGACCTCTATCCATTAGATAATAGTATCATTGCTATTCTCTTGGTTGTGACCATCAAAAATGTGTTTGGACATTTCCAAATGTCTTCTGGGAGGCAAAGTTGCCACTCGTTGAGAACCACTAATTTAAAGGGACAGGATTTTCACTGAGAGTTGTGTCATTTTAACTGTGAAGAAATAACTTTGAAAAATGCACTATGGGCATTCATTAATATCAGACACAGAACTATTTGTAACTTGACCATGTGTCAGATCAGTTGGGCTTTCAGTAGTAAACAAATAGAGCATTTAATTGACCCAACAGCAATAACATAATCACTTTCATTGGCATTGCTTCAGAATAGCTAAGGCTAATCAGAATAAGTCTAGATTGGAAACAACAGCTTCACATGCATGACTGAATGTGTATGGGTGAAAAATTGTTGAAGTATAGGTTTAAAAAGCCTATTTTAGTTTTTTATCATAATTACTGCAAATTTTATAGAGACACATCAACTGTTTTGCAGGAAAAACCTAATCTGTGTTATTCTCAGACTTAAAGAGTATCTTCTATTAAAAATTATTTTATTTGACCTGTTGAGAACTGTGAACAAGACAATATAGACAAATATTTGAGAAAAACATTAATTGTATGCCAGGAAACATGTAAGATTTCCCAAAGCCAAATATTCTGCATCTGATGCTATTTATCCAACACCTAAAATGAGGGATTTTGAGTACCACTTTTAACTTTTCTTTTCAGGTATTAGAGAATGTATCCATGTATTACCAAAATAATGTGGGCTATTATTTAAAGAACTGTAAAAATGAGGCATTGAATGTTATTCACAATGTTCCAAATAGCTGATATTTATCCTTAGGTGTGAGAACCAGTCAAGTTAGAAGAAGTTAAGTTTATTTCATACCAGATTAGTTTTATTATTTACTTCTAACAATTGTAGTGTATATTATTTATAGATGTTGCAATTATTTATAGGTGTTGTTATTCAAAGCATCACACTTGGTATTTGGTTAAATACCAGGCCTTAGTTTTGCATCAAATTGAGGAATCAAAATAGGTCATTTTAAGGATGTTATCAGCTTCAATATATTACTGTTTTTCTCTAATAGTATAAATTAATAGCAGGAAAAAATGAACATTACAATAAATACTATCCCTTGGGTTGTAATTGTGGTTTCAGTTACAGGAGATTAACCCTTTATCCTCTCAAATAAAGGACAGAATCACTTTTCAGTTTAAGTAACTAAGTTTCTAGTAGGTTAAATCTTTCAGTTTACCATATATGTTGAGAACATTCAGCAGTAAAATATGACTATTTTAAAACCATAAACTGAAAAATGATATTATTCAATGCTGCTAATACTTACACCTAGATTCTTAAAGTATAGGAGAACAATTAGAAATGTGATAAATTAAGAAGGGGAACTAAAACTGGTTCTGTTTCTGCTTGATTATAGATAACAGACTAGATCATATTAGCGACAGTACAGAGATAAAATTTATCAGCAGAATAATTTTTATTCATAATATAACTAATTTATCCATAGTTATATGTTTAATAAAAATTTTCTTCTTCCTATCAGAACGTATTGTGTTCAGAGAAAAGTTTAGACTGTCCTTGAATCTATATAATAATAATATTTAAGCTGGCAGCAGCATCATTATGACTGCAATTTATTGAACACTTACATGCCAACAGTTTGCATATATTATCTCATTTAACCCTTACAGCAAGTCTGTGAAGTAGGTATTACTAGCTAGAGTTGTTAAGTAACCTTCCAAATCCCACAAGGAATAAGTCTCAGAGCCCAAATCTATCATTCTCTAAACTTTGTTCCTTTGCTCTTCTAGCCCAAACTGTAAGAACTTCAGGAAAAACAAACAATAATAATTCTTAATTACTCGCATAGTAAATAGCCTCAGTAAGACAATGAAAAACCTATACTGCAGACTGAGTGTGAATTATTTTGACATATGCGACTGTCAACTTAATTACCCATACACATGACCTTCTGCATAGTATCAGATTCATCTGTCAGTCTGTAAATTAGGTTTGGTGAGTGGTCAAAATTAAGATCACTTTTATATCGGAATGTCTGCTATGCTTCATTTCATCCTCCGTCGGTAAGGAGAGGGCCACAGAAAGCTCCTAGGAGTTTAAATTAGAGGAGTTTAAAGACTTAGCTTCTTACAAACCCACCGTCTCTTTTGAATGGTAGTCCTTCATAGGCTTGCTTAAAGAATAGCCGGTTTCCCACGGCCTCCTGCTGATTCTGAATGAACAGATGCTCAGCCCCCTGCCGACTGCTGAATATATTGTTTATCCTCATCTTTACTCTTTACTGACAGCCTTCATAATACGTCGCTTAGAAGACAAATGGCATGGCAGAATCTCTGACAACTCATTAAGGAAGAATACAGTAGATTTTTGCCAAATATCACAATATGTTAAAATGTAACATGAACTAACAGCAGTTTTTGTCATGACGGAATAGGGAAAGGATGCTGCCCTCTGTCAAAAGCAATGCAATGTCTCTTTGCGTTGTTTTTGAAAGAAAGGTTTCATGAAGAAGTCAACGTGGAGACTATCTAGAGCATTTTACCTCTACAACTGCTGCTTCCTTTGTATGGAATGCGTTCTTTCTCTCCTTTCTCTGCCTACCTTTCCAGAGACAGCTCAAATGGCACTTTCAATATGAGCTCTTCCGTTTCTCCCAGGGCATCACATTCCTTCTGAGCTCTGACCACACTTCCCCTCACCCCCATCTCTGTTATAACAATTAGCATGTTGCAGTATAGTCTGTATAATTATTTGTCTGTCTGGACTCAGCTGGAAACTTCTTGAGCACAGGGACCATAGCGTGCTTATTCATCTTCCCATTGCCTGTACTCAGAAAAGTGCCTAGCACAGACAGATTAGGTGCTGGGTTACTGATGGTTAAATGACTCCCTTACCATAGGTTGAGTTTTTTCTTGTTGGGGTCCAGATCTTCTGAGAGTACGGTGACTGAAATAATGGGAGGTATTGACAAGTTCCAGCTCTGCTAATTTCTTGACGTGTAGCCTTTCAAATTTCCCATTTTGTAAAATGGGGATTGTAGTAATACTTATCTCGTGGGATTAAGTTTCTTCAAATGTTTCAGTGTTTTTCATAGTCATAGATCTCTTCAGGCTTTCTGCTATTTATTCTTAAGTCAATTGATGTAATTAATATTTTCTTAGGAACCATTCATATCTTGTTTTACTTTCATAAAGTACTTGTAAGTATTCTCCTATTGGTTGATTTTTATCTATACTCTTGGTTATATCCCATTCCTAACTTGTACATATATGTGCTCTCCTGTCTTTCTCTTTTCCTCTTTCTCAAAAGAAATATGTCAAGATGTTAATGGTGGGTCTCTCTGGGTGATAAGATTACAGGTTATTTTTATATTTTTCTGTTTTTTGTCCCAAATGTTCAGAAATCAGTGTATATATTACTTACATAGTCACAAAAATACTTAAAGAAAAACATCTCTTTCCACTCCTTTAATTCCTGAGCCCCTATTTCTGCCTACATTTTATTTTCAAAGGTTATCTTTTTAAAATAAAGATTTTCTATTTTTTCTTTCAAGTTTTTATTTAAATTCCAGTTTGTTAACATACAGTGTAATATTAGTTTGAGGTGTAGAATTTAGTGATTCATAACTTACATACAACACCTAGTGGTCATCACAACAAATGTCTTGCTTAACACCCATCATCTATTTAACCCCACCCTAGTCCACCTTTCCTCCATCAAGTCTCAGTTTGTTCTCTATATTTAAGAGTCTGTTTCTTGGCTTGCCTCTCATCCCCTACCCCACCCCACTGTTCATCTGTTTTGTTTCTTTTATATATATATATAAATATATATATAAAATATATATATATATATTTTATTTGAAAGAGACAGAGAGAAAGAGAGATTGCAAGTGAGGGAGAGCCAGAGAGAGAGGAAGACACAGAAACCAAAGCAGGCTCCAGGCTCTGAGCTGTCAGCACAGAGCCCACTCAGGGCTTGAACCCACAAACCATGAGATCATGACCTGAGCCGAAGTCATATGCTTAACTGACAGGGCCACCCAGGTGCCCCTCATCTATTTTGTTTCTTAAATTATACATCTCATAAAGGGGTAGTATCCAAAATGTAAAAAGAACTTACAAAACTGAACATGAAAAAAACCAAATAATCCAGATAAAAAATGGGTAGAAAACATGAATAGACATTTTTCCAAAGAGGACCTACAGATGGCTAACAGACACATGAAAAGATGTTCAACATCACTCATCATCGGGAAAATACAAAACTACAATATCACATCACACCTGTCCGAATGGCTAAAATTAACAACACAGGAAACAAAAGATGTTGGTGAGGAGGCAGAGAAAAGGGAGCCCTTTTACTCTGTTGGTAGGAGTGCAAACTGGTGCAGCCACTCTGGAAAACAGTATGGAGGGTCCTCAAAAAGTTAAAAATAGAACTACCTTACCACCCAGCAATTGCGTTACTAGTTTACCCAAAGGATACAAAAAGATTGATTCAAAGGGATAAGTGCACCCAATGTTTATAGCAGTATTATCAACAATAAATTATGGAAATAACCCAAATGTCCATTGGCTGATGAATAGATAAAGAAGATATGGTATGTACACAATGGAATATTACTCAGTCATAAAAAAGAATAAAACCTTGCCATTTGGAACAATGCGGATGGAGCTAAGTGAAATAAGTTGGTCAGAGAGAGTCAAATACCGTATTATTTAACTCATATGTAGAATTTAAGATTTTATTTTCAAGTAATACTTATACCCACCATGGCGCTCGAACTTACAACCCTGAGATCAAAAGTCACATGCTCTACCAACTTCTACGTTTAAAACGTTCTCTCTGAGGGGCACCTGGGTGGCTCAGTCAGTTGAGCGTCTGACTTCGGCTCAGGTCATGATCTTGCGGCTCGTAGGTTTGATCCCCGCATCAGGCTCTGTGCTGACAGCCTGGAGCCTGCTTCAGATTCTGTGTCTCCATCTCTCTCTGCCCCTCCCTTGCTCATGCTCTGTGTCTTTCTCTGTCTCAAAAATAAATAAACTATAAAAAACTAAAAAAAAAATCTCTCTGGGGGAAAAAAAAGCCTAAATTTCTCCTCCTCTTGAAAACATCAGAAACTGCCTACCTAAAACATTATTTTATCATTTTAATACAGTGGTTCTCAATCCTGACTACTTATTAAATCATCATTTAACTTTTTTAAAATGTCATGCCTAAAACCGGAGATTCCAATTTAATTGTTCTGAGGTGGGACCTGGGCATTACTATTATTTAAAAGTCCCCTAGGTGTTTCTAATTTGCAGCCAGACTGTTGTCTTATCTAAGTATCTGTCCCTCCTCCCCTCTTATCTCTTAGTAAGTTCCTTGGGAAAGGAACTGATTCTAATTCTTCATTTTATTGCTTATGAAACATTCAATTAATATTTGTTGTTTGAAGATAATAAAAGACAAGAAAGAAAAGATTGGACCTGTGATCTGAACTTCACAGTCCAATGATGTAATTGTGATCAATCAGAGACTCAATGGGTTTATTTTTGAGTTTTATATCTCGTGTCATACATTTCTTTTATTAGCCATAAGTTAAATTTCAATGCTTATTTCTGCCACAGGAACTAGAAATTTTACATCCATTACCAGAAATAATAGATCATGTTCCAAAACCTTTGTCAATCTGTTCAATGAACAGATGATTGTCCATATGCCAAGGGAATCTGCTGCCCCCTGGAGGGTATTGTGCTGTGACAGATGACAATAGCATTATCCTATGTATATTTCAAAGGCACTGAGAAGTCATGAAACAAAACAAGAAGGCTTCATGGTCAAATCATTTGGAAAATGCTCCACTATCTCTGTGTAGAGACATCACAAGGCAAATTTTAAAATAAAGATTGAGAAGATCTAGAATAAATGTGTTTCCCAAACAGACCATTTGCTCTCCTACCAAACTCTTGTTAATATTTGGAGGACTAATATTATACAAATAACACTATCTTGTATTTCTATATAATTTTGTATTAATCTATAAATAACATTTAGGGTTTGGAGTAAGTAAAGGAGAAAAACTTATTGCAAGATTTCTTCAATAAGCTCTAAAAAGTAAAAGATTGATAAAATAGATGCATTAAAATGAAAAGATCCCATAGCCATGCAGTGATGTTTTGACAATATGATGTGGCTGTGTGAGGTACCATGTGATAATATTCATGTTTCTCTTTCTTCTTAGTTTTTGACTTAATGCAAAATGTGAGATGTTTGTACTGATGCATGCCAAATGGAATTGTGACTTGTGACTTATATAACATATGATGGTGATTTCATGTACTCTCAAATGTGGCAGGAATCAGATTAGACTAAAATGTATAGACAGCAAGAGTAGGCATGATCAAGTCCCCCAGAAGTTCTGTTAGGATAGGTGTGGATCTATGTATGCAATCACAGCTGTGCTTTCCTCAGGTTAGGAAGAGAGCGAGTTATGTAGAAATAAAATATTTTTAGTCAAGAGGCATGGGTTCATTGTTTTATGTTACTAATTTTGTGACCTTGCCAATTAAATGCAGTTTTCCTCATGTGTAAAAGAAAGACACACAGAGTGGGATATAGAGTAAGACCTCAACAAATATAAGTTCCATGTAAAGATGACTGGTAAGCACAGATATAACACTCTGCTTAAAGAGTCAAAGAGTCAACTCAGAAGGAAGCTGAAAGTGCAAGTAGGAACTAAAATGACCAAACATCCCATCCCAGTTTGCCAGTGACTGTCTCTGTTTTAACACGTAGAGTCCTGCATTGGGGAAACACCTTAGTCCTGAGCAAACTGGGGTGGTTGCTCACCCTAACTCAGAATAGAACAGAATAACCCAGAATAGAAGTGCAAACAACTAAGAAGAAAATACTAGTAGCCAGAACATAGATACAAAGTCTGAGACTATTAGGAAATATGGTCTTGAGATTGACTAATATTTCCTTTTTTTAAGTTTTTAAAATTATTTTTTAATGTTTATTTATTTTTGAGAAAGAGAGAGAGCACTAGGAGGGGAGGGGCAGAAAGAGAGGAAGACAGCAGATCTGAAACAGGCTCTGTCCTGACAGCAGAGAACCCGATGCGGGGCTCAAACTCACAAACCATAAGATCATGACCTGAGCTGAAGTTGGACACTCAACCAGCTGAGCTACCCAGGAACTCACAACCCATATTTCTCAGACAGATGGCAAACCAGGTTTGGAGTGTGAGTGGGGATAAAGCTTCAGGTGGAGGTCACTAGAAACCCTTGGCTCAACTGGGGGAAACTCAAGGTGCTACACAGGTAGCACTATACAAGAGAAATTTTACCAACTAAATTCTTCAGTGACTGTGATGGTAAGACCAAAGTAAACAATGAGAAAAGGAGAGTCTTTTTAGGGAGTAGTGCTGGAACAATTACAATCCACATGGAGGGAACAATTCCCTACCTCATGCAATACACAACGTTAACAACACAGAAGCCTAAATATGTAAATCAAAACTTTAAACATTTTAGAGGAAAATAAAGGAGAAAAGCTCAATGAAGGATTTTTAAAATAAGCTACCAAAAGGGAAAGATTGATAACATTGATTACACTAAAATGGAAAGATCCTATGAACATAATGAAAAGCCAAGCCATAAACTCGGGAACAATATTTGCAATCCATCAAACCTGCCTGGTACTACTTATATCAAGAATATGTTAAAACCCTAACAATTCAGTAAGGAAAATGTCAGCAACCCAGTAGACACATGAGAGGAATAAACAATTCACAAAAGCTTGAATGAAAAAACACATGTTTTAGAAAGCTCAATTTATTACAAATCAGAGAAATACAAACTGAATAACAATGAAATAACATTGTACACCTAGCAGATATTCAAACCTTAAAAGGCCAGAGAATACTGTTGGTGTGAAGCAATAGAAAATCTCTTATACTGCTGGTGAGGGTGTAAATTGGCACAACTCTTCAGGAGAGCAAATTCTCAATATCTACAGATGTTTTTAAAAGTATAAACCTGGGGCGCCTGGGTGGCTTAGTTGGTTAAGCATCCGACTTTCGCTTAGGTCATGATCTCGCGGTTCGTGGGTTCGAGCCCTGTGTCGGGCTCTGTGCTGACTGCCAGCTCAAGAGCCTGGAGCCTGTTTCAGTCTGTGACTCCCTCTCTCTCTGACCCTCCCCTGCTCATGCTGTCTCTCTCTCTCTCCTAGAAATAATAAATTTTTTAAAAATTAAAAAATAAATAAATAAATAAAAGTATAAACCTGAGCACCACGTTCTAGGCCTACAGACTAGAGAAACTCTCAAATGTGCACACAAGAGATCACATACAAGAGTATTCTCTGTATCATGACTTATCAGAAACAACTCAAGTGTCCATCAACTGTAAAATAAATTGTGGTATAATCCAGCCAATTGATTAAAATAAATGAGTAGAGCTAATGTCCAATATGAATAAATGTGAAAAACATATTACTGAACTAGAAAAAGCAAGCTGCACCAGGATTTATAAGATATGTTATTGTTTATATCAAGTATAAAAAATGCAGTATTATAAACTTTATAGGTACAAAAATACATAATGGAAGTATAAAAATAATCATGGAGATAATAAATCAGAAAGTGGTTACCTCTGAGGAGAAAAGGATGAAAATAAAATCAGGAAGGAGTTCATAGGGCATCAAATATGTCTAGTATGTTTTACTTTTAAACTACCTAGAGCATATATAGCAAAATTTAAGATTTGCCAAAATTGGGTTATAGAACATGAGTGTTATTTTGTTTTTTATACTTTTCTCTACACTTTGAGTATTTTATTTTTTAAGAAAGAAAAAACAATGTTAATAACATTTAAATTCAGATTATTTAAATATCACTCTAAAATCTTTTTTTAAAAATGAAACAAAACTACGCTTTTAAGAGTAGGTTAAGCCAAGTTTAACATTATTTCTAAAGAATAAGTTTACTCAGTGTCCTGACACATAGCTCAATTCTCCTCAACCAACACTAGATGTCACTTTACTTCATGCATTTAGCTTAATAGGAGCACTTTCTAGTTGAAATTAGATGAACTTGGATATGTTTTAAATGGTTTTCCTCCAGTTAATACAGAGAATGAGGAAAAGTAAGTTCTACGTGCTATATAGCCATCCTGGAAGGCAAAGGACATGTCTTTTATACTTCATCTTTTCTTCAATATCTACTACACATAACAGGGTTGTAGAAATACTGTTGGCTCGGGGCGCCTGGGTGGCTTAGTCGGTTAAGCATCTGACTTTTGCTTAGGTCATGATCTCACGGTTTGTGGGTTCAAGCCCCTCGTCGGGCTCTGTGCCGACTGCCAGCTCAGAGCCTGGAGCCTGTTTCAGAGTCTGTGACTCCCTCTCTCTCTGACCCTCCCCTGCTCATGCTGTCTCTCTCTCTCCTAGAAATAAATAAAACATTAAAAAAAAAAAATACTGTTGGCTCAACAGACAAAAGATATAAGAAACTTTAACAGAAGAATGTTTAATATCACCAAAGTGTATAAAGTTACATTTGGAGCAGTTTTTCTTTCAAATGGCAGGTAGGTATAAAAGACTTGCCAGGGAAATGTTGTGACTCTAATTTCAAAGCCCAATTTGTGGTCATTGGGTAGGGGACATCATTTCAGATCTTTTAATTTGAAGTTGTATTGCAGTTTATTGGAGCACTGCATTTTCCACAAACAAAGACTCCTTAAATCAATAATTGTTACCCTTTTGGGGGGGATAAAAACCTTTGATAATCATGAAAAACATGAACTTTATGAAAAATTTTATACAAACACATAAAAATTGTTTCAGGCCAATTCTACAGATTTGTAGACCTTCTTAGAGCTCATGTATGCACACCAGATTGTAATCCTCGAGACAGGCAAAAGGACTTACCCAGGTACTTCCCTCAAACTTCTTTTTTTTTTAAGGTTTATTTATTTTTGAGAGAAAGAGCACAAACAGGGGAGGGGCAGACAGAGAGAGGGACAGAAGATTTGAAGCAGGCTCTGTGCTGACAGCAGTGAGCCCCATATGGGGCTTGAACTCACAAACCATGAGCTCATCACCTGAGCTAAAGTTAGATGCTCAACTGACTGAACCACTCAGGTGCCTTTTCTCCCAAACTTCTTAAACTCTGCTTTTACTGTGACAAAACTGAGAGAGTGCTGTTGAGGCCTGTACACGTGGTGTAGCTACACAATTTGATTGTGTGAATAAATGGTATGTAAACTAACCCCGTAAATTCAGGTATCGACCAAAAGTAGGCAATATCTATTTGGGGAATATTTGGCTTATAGATACTACCCAAAGTACTTATATATTTTTTCTATAAGAATAATTAAGAACAAAATATAATAATACATTTGTTTTCTAAAATATTTATTTGGAAGCTAGATAGTCCTTGGGGATCAAACTAAATTCCAAGAATTACTCCACAAACTAAAAATACTTCCTAGTGGGGCACCTGGGTGGCTCATTTGGTTAAGTGTCTGACTTTAGCTCAGGTCATGATCTCACGATTTGTGAGTTCAAGCCCGGCGAAGTAAGCCTGGAGCCTACTTCGGATTCTGTGTCTCCCTCTCTCTCTGCACCCATTATGCTCTGTTTCTTTCTGTCTCAATAATAAATAAACATAAAAAATTAAAAATAATAATAATAAAAATAAAAATACTTCCTTGTGCCTATTTTTCCAACTGTTTTCACAGGACACATCCTAACTGGAAAGAACTACTTTAAAATTTTATTATTGATTCTTTTGCATCATAAATATTCCTTTAAAATTTTTAAAAATATTTTTAAATTTATTTTTGAGAGAGAGAGAGACAGAGTACAAGCTGGGGAGGGAAAGAGAGAGAGAGGGAGACACAGAATCTGAAGCAGGTTCCAGGCTCTGAGCTGTCAGCTCCAACTCACAAACCGTGAGCTCATGACCTGAGCCAAAGTCAGACCTTTAACTGACTGAACCACCCAGCTGCCATGTGTCATAAAGATTTCTGAAGTAATTTTTAGCCCAAACTAGTTGATGGTAATTTGTTTTATGAATACAGGTTAATGAAGTTTCACTACATAGTGTAAAGATACTCAAAATAAACAAAGCTTGAAACCTCTTTATGCTCTTTGTTCCAGATTCTTTCCGTACTCAAAAGGCCTCTTCTTTCCAGGGATTCATGTCTGTTAGTCACATTGTCATTCTACCAATATCAGGTGTTAAATGACAAACAAGATTCTTCTTTATCATGACAACCTTTTGTTTGAACTACTTAAGCCGTAGTTACAATAGGTGACTTTTTAAAAATTGTGGTTTCATTCCATAGAGATTATGTTAATGCCATGAGAATGGTACCAGAGGTTAGCACTGTGCAATTCTACTATGTGTGCTAGGCCTTGGTAAAGTAAAACAAGAGTATTTTGGAGACTTTGTTTGTTGCAGTGACCCAATAGCTGGTTATAGCACCCATTGTGAAATTACACGTGGAAAATAAAAGCAGCTATAAGAGAACAGAATCTAGCTTGGATTCTAACTACATGACCACCAAAAACTTCCACAACACTTTCTCAGAAATATACAAGAACATGTGGCTTTTATCAGAAGCAAAAAGGGCTCCATGGAGTAGTTTTATTTAGGCAATTAAACATAAATTCAGAGTTCTGCTTCCTTAAACCAAAGAGCCTGAGTACTGATCCTTTTTTGTTTATAATCAACTATGTCCCTAGGATGTTTTTCCTAAAGAAAGTCATCAGTGTAAACATTTTAACTCTATGGAGAAAAACTTTTATTTTTACAACTAAATATTTAACTATCCAATAAAATCTGTACATTTTTGGGTATTGGTTTAACTCTCTCTCGCTGGCCTAGAACTTAGAAACATCTGAACATCTGACTCCTCTTTATAAACGCTATTATCGTAAGTGCCTAACTGAATGATCAATCTTTTCCATGGAGGAAATCACCCTCTGTGAATCACAGCAAACTTAATCAATAGGCTTATATTTCCGGCTCTACAGCCAAGATCCAAACTCCGATCCAATAATGACATGTGATCAGTCCATCAATTTCTGGCTCTATGATAAAATATTTTAACATGCTAATGCCAGATCCTGAATTTAAGTGCTTATTCTATCATCATTCCTGACAATTTAAAACTTATTAGCGTTTTTTAGAGTTTAGAATTTCTCAGCTTGGGGAGTTCAGGGAGGATTGCTGGGAGATAGCATTAGACCCAGGTGCTCCTGAAAGCTGGCTCCACTTCCTTTTGCTCCTCCTTGGAAAAACAGACTTTCTTTCTGGCTCAAGTTATATCTTCCTTTTACTGAGTTATGTATCTAACGGTCTTACAGTCTTTTCTCCTTCTTAGGTAACACAGGAGAAGTAACTGAGGGCAGATGGGAATCCAATGTAGTATAATTTTGGCAAAGCAGAAAATATGTTACACTCCTGATTAAATCCTATCTGGGCCCCTCACCCCCAAAAGAGTGTTACGCGTCATGACTGTGAGAACCTGGTCTGTTTTATTCCCTATGGAATCCTCAGTGCCTGAAACATTGCCTGGCGCATGGAGGGAACCCAGCCAGAACTGGCTGAATGAGTGAGCGAATCCAGCATTTAGGATTATGTGAATCTGGCTTTGGGATAAGAAGCCTAAATTCCCAAGTAGCATCGAGATTCTTAAAGATTATGAAGAAGAATTCTTGATTATAAACATTCTTCAAATTCACAGAGAAAATTCTACTCGGAAGTGATCCCATGGCCTTTATATATTTTATAGTATCCTGAGCCACTAAGTTAAGGACCCTCACAAGTGAATACATCCACTACATTTATTTTTACATGCAAAAATCACTAAGTTTTTCAAATTAGGTTTACTTTATATATTTAAAGATTATTTTTCTTTCTTTTCTTTTTTTTTTTACAAATAGTTTATTGTCAAATTAGTTTCCACATAACACCCAGTGCTCATCCCCACAAGTGTCCTCCTCCATGCCCATCCCTCCCCCCGCCACATCCATCAGTCCTCAGTTTTTGTCAGCATTCAAGAGTCTCTCATGGCTTGCCTTTCTCCCTTTCCCCCACCATTTCCCCCCTTCTTCTCCCCCTTGTTCCTCCGTCAAGTTCCTCCTAATCCTCCTATACGTGCAAACACATGATATTTGTCCTTCTCTCCCTGACTTATTTCGCTCAGCATAACACCCTCAAGGTCCATCCATGTTGCTACACATGGCCAGATTTCATTGTTTCTCATTGCCATGTAGTATTCCATGGTATAGATAAACCACATCTTCTTGATCCATTCATCTGTGGATGGACACTTAGGCTCTTTCCATGTTTTAGCTATTGTGGAGAGTGCTGCTATGAACATTGGGGTACACGTGCTCCTATGCCTCAGCATTTAAAGATTATTTTTCAAAAGTCACTGGGTTTAGTAGTAAACAAGTACTAGACAGCTATACTTCATGACCATTTTAACTCACTTATACTCAAACCCTTAGAGTTCCAAAGTGTTCTTTGCTTGAAATTTGGATTTTTATGAGGCACATCTACATCACAGATAATGTTGGGGAATTTTAGAAGCTTTTCAACCTCATGTCTAATCATTTGAGCTAGCCAATGGTAGAAGGGCCATCTATCCTGGGAAAGGGTGAACCCCTGGTTAGAGCATGAACTCCGCAGCCAGAGTATCTGTGGGAGGATCCTGGACAAATCACTCACTAGCAAATTCCCCATCCTCTCCTTGCCTCTCTTCCTCATCTATAAAGCGGGGATGCTTATCATCCCCTCTCATAGGGTTGTGATGAGACCACCTGAATCCATGTTTGGGAAGCTTTAGAACTGTAACTGGAATGTAAGTGTTGGGCTAAACAAAGAAACAAACAAGAAATGCATAATAGTTGATATTAAATGGCTTTCATCCAGGGATTTTCTTTTTAAGTTTATTTATTTATGTTGAGAGAGAGCATGAGCTGGGGAGGGGCAGAGAGACAAGGAGACAGAAAATCCCAAGCAGGCTCTGGACTGTTAAATGGGGATCTGGAACTCACGAACTGTGAGATCATGACCTGAGCTGAGACAGAATGTCAGGTGCTTAACAACTAAGCCACCCAGGTGCCCCTAGAGATGTTATACAAGAAATTTTTGCAAGTTCAGAAAGATAACATCTAAATTCCCTGCCAGTGCTAAATTCTGCTATTTTACTCACCTCTATGTACCTTGCTTCTCTAAAATATGCTTACCCACTGCATCCCAAACACTCTCCATTCACTTTAAACCTTCACTTGTGCCTTTGGAGAATGGACCTGCCTACCCTTCTCTAGTTTATCCAAACCTATCATCCTGTCCATCCCACATTTCTTCTTCTGGGCAGCACAGTCTCTAGAGTGTTTCATTGCTTTATATGATTCTCTCATTGCTTAATGTGCAATTATTGTATTCCCAATCAGATTGTAAGTCTCTTGAGAATAGCCTCAGGCCTCACTTAATGTTTCCCAACACATAAGTAAATATTTTTTTGAATGAATAAATGGTAGCAGGGTCGGGGGGGCAATAAATTGTGAATCCACCTTTTAGTGATAATTAAATGCAAGTTAGGTAGATTATATATTCAGTGTTTAGACAATTAATGAACAGTTCTTATTACTAAAGAAGTTTTGGTTCCTAATCCCCCCACACACATTTTTTTGGGGGTCTGATCTACTGTTGGTGAAATATTTGTAGATTAGCTGGTTCCCCTTCATTCCTTCTCTTCTGAAATGTGTGGTAAAGTAAAAAGGCCTAGAGCAATAATTTGTGGATAAAAAACAGCTGCACATGAGAATAATTGATGTGGTTTGAAAATTACTCTGAGGTGGAAATTAAAATGCCTTTTCAACCTATGCTCTAAAAAATGCTAAAGCTAATTCCTTAAAAATCATGAAATGGAAGCAGAGGAAGACCCAAATTTTTGGATAGCCAATTGATTTTAAATAAGTAGAGTTTTAAATTCTCTACATAATACTTAAAAATATCCAGTTCACGGAGAGGACTTAGCTATAGTTAATCAAAATTTCATCTACACCCTTAGTAATGTGAATGTAATGTTTTTCCATAATTACAAATGAGAAAGTTGATTGCTATGATTGCTTTGTAAGTTAACTTTTTAATGTCTTTGTGGTTTTATCTCTTTTTTCTACTGTACCTCTGACATTTTCCAAGGAGTGACCCAAATGGCAAACCTTCTTTATTTACCCTTTTTCCCTAAGGGAGGTTATTGTTATTGGGCTGCCCTAATTTCACTTACACTGGTGTGCAGGTATGTGAATGATGTCAGGCATGGGGATAAGACTGGAAGATTCAGAGAATAACAACAATACAAATCGTGTCAACATGACGCAGGTGATATTTAATTGAATTTTTTTATCTAGATCTACCTAGACCCCTTCTTTCTGAACTTTTGTAAATACTTTTATTCTATTTACTTGTTCCTTCATCTGAAATTCTTCTTTCTAAAAGATGATTGCTAAGATAATTCTAATTCACTGGTTTTTCTTTATGTAGAGAATGTCTCAGAAATATTTAAAAATGAGTGCTTTCCTTTAGAAGGAAATTAAGCAGGAAATAGAAAAGGTTTTAGTCATTATTCTTTAAATTGCTGTATCTCTTAGCTAATTCACACAGGAAGCTTGAAAATTAAGCAGTGTTAAAATGTGATGAGTCACCAGCATATTTCCCTGCTTGATTTGAGCCTGTTGTTCATTTCAATACTTCATAAGCAGTAGTTACACATAGAAATAAAAATTACGTCCATGTATTTTGTTTTATCTTTGAGCCCTAAGACTTATGATGTCTAGAAGGACCTAGATAGAAAGATAAAATATTCTAAGTGTTTATCACATTACTGTATTCTAACAGTTTGCTTTGTTAGTCAGGGAATTTGTTAGGAAATTATATAAATATTAGAGTTTAAACATATGCATAGGTTTTGAGAAAAGTTGCAGGCTAAGATAATAAAAGACAACAACTTCCAACTAAGTATCTGAGGATTAAAATAGGATTAAAGCAATGATTACAATATAATAAAATTAGGCAGATAGGTAGAAAGGCTTGAATTTAAACCACATGTTAAACATATGTAGGCCCTTAGAAGAGAGCTTTGTTTCCCTATGAACATTTTACTGATAACTTTTAAAAAATCAATTGACAAAATATAATTTTTCAAGGAGATGGACAAGGTGTAAAGAAATAGTAACTCACCTAAGTGCATAATATGGGCAAGGCACTTTTCCCAGAACTTTCTATATAATGATTCATTTAATCCTCATAAGAAATCTATGAAGTAGATATGATTACTACCCCAATTTACAGATGAGGAAACTGATGCACACAGAGGATAGATAATTCACTCAAAGTCAGTCTGCTAGTGAGAAGAATATCTTGGGTTCTACACTACAGTGAGAATGCCAGAGTCCAGGTTCTTAGCCATTTCACCATTCTGCCTTTGGAGCATCAATAATCTGTTAATTCACTTGTGTCAAAGCAATATGAGTGTCTGGTTAAAGCAGTAAAATATGGTACGCTGTATTGCATTACAACCTGGAGTATCCAAATAAGTTACATAGAGTTTTTAAAAACATGAGAATATGCTTGAAATCACATCTTGGGCTAGAGAAACTGAAGACACAAGTGATACTGAAATTTTCTTTAGGCCAATTAGGAAAAAAAAATATCCCTTGCACCTGATAGGAAAAAGGTAAATAATAGTTAGCTTTTATTAAATGCTTACTATGTGCCAAGCATTTTTCTAAGCTAATTATTTAATCCTATCAAAATGTATAAGATACATATTACTACTATTCCCACTTTATGAAAGAGGTTAAGTGGAAGGTAACATGCTCACCCTGTCGTTTCCCACCTTTATTCTTTATTCCTAGAGATTTCTGGATTGTTGGCATTTTCTTGTTTTATTTTGGTGGGTAATTTAGAAACTTTTATTTTATTTTGTTCTATTTTATTTTATTTTATTTTATCTATTCTATTCTATTCTATTCTATTCTATTCTATTCTATTCTATTCTATTCTATTCTATTGAGAGAGTGCACCAGCCAGGGAGAAGGGCAGAGGGAGGTAAAGAGAGAGAATCCCAAGCAGGCTCCATGCTCAGTGTGGATCCCAATGTGAGGATCAATCCCTTGACCCCAAGATCATGGCCTGAACCAAAATCAAGAGTCAAGAGTCAGATGCTCAACCAACTGAGCCACACAGGAGGGTAATTTAGAAACTTTTAGGTGGATTTTTCTGGTAAGGAAGGTTGGAATCTTTGATTGAATTGAAAGATAATTGCAACTTAATGACAGAATAAAGGGGTGGGGAGGAGGAAACCCTTTAAGGCATTTGCTTTCTACCTACTGTGTAACTACTACATAATCTAGTTTTGTAGAATGGTAATGACCAGCAGCTCTGGCCAACTTTTCAAAATCCTGGCTCTGTCTCTTCTTAGGTGATTTTGTGGAAGTTACTTTAACCTCCAAAGACAGTGCTCTTGAATTGATTATAGGGAAGCATCTCTGCCTTGTAGGGAAGGGGCGGTAGAGGTGTGGGAGATGGGAGGAGAAAACTGAATGTGAAAGGGAATGAAAGAGGCAGGAGGTTATGCAAGTATCTAAAAATGTTTCTTCCTACTGTCATTCAACATTTCCCATTACCTACTTGATGTTTTCTATTTGTTTAATGGTGAAATCTGTTCAATTTTTGTCAGCTTTTTCTTAGTCATTTGAGAATTTTCTAGAACAAATGTGCTTATATGAGAACTGAACTACCAGGCCCACCCATGCTGTTTTAGTGAGATCACTTTTTGCAGCACTTGTTCTCAGTTTGTTTGCCATCTTTCCTGATGTGTCACCAATCCTGGCTGAGAACCACACCCACAGAAACAACTCAGAAACATATATGCTTTAGACGCATGTGACATCGGTGAGTTGGAATATTTTTAACTAGGTCACATAGCTATCTAATTGATCATCTTCCCTCCATTTTCAACAGATATTTATTGAGAACTTATTTTTGTCCAGTACCAGTGATATAAAGATGAATTCATCACAATTGCTGCCCCTGGTCACCTCATAGTAGCATCAAGCCTAATATGCCTTATACATTCCCAGGACAAACGTTTTTATTTTTAAAACTTGTTTTCCAACTCTTGACTATTCATAAACTTCTTCTTATAACCTGTAGTCTAGATTTTTGCCTTCTCTTTAGCTCCTATGCTAGCATCATTATCTGCCAATACATTAGAGCATCCGGATTTATCCTTTTCTATCAGCGTTGTGATTGATTTACACTTATTTTGGCTCCATCTGACAGAGACTTTTTTTTTGATACTGAAAGTTGCATGTGCTTACCAAAGTACCTAGCACATATTATTTCCTTTGTGGCATTACCCCTCTGAGAGGTCTAGACCTGTGTTATCCAATACTGAATGAATGAGTGAAAAAAATACATATATATGTGTATATTATTTACAGCTCTAGATGTGCAGCTATAAAGATGCACTGGGTATAGTCTTTGTTCTTTTTTTCTCTAAAACTAAAGACCTACCTTTCTAAAGAGAACTTTATGGTTTCAATCAGATAAAATTAATTTTGATCTTGCTTGGGCATGTGATAAGAGTTCAAAAGGTTACAATTGAAAATGTGGTGTCACTGTATGTTTGGCAAACTTCATTACCACTGACATTTCTTAGTGAGAAAGAAGCAACTTTTCTTTGTAAACCTTTCTCTCTCGTTTTAAATGAATTTTTAATAAAAATAAATTTAAAAATAATAGAATTTTTAGTGTCAGAAACTAAGCCCCGGTGTAACCTAAATCTGGAACTAAGCATTCATTATTATTATCACCATCTTACCATTATCCTTATCTCATCACAAATATTAGTATTACTAATAATAATTGTATTAGTTTTATGTTGATTCTTCACCCCCCCAAGGAATTCCTCCCCAACTCTTTCCATTTTTTTCTCATCCTAATTGTATTTATATAAACAGAGTGACAATTTACTTAATTATATAATACTGAAGTAAAGAACAATGAGTCAATACTGATTTGGGGTAGAAGAAGGAGATTGCCATACTAAAGTTATAGTAACATATCTTACAAACAGAATATTTTTCTGCCTATAGCCATACAGTCTTTTTGAAAACCACTTGGGGTTATTTTGGAGTCAGATATTTGTAGATTATTACTACCTGCTTGAGAGAGAACTCACAGTCTTAATTAGACAGAAAAGTAAAATACATAGGCAAGGTCACCACATTAGCCTTGCAGGTTGTGCACTGCACAATTCCAGGACATGCTATTCACAGAGACAGTGATGAGAGTGGTGCCTCTGATGTTGTACAACAAAGCAATCTGCATGTTTGGAAGTACTGGAAACATTATAGGAAGAAATAAAGAGCACTTTACTAAAAGTGGTATGTAGACCCATAGTCATCTCAAAGAAATTCTATTTAAGTTTATCCTGGAAGCCATGAGTGTTAAGAAGTAATTTGAATAAAAAGAGAAAATTTCTCAGTAAGGAATTGATTTCACCATCAATATTCACTTTCATGAAAATATACCATTGGAAATAAGAAAAGTTAATTTAGAACATGGACTTAGAAAGTGTGTAAGAACAATTCAGCTAGTAGAAAAGGCAAAGATATAGGTAGTAATTAAACATAAGATGTAAATCTGGCAATAGTGAAGATTAGATAACTTGAATTCTCTTAGCACAAAACACCTAGTGCTGGGTAAAAAAAAGAAGCAAAACATCTTTTAAACACACTGCTTACCTCACAAGATAAAAAGGAAGTTCCAATATTGTGACTATTCAAAATGTACTGAATGTTCTAGCCAGTGTAATTAGCAAAGAAAAACAAATAAAAGTTATAAGGATTGTAAACAAAGAAACAAATGGACTATTATGCATATTATATGGTTGTTTATACAGAAGAATCCAAAAGAGTATAAATTATTAAAACCAAGAATCTAGTAAGGTTGCTAGATAAAATATCAAAAAAAGTCAATTATATTCCAATATACCAACAACAGAGACTTAAAAAATATTATTTTAAAAAAGATATCATTTATAAAAACAACCAAAAATAATGTCTAGAAGTAAGTCCAATAAAAGACTGGCAAGATTCTTATGAAAAAATTATAAAAATCTATTGAAATGTGTAAAAGAGGACCTAAATACATGGGGAATTATACCATGTTCATAAAAAAGGAAATTCAATTTCCTAAAGATGTAAACATTGCTAAAATTAACTATAAACATAATATAATTTCAATTCAACCCAACCCAACAAATGTGAGTAATAGAACAAAAGTGAGTTGCTGGTATTTGAGGTGAACCTGAAATTCTTTGGGGAGCTTGGTATAATTAACAGTACTTTAATAGAAAAAAAAGCCCTGTAAACTCTGTTATCAAAAGGATGAAATGCTCAGATATATTCTGCAAACAGGAAGCTATTTTATTTACCAAGAACTGGAATATTTATGTGAATATTAAGAAATTAAGAATGATTTCTTGGCAAAGGAATTGCTGTCTCAATTGAAAGATGGCATTTTTCATTTGTGACTCCAAAGGGAAATCTGGAATACATGTTCCATTCCTAAGATATAGAATCTAGGTTTTCAGAGCTAGAGAGGAGAATGTTTTTAGCCAGTGCACCTTGCCACACATGAGAGCATCCAAAGCATCCAGAGGTATCTGAATGACTATACTTCACCCAAAGGCCACTTGTTAAACTATAACAGACGTGCCACCTGTTCCTTCAGAGGCCAATAAGTGATCTTTGAACAGCATTGGAGTTAAAATGTAAACCTATGCTTCACGTTTTTGCATTGTTGTAACTAAAATACAACAACTGACTTGACATAAGTATGCAGTCAATGTTTGCTTCTAAGATTGGCTCAGTGTTTACATTTTAAAGGAAGAACACATTTATTATGAAAAAGATTTTCCAAATAGTCTGATTGCTTTTGAAGTAGCTTTTAAAACTGTAATACTATGTAATCAACCAAACTTTCTGTACTGCAGTTACTTTTCCAATTCTATAACCATGAGTTTGTGATATTTTACAGTGAAAACAGGCTTGGGTCAAAACACAAGATTACAGATACTCTTTTTAAGTGTCATATTATTACTTTTTTATTAAAAATTATGAATTCTCAAGAAGAGAGAAAGATAAAGATAAAATCCTTGGGCAATAAGTTTTTTTTTTAAAATAGGCATTTCAGAATATGGAAAAATCTCAGACTAGTGACGTGATTGGTGTTTCCTTTCAACATTTTCTTCTGTGTTTCTGGCTCACCCTCTCACCCAGCTTTTCCTCTCATACATCCTTTTCATTGTTAGAAAGAGGTAATAGACAAAAAATAAAAACTTCATGGAAAGCACATATGGAAATCTGTTTCCCACAATATAAGCTTTAAGTGTAATTTAGCTTCTTATTTAATTTTCTCTTGCTTTGTTCACTGGCTGCTAAAAGTAAGTAGAATTTGAAAAGGGCGAAAGCAATAAGGATATAGATGACTTGAACAGATCAATTTAATTGAGTTGACATTTATAGAATACTCTATCCAATCACAGCAAAATATGCATTTTCTCAAATGGAATAAAATGCAAATCATAATGGAATTAGGATAGAAATAAATAACAGAAAGATAGCTAGAAAATCCCCAAATATCTGGAAATTAAACAACATACCTCCAAATAACCCATGAGTCAAAGAAGAAATCTCAAGAGAAATTTGAAATATTTTGAATTAAAAAAACACAGTTTACCAAAATTTGTGGAGCAAAGCAGAATCAGCCTGCTTAAAGGAAATTTATAGCATTAAATGCATATGCTAGAAAAGAAGAAAGATCTGGGGCACCTGGGTGGCTCAGTTAGTTAAGCAGTCAACTCTTGATTTCTGTTCAGGTCATGATCCCAGGGTAGTGGGATTGAGACCCACATCAGACTTCACAATGAGCATGGAGCCTCCTTACGATTCTCTCTCTCTCTCTCTCTCTCTGCTCCTCTTCCTTGTTTGAGCATTCTCTCTCTAAAAATAAAAAATTAATTAAAAAAAGAAGAAAGATCTAAAATCAAAATCTAAGTTTCCACCTTAGGAAACTAGTGAAAATAGTGAAATAGAACTGATTAGCAAGCACAGAAAAAAATTTCAGTTTACATACAATTCAATCAAAGAAATGCAAATTTTAAAATACCACTTTTCACATACTGAATTAGGAAACTTATATTTCTAAAATATAATATCCAGTGCAGGTATGAGTGAGGTAAACAGGTACTACATATTAATGCAACCCTTTTGAAAAAGAAATTTGGCAATGTGCTTTAAATGTAACTTTTCTTTGTCCTGGTGTTTACATTTTAATGATTACAAAGAAATAATCTCAGATTAAGAAAATATTTAAATCACAAAGATATTTGTAAAAGTATTATTTGTAATAGCAAAAAATTGAAAATAGCCCAAGTGTCCAAATAAATGTGGCATTAAGTAGAACAAGTATATGCACTCACTAGAACAGTATGTGATCATAAAAATTGATGCCTGGGGAGAATTTCTAATAACTTTATAACAACACTAAGTGAAAGAGAGTATGGAACAAAAATTGTATGAATACAAATAAGATCAGAAAGAAATGTGTCAAAATGAAACCTAGTTTCTTGGGATGATGAGTTTGCCTTTCTCTGCTTTTCTACATTTCCCAAAGACCCTTGATAGATGTGGTGGATTTGCTCATCATGAGTTTTGGAGATACGTCTCTTGCATTATAGTCTCAGTTCTGCTGTTAGTCTCAATTCTCATTTGTAAAGTGAGGATAATGACTAAAAGTTCACTTTCTAGGTGACTGCAAGGTTTGAAGATGATGTATGTAGAGTATTTAGCATAGGACCTGCCGTCCATTGAGTCCCCAGTAAATGTTAGCTATCGTTATTGGTTATAACAAGGGGAAAAAATGTCATATCAAAATATCAAGTTCATTCAGATTTGCACAGGGGAGTGTTTACTTCTATATAGAACTCTATTTACTTATCCCTTTGGGTGATATGCATATTCAAGACATTTATTTACTGATTGCAGGATATTTTGAGTCCATAAAGGGGCAATTGATTATCCTTTTGTGTACAAAAAGAAAAGAAAAGAGGAAGGAAGGAAGGAAGGAAGGAAGGAAGGAAGGAAGGAAGGAAGGAAGAAAGAAAGAGAAAGAAGAGAGAGAGAGAGAGAAAAGAAGGAAGGAAGGAAGGAAAGAAAGAAAGAAGAAAGAAAGAAAGAAAGAAGAAAGAAAGAAAGAAAGAAAGAAAGAAAGAAAGAAAGAAAGAAGGAAAGAAAGAAAGAAAGAAAGAAAGAAGAGAGAGAGAGAGAAAGGAAGGAAGAAAGAAAGAAGAAAGAAAGAAGGAAGGAAGGAAGGAGAAAGAAAGAAAGAAAGAAAGAAAGAAAGAAAGAAAGAAAGAAAGAAAGAAAGAAAGAAAGACAGACATGCTAGGAAACCTTAAGTGTACTTGACTACTATATACAGGACCACACCAATGAGACAGGGAAAAGAATTTGAAGCTACTGGCTTTAGCTACTTATTACCTCAAGTGTGCAGGTTTTGTTTTGTTTTGTTTTTTCAGAGTAAGAGATAGTAATCTGTACTTCCTTCTTTTCCCCTGCTGGCTGGATATGAGGTCAGAGAATATGATAGTTACACAGAACAAATTTTCTATAGGGTCATTAGTAGACTGAGAAATCCCCTGATGCCTCAGGAGTCTTTTTAATAAAAATTTCAATGTTGTTTAAACAGTGTTAATACAATTCTCCATGTTTTTGTTATAAAATTCTGTCCATAATAGGAGTATCATGTATTCTAACAATTATTAACAATTTTTAAAGAAGATTCCTTCTCTGTGTACAATAATACTTGCATTTACTCAAAGATTCCTGAAAGAGGGAAGAACGTGGGAAAATGATGTACTATCCCTTTATGATGAAGAAGTTTTCTATAGTTATGTTACAGAGACCAACTGAAACACATCAACTGAAGCATGAAAAAGTGCTTGGACTTCACCAAAACAATGAATATTTTTGTGTTGAGTTTGTATTAACTTTGGCTTTAAAGTTTTAATTCCTCACATTTAATAGGGAATATATCTGTGAGTAAATAGCATTTATAAGTAGAGAAGGTTTAAGGTAGAACATTGGAGGTATTATTTTGAATTTTGCAAGGATGTAAGTGAACTTTTATTATAACCTTCGGTGTCCATGGACTTTCCACTCGTTCGCAGATTAAAAAAAAATTTTTAATGTTTATTTATTTTTAATGTTTGTTTTGAGAGAGGGGTGGGGAGAGAGGCAGAGAGAGAGGGAGACACAGAATCTGAAGCAGGCTCCAGGCACTGAGTTGCCACCCAGTCGCCCCTCATTTGCAGGCTTTTAAAATGCATTGATACCCTGAAGCTTTTACTTGAGCTCTAAACATTGTGTAAGGAAGTTCTTCTGATATTTGTAGTAACTAAATCTCTCTTCTATGATGAGGTCCATTATACTGAATTTAGGGTTAAAGCAAATGATGTCAGAGATTTACCCTCTAAGTTGCATTGTAATCTTGTGAAGTTTGAAATAAAAATTTTCAGGAACATGTTTATAAATTGTAGCACAATTCAGTGAAATTAAGGGAGATATCTGGGGGAAATTAAGACCTATCATTAAATTCAAACCAGAAGCATAGCTAGCTTAATAAGCAGCTTGAATACATTGTCCCATTATTATTTATTTTGAAATCCTACCTATAGACAAAGGTGTTTTTTTAATCAAATTGCTACTTTATGAAATCGTGGTCTTTAAAAACTGTTTTTCTAATATTTTGAGAATAGTTTCTTTGATGTTAAGCTAAAGAGCCTGAAAAATTTAGCAGAACACTGTGTTCTCAATTGCTGACTCACTGGACACAGAGAAACCTCAATCCCAATTCAGTCACTAATCCTAACTAGCTGTATAACTTTGGATACCCTGGAGCCTACGATAAATAGGCTTTAGGTTTTAAATGTATAATCTCAACAGTCCTCAGTTTTTTCATGTTCGAAAAGGAGATTGTCCTAAATAACTTCCAAGGTCTTTCCTATACTAATGTTTTATCATGATAATTACAAATTATCTAAAGTTATAATACTGATGGTAAGTGTTCTTTAAAATATCCTGCTTTTCTTTGGGATTTCATTTCTGCTTATTGTTTCAACTGTATCTTTATGTAAATGATTCTTAAACCTGTATCTGGAGACTTTACTGCTCAGCTAAACTCTGAAGCCAGGCTAATTGTCTAGTGGAGGTGAACAGTCTGCTATTCTATCTAAATCAACTTTTCAAAATGCAATCGGCCATCTCCTATTGGTCCACCTCCCAGACTAGCTAAATTTCTTGGTTCTCCTATTTCTGAAAAAGAAAACTATCATTTTTTTTCAAGTAACCAGATTCAGAGCCACCAAATCATTCTTAAAAAATTTTTTCTTAATGTTTATTTATTTTTGAGAGAGAGAGACAGAGCGTGAGTGGGTGAGGGGCAGAGAGAGGGGGACAAAGAATCTGAAGCACGCTCCAGGCTCTGAGCTGTCAGCACAGAGCCCTGACATAGGGCTCAAACTCACAAACTGTGAGATCATGACCTGAGTGAAGTTGTGTGCTTAACTGACTGAGCCACCCAGGCAGAGCCACCAAGTCATTCTTAACTTCTTCAGCCAATCCCACCATCAAACAATTACAAAGTCCTCGTCAATTCTTTATTTTTGTTTTTTTCCTCAATCCCTCTCTGCTTTTCCATTTTCCCTATCACCACCTTGGTTTGGGCTCAGCTCTCATCATAGAATAGCCCTTCACTCCTCTTCTAGATCTTCTCTTATATATTATATGCTGTTTCCAGATAAGGACAACTATAATAATGTAATTTCCCAATACAAATCAGCCTGACTCACCAAAGCCTTTAACTGTTTCATCTTAATCTACTTTTTCCTCCCATCTCCTCCTGACCCCCTGGATTCCTTTCTAATGGATGCTATTGATTTTTCCTAGAGGCACTTTGTATATTGCGAACATACAGGTGTGGCCTGATCATTTGTGTGACCATCACTAGCAAGGCTTGCCTATATCTGCCACCACAGCCATCCAAATCTACTCAATCCTTAGGACCAAGCTTGGTCCACATCCTCCACATCGCTCTTCTTGCCTTCTAAGCCCACGGTGTTTGACCTGCTGCTAATTGCTTACTTTATATGCCATTCTTTGGGTCCTGCTTTATCATATTCTACCTTAAGTGGTTCTATTTTTGAAATAGATATGCAACCACAACAATTATATGGTATCGCTAAAATTTTAGAAGCCAGAAAAGCAATTATCTCTAACATTTTGATACATTCCATGTCTTTTCATATGTGTATTTCCTATAGTTATAATTAAAGCATAAATACTAATCTGTTTCTTGGTTGTTGTGGTCTTTTTTTCCACTCAATACATAAGAAAAAAAACGATAGTTGAGGATAATATAGTATAAATACAATTGTGTTTCCTGAATTTTTCCTCCCAATCATACATAACGGTGAAAAAACATAAAGGATAATATAGTAATACAAAGGAAGATAGAGGAACTACTAACCCAGTTAGAGGGAAGGAGGGTGTCACAGTAGTTTAACTGAATTTCTGAGGATTTGCCAGAGTTAGCCAGAAGGAGGAAAGAAGAGGAGGCAAAGGCAAAGAGTGTGCCAAAGTAAGGGGCATGAGGTACCATCGTCCATCTCAAAGACCACAGGTAGCTCACTGTGGGTGGAGCTAGAGAGTCTGTGGCAGGGAGCTGATACATCACAGAAGGTCTGAGCACCAAGCAAGCAGCATGAATTCCATCTGCCAATGACGGGGAGCCACGAAATATGCTAATAGGTGGTTGGGCCAAATGCGCTGGTGAAATTGCTAACTTTTGATGATATATACAGGTGTCTACTCAATATTCAACCTCCTTTTCTTTCTAATAGGAGCTTGGTTTTGTTGAGAGTGGCAATAAGCCCAATTAAAATACCCATCTCCCTATGGGGTGCCTGAGTGGCTTAGTCGGTTGAATATCCAAGTCTTGATTTCGGCTTGTGTCATAATCTCATGGTTTGTAAGATCTAGTTCCATGCAGTGCAGAATCGGCTTGGGATTCTCTTTCTCCTTTTCTCTCTGTTCTTCTCCCCTTTCAAAATAGATAAATAAACGTTTTAAAATAAAATACCTCCCCAGGCTTCCTTTTCGTCTGCAGAATCCACAGAACCCAGTTCTGGACAATTAGATATAAGCAGGTGTATAAGGCCGCTAGGAAAGCTTTTTAAGACTTAGCTGGCATGTATCTTTTTTTTCATTTCTCTTGCCTAGAATGGGGACACATGTCCTAGAGGTAGAGCAGCCATCTTTTGACCATGAGGAAGAAAACCACACACGTCCTGATGACTTTTTTGAGCAGCTGCACTTGTACTGGATTGCATGCCTCCTATATACCTTTTACCACGAGGAGAAAATCAATCTCAGTTTGGTTAAGCTACTGAGTTGGGTTCATGCAGCTGACTGCAATCTTATCTAATATAATATCATATCCATTTGGGGGGGATTTGAAATGAACTTAGTGTTAAAGATTCTGAAAAGTCTTATTTAACTTTGTTTAACTTCAAGTTAAGATTATTTGACTACAGAACTCTTTTCCCTCAGAATACTTAGTATATCTCACTGTACACAAGTGTTCTGCAGAAATTTGGAAAATGCAATTCATTTTGTGTTGATCTAGTAGATGGGTAGTTGTGACATTCTGTAGGATAGGGGAGAAAGATGATGAGTTTAGTATTGAATGTGTTGAATTTGAGGTGTCTAAGTAGATCTTTCATTGACAGCTGGATATACATCCCTGAATCTCATGAGTGAGATTGGGTAATAAGCAGAAAGATGGCAGTTAATAAACTGTAATTATCAAGGTAGAAAACATTCTAGGAGTATTTTTAACCGATGAAGACATTGGCACTCTACTGTTGAACCCTTCCTCTAACTGCCTAGCTATGCCACCTCTCCTGAAAAAAGAAATGAAGATTCCACTTAAAATCAGACACACTGGATAAGATGAGCACTAGGTGTTGTATACAGTGATGAGTCACTAAACTCTACTCCTGAAACCAACATTATACTACATGTTAAGTATAACTTAAATAAAAATTTGAAACAAATAAAAAAATTGTAAAAATTAAAGAAAATCAGACACACCTAACTTGCCTGCTTACTTAGTATCTAACTTCCCTGAGCTTCAGTTTCCTCATAGAAGAGTTGATGACCTAACTTTTGAGAGTTGTGAGAATTGTAAAGTGTCTAAGTTGTAGCTGCTCCACCAGTGTTAATATCCCTCTCCCTCTAGCTAGAGAAGAGTTGTTGCTTCATACTTTCATTTCCTGTGTGATGCTTTCATAGATGTAACGAAGCCAGAGTAGAGGCGCCTAGGTGGCTCAGTAAGTTAAGCGTCAGACTCTTGATTTTGGCTTGGGTCATGATCTCATGGTCAGTCTGTGCGATAGAGCCCCATTATTAGGCTCTCAGCTGGGCATGGAGTCTGCTTAAGTTTCTTTCTCTCCCTGTCCCTCTGCCCCTCCTCCACATTCACTCATGTACTGTCGTACTGTCTTACTCTCTCTCTCTCTCTCTCTAAAAAAAGAAAGGAAGAAACTTTAAAATTCAGCCAGGGCAATGGTTTAGCTTCTGCCTATTAAATATTTCTATGTAACTCGAAGATGAAATTCCAGGGCAGGTGAAAACAGAGTGTATGCACGTGATGGATTTGTATTTTGCTATTGTGTGTATTTTTTTTTAATGTTTATTTATTATGGAGACAGAGACAAACACAGCATGAGTGGGGGAGGGGCAGAAAGAGAGGGAGACACAGAATCCAAAGCAGGCTCCAGGCTCTGAGCTATCAGCACAGAACGCAACATGGGGCTTGAACCCACGAACTATGAGATCATGACCTGAGCCAAAGTCGGACGCTTAACTGACTGAGCCACCCAGGTGCCCCAGCTATTGTGTGTATTTAACAAAACTTAAAGTGCTTCCTGTGTCTTGCTCTTGCCCACTACTTCATAAATATTCACTCATTTAATATTAATAATAGTCTTATTAATTAGGTGTTATTATTATTCCCATATGGCAGATGTGGAAATAGCTGCACATACAGGTTAACTAAATTGCCCACAGTCACACAGCTAGTAGGTGGCAGGGCCAGGATCAAACCTGGGGAGTCAGACCAGTCCACGCTCCTAACCACAACACTATTATATAAAAGACATGAATAAATGAAAGGAATCATCCATATTGTTTATTGCTCTTTCATCCTCATGGGGCCATTAGTAATTGTTTCTTTGTCTATTTTCTTACAATTAAAAGAGTAATAATTTTTCTCTGAGCATCTTTTCATCAATGTCAGAAATAGCAGTATGTATGGTAAGTTTTATTTAAGAGCTACTTAGAGGAGAAAGTGTTTAAAATTTGTGTCAATACTGTACTATTCAGAGTAGCTATCTCTGTAACAACAAAACTGTTCTTGTGTGTTCGAACTTTCTAGGCTCCATATAATTAATTTAAACTTGAGAGAGCATGTGTGCTTTTTTTTTTTTTTTTAAAGAAAAGTACTGCTTACCTTCCTGGAAGAGCACATGTAGTTTCAAAGGCTCTCACTCCCTTCCTAGGAATGAGCAGCTGTAACCAGGAAGCACATGAAATAAGAAACAGTGCCAATAGCGGGAGGCTTAGATTAAAGCCTAAGGAAATTCCCAAGATGATGTTTTTAAAGGGCATAGACCAGGTATGAAACAAAATATAGGATTATTTCAATGGAAAGAATTCTCTATTTAATTTTCCTCCAATAGTCTTCTAGTTCCAAGAGAGATAAGATTATATTCATGGAAAATTGATGGATAAACAGTGATTTTTTTTTCAATCTGGAGCCCTATCTCCAGTGTGTATATATTGGATGATCTAAATTTGTCACTAATATCTTTCACATCACTTTCTCTCTCTGTAAATGCATGCAGCTCTTCCTGTTCCCTCCCACACATTGATGCTTCAAGGATAAATGAGATCATGTTTACAGTTTCATGGAGGAAAGATACACTAAAAACCTCACTATTGCGAATTTCTTCCTTTCCTTGCAAATGTATAGTAAAACCAACATGTGTTGGAGTCAAATTTTCTGTAGAAGTGATTATTCTTTTTGAAAATAGATACTTATCTGATTCACAACTAACAGTTCTTTTTAGAACTTTTAACCATTTTTCCAATTTTCCAGTTTGAATTTGTTGATTTTTTTCTTTAAGCTTATAGTTATTGAATGCTTACTATCTTCAATGTATTTTAATAGAATTCTTTCCTTCTAATTAGACAAAATGTATTTTTACTTTTATCAATAACTGTTATCAATAACTCTTTAAGACATCGATATATGAAAAGGGGATTTATTTTGCTTCAAGGATAATATCAGCTGACACCACAAAGCTCCTAATGCATTTTTAGGCCACAGAAATATAAGCCCTAGACCTAAATTAAGGGACCTACCAGTTCTGTTTTATTCTACACCAATACGGATAAAGCCAGAGTTGAGTCCTGGATGCACAGTATAAGAACAATATTGACAAATTGTCATATATCTGAAAGGGGGTGATTAGGAAGGTGAAAGTTTTGGAAATCATGCCATATGGACAATTAAACACTTGGAGAAAAGAATAGTTAGGAGAAGCAATAAAACTTGACTTCACTTGACTTCATCATGGGAATCTACCCCCCAAACCAAGAGCACACTATATACACTGTATGTTAGCTAACTTGATAATAAATTATATAAGTTATATAAACTTTCAAGTATATGAATACCTGACTATATATATATATATATATATACTTGACTTCAAGTCTCTGAATACCTATCAGAAAAGAAATTAGACCTATTCTGTATAGTTCCAGAAAGCTAAACTATGAACATAAGTAAATTTTTAAAAATTTTGTAATGTTTATTACTTACTTTTGAAAGAGAGAGAGAGAGTGAGCAGGAGAGGGGCAGAGAGAGACACACAGACTCCAAAGCAGGCTCCAGGCTCTGAGATGTCAGCACAGAGCTGGACATGAGGCTTGGACTCACGAACCACGAGATCATGACCTGAGCCGAAGTCAAATGGTTAACTGACTGAGCCAACCAGGCATCCCTGAACATAGTCAAATTTTAAGAAGAGAGATGTTGGTTATATAAAATAACTACCAAAAATGAAAAGGGATACTTTTGAGGCTTTTGTTTACTGAGATTTCTAGAACAGAAACTGGATGACTATTGGACAGAGATTTTGTGGACAGAGCTCCTGTGCAGTAAGCAGTTGGGTTCAAAGATCCCTAAGGACCTCTCTGATGCTGAATATTCTAGATTCCATTAGGCACCTCACTCACTGTGATAAGTTTCAGCCTTTTCGTGCTTTGCCTCTGCACTAAAAGGCTCACTCAGACTGCTGTGTGTTTTCTTGTCATTACAGTTACTTTTTATAGTTCTCTCATTCTCCTTACCAGCTTGCCTCAATTCATTCCTTGTTTTAATGTCATCCCACTTTATCCTAATTTGTTACTTTTAATATGTTGTGGTCTAAGAAAACAGCATAACCAAACTTATTAACATTGCATGAATAATTTAAGTGAACATCTGAAGAGCTCTCCCATGAATAAGGTCTTTGGTGCATGGACTTTTTGCCATCTATTTTAGTTCTTAAAGGCCCTTTTAACTTTCTTGCAAATTCTTGGGAGTATTCTAGATTTAATTTGTCAAATATGTGGCTTCTGGAAACTTGTTATTGAAATTCCATAGGTTTGCTAAGCTTCCTACTAACTCATAAAATTTAAAAAGAAAATTCTGAAAACATTACTGAAATTTTACAAAATAACCATAAGCAACAATATACTTCTCATTACTGAGCACAATTTTCCTTATTTAAAAAAAAATTTAATGCTTATTTGTTTTTGAGAGAGAGACAGACTGCAAGCAGGGGAGGGGCAGAGAGGGAGGGAGGTACAGAACCAAATTCAGGCTCCAGGCTCTGAGCTCTCAGCACAGAGCCCTACCAAGGGCTTGAACTCGCTGAACCTCGAGATCATGACCTAAGCCAAAGTCAGACATTTAATGAACTGAGCCACCCACATGCCCCAATTTTCCTTATGTAGTTAAACTTCCCATGGACAGCTTCTTCAAAATGGAAATAAAATTTATAAATACACTATATAACCAAATGAAATTGAGTAGAATGTTAATTACTTTTCTCTTCCAGGCTGCTTTGTATGGAAGGTATTGGTATACAGGGTACAGATTCCTTTAGAATTAGGGGAATCATTCTGATTTCATTGGTTTTCTTCTTAAACCTGTTCTTAGTATATAGCAATAATTTTTAACAAAACTCAATAAAAATATTTAATGAAAATTTGTTATATATCTCACAGGTGCTCTCAGTTAAGAATAACGAAGAATATAAGAAAAACACAATAATGTTTTGTATGGACTAAATATGAAAGACTGCTTTGCCACTAAGGAATTTAACGTCTTGTTAAAAGAAACAAGACCCAGTGATGGAATAATCAAGGAAGTATATTATCAAGGTGGGATTGGCGCAGATAGTAAATGTTTCTGAAATTTGTAATGAGAAATGGAGTAGTTCTGCCTCAATACAGCAGACTCAGGTTAATGATAAATGTGATCCTTCCTTCCTTCCTTCCTTCTTCTCTTTCTTTCTCTCTCTCTCTCTTCCTTCCTTCCTTCCTTCCTTCTTTCCTTCCTTCCTTCCTTTCTTCCTTCCTCTCTCTTTCTCTTCCTTCCTTCCTTCCATCCATCCTTCCTTCCTTCCTTCCTTTCTTCCTTCCTTTCTTTCATTTGCTTTGGCCACTAGGTTAATATTGGTGCCATGACCCCTTGACTACTATAATTTCCTATCATTTATTTGGTAAAAAGAATAATTTGGAGAGGTGTTTCAGTGGCTCCAATGGGAGCATATCGATAAGATATGAAAAAAGTCCCAACATTGCCAGTATTTGAAAACTCAAAAGGCTTATTTCTCATTATACAATTTGCTGTCCCATACCTTTTGCCACTCCCCAGTACTGGTCAGAAGAATAATTTTAATGTTTCCCAAGTGGATGAAGCTGACTTCATTCCATTTCTTCCTGGGAGATACAAACTTCTTATATATTCCCAGGTGAGTCATGAAAAATATGTGCATAAGACCCAAAACTCTGAATTGTCATCATCAGTAACACGACTGAATGGTCTCTGTAACATAGTTAATTTTCTGGAAAATATTTAAAGACACAAAATGAATACAGCAATAAAACACGGTTTTCTACTTAACTTTTGCCTATCCCCCTGGATGTGTGCACGGAGTTATATTTTCATAGTACTTGCAAGTATCCCAGACGCCAGTGTGATGTAATCTCCTTCCATAAGCAGCAGCCTTGAGCAATCCTATCCACAATTAGCTGCTTCTGGTTGCTAATAAATTGCTTGCCATAACTTAATTCACAACATTGTTTCACACACAGCACAACACTTTCTATATGGAGTGAGAGTACTTGGAAAGACCAGTTTCTCTTTGTCCTGCCCCCGCCTCCAGACCAGGATGTTTTAAACTGCCCATTAGCTAATCCTCTGACCCTTTTCTTTAGTACCTTGAGTTTGAGTTAGGGAGCACCTTTATACATCAAAACGGATACGTCTCGGATAAAGCAAGCATTGATTGTTTAGTCGAGATGCCCTCCCCTGTCCCCCAAAGGCAGCACAGAAGCCGCGAAGGCCACTTAGCAGTTAGTGCGCTCTCCAAACCCCAGAGCCGGGGCCGGCCTGGGGGGGGGGGGGTTCCTTTCCAGGACCGTGAGACTCCAGGAGAAGGGGTGGCGGAGATGGGGGGTGGAGAGGAGGGTTTGTTTTGCTGGGGGATGTGGGAAGTAGGCGCTAGCCTGTTTCGCGGTTTTTTAAGCCCCTTGGCATGCCCTGACCTGATCAAGAGGGAGTCAACTGCTCTCTGGAATGTTCCGGGAGAAGGTGGGAGACTGCTTCCCAGAAGAGGCCTGTGGGTGCTGAAGGGCACCAGGGGGGTCACGCAGGGAGATGCAGGGCGAGCGCCGGGAGGGGCACGAGGAAAGCTGGGGGCATGGTGACCCGTGCACGTGGGGGCTAAGGCGGGCGGGATGAGCTGGTAGGAGGCTGAGGGGACGGCCCGTTGGGCCAGAGGACCCCTCCCCGGGCGGCGGCGGCGGCGGCGACCCGGCAGCGCAGGCTGCACCGCCCCGGCTGTCAAGCGAGCGCGGGGGGCGGGCAGGAGGAAGGGGTGGAGGTGCAAGGGGAGGAGGGCTGGCACCGGAGCGCCGCGGTGTCGGTGCAATAAAAATGCATCCCATGGAACTGCCCATGGAGAAGGACGGGACCGAGGCGCGGCAGCAAGAGGAGGTGGTAAAAGCGGAGGAGGACGCCCAGGAGGCGGCGGCGGCAGCGGCGGCGGCGGCGGCCGGGAAGTGAAAGGTCTCGCAAAGTTCAGCGGCTGCTGCGGGTGCTGAGCCCCGGGCTAGCGGCGGAGGAGCCCGCGGGACCGCTCCGCAGGGCCAGCGCGGCCGGGCCGGCTATGGTCCCGGGGCTCCCGTCGCCCTCGAGGTGCCCGGGCCCCTCCAGGCCGGTGCGCGAGGGTCACCCTACCGCCTGGCGCGGCCCCGGCCCGCGGCTCCCAGCCGCCGGCACCCGCTGACCGAGCCTGGCGCCCCAGGAGGGGGAAGACATAGAGAGCCCCAGTTCTTCCCGAGGACTGTTGGCGCTTCATCCCACCGCCGAGAGGGCTCAGCTCCCTCCCGCCCCCGCCCGGCCCCGGTCCTCCCGGCTCCTCCCGGCCATGGGGAGCTGCGCGCGGCTGCTGCTGCTCTGGGGCTGCTCCGCGGTGGCCGCAGGTGGGTGGTGACGCTGCTGGGCCCCCACCCCCCTTCCCTCGCTCTTTCTGTCCCCCACCTCGGGACTCGGGGGTGCAGGGTAGTGCGGGCTGGGAGCGCCAAGCTCGGCTCCCGAGGATGAAATGAGTGGCCATGTTCCGCCTCTTTTCACCGGGTCTCCACAGTTAAAAATACTATTGATTTTTTTGCAACTGCGATACACATGCCCTTGGCTAACCCGATATCCTGGGTACGCCCTGCCGGAGATACCACGACCTTGGTTTCTTTCTCGGTTTGAGCTTGTAAAAAACTGCCTTTCCACTTTGTGAGGGAACAAAGGACCCAGCTCGCCATCCCCCGGCATTTCATGGCCTGAGGAATGATGGGGAGGGATGGCCCAGCGACCCTGGGCGCGCGTGGGCCGCGGCCGCTCTCTGGGTGAGAGCTATCCCTGTGGTCCCCGGCCTCACGCCGGGCTCTGGGGAACCAGGTAGGGACACCTGGGCGGGGTGTGTGCCCTTTCGCAGCGGCAGCGGCTGGAACGCACTGAGACGGCGGGCTGGGAAGATAGGTGGTGACCGCCCTGGGTTGCACGGAGCTGGCTGGCCGCCCCTGGGGAATTGGTACCCGGGCTGAGGCTCCGTGGGAGGTCGGAGGCGGGTCTGTTCCCAGTCTTGGTAACTGGACGACCTGCAGAGGCGTCGTCAGAGGCTCTCTGCCTCTCCTACTGCCGTCCCGGCTTTCCTGGGCTGCCTTGGCCACCGGTTCCTAGCGCGCCGTTTCTAAATTCGCGAGCCCCTGGCGTTCCTCTCCCTCCCCCGTGCGGGTCACCTGGTTTCCAGTTAGGCGTAAGTGCAGCTCAGTGTGTGAGGAGGAAGGAAAGTGAGGGACTCTTCAGCCGTCCAGTCTCTCAAACGTTTCTCGTTCGCTCTAGAAAGGGGAGTGTGGGCTGGAGGGACTGAATGGTGGATGGAGAGCTTTGGCGCACTTGTACCTTCCCTTTGGCTTCTCTTACTCTGCCCTCAGAGAGGCTGGCACACAGTAAAAAACAAAAACAAAAAACAAAAACAAAAAAAACCCAAAACAGTTTTAGAATCTTCACCCCAAATCAGTGTGACTCATAGGAGCATCCTTGCTATACTTGAATAACCATTTCTTTAGGGATCTCCAAGTATTTTGTCCACTGATTATCTGATCCAATCTTTTTCTGTACTTATTATCAGAAGCATTTACAAATATTCAATACTTTCCCCAAGGAACCATTAAAGGTCCAAGATTTTACTTGAATTCTGAGTCCACATGCATCCCTGCCTGCACTTAATGCATGCTCCCCCAACCACAAAGTGAACTTTGTTAAACCCTTTCCCTTTTGAAACCATGTTATGGCAAAAACATGCAAGCAATCAAGAGGTTGTAAATAAATATCACAAGGTAAGTGTTTCAAGTCAAAAATACTTGTACAGACAGTATATGATTTTCCCCGAAATGCTTTACAGGTGAGTCATAGCACACTGTGTGTTTGGGTGATCCTGGCCACAAGCAACTGTTGCCCCAGCTAATCAGAACAGTGGCAAACAGTCTAGGCATAATGCACATTTGAATTTGACATTTAAAACATATGCCCAAGGAAGCCCTTTCTTTTGGTTGCAGAGGTTATGTGGGGCTGGTGATCGTCAGTCAGCGTGTGAAATGTCTCTGTTTTAGTCTAAGCTGTCATTTGGCTTCTCCAACAGTACAGTGATAACAGTTCAGAGGTGCTCTCTCTTAAGAAGCAGAAACATTCAATTAGCCAGAATTTAGGGTTTAACTTCCTTTTCTTTCTTTCCCTCTCTGTTTTAACTTTTAAAATAGATGACTTTGCTTAAGGTATTCATAATTAAAATGACAAACCCGTATTAAAGGATTAAAATATGCAGTCAGGATGTTAATAAGTGGATAATGTTTGTCATTTTAAGTAATTTTGAAACATTAAAGTCTGTTGGACCTTTGTTTGGGTGGAAGCACATGTTTCTCTAAGAAGGTGTTTTAGTTCACAGAAAATGTTTAAAGGTGCTGTTAGTGGCTGCCAGACTGTACACATTCTCCTATTAAGCAAACAGGCAACTACTATATAACCTGTCATAGGTTGAAGCACTCAAGAGGCAGAGAGCAAGCATGTCAAATAGGCTTTTCCGCCATTTGGCAGTTTAGAGAGTTTGTTTCTTAGTTATATTTACTTAATATTAAAAATAGATATTATACATCTGAACTCCAGTGGTCTCTAGCTTTGCTACCCTAAGTGAGATCCCATTGGATATTGATTAAATATCTCCTATTGCTTTTCCTAGGAAATTTGCTCCTTCACATTTTTAGCTCAAAAATATAATAGAATTCTACATTTCCTCTTTGATGTCATCTCGTAAGCATGTTAGATAATGCTAAGGACTCAAATTACATTTGTTTTCAATTTTTTTAATCTTTTTATTTATTTCTGAGAGAGAGACAACATGAGCAGGGGAGGGTCACAGAGAGAGGGAGACACAGAATCTGAAACAGGCTCTGGGCTCTGAGCTAGCTGTCAGCACAGAGTCCGATGCGGGGCTCGAACCCACAAACCATGAGATCATGACCTGAGCTGAAGTCGAATGCTCAACCGACTGAGCCACCCAGGCGCCCCTCAAATTACATTTGAAAGACTGAATTGGGTGATCTTAAACACGTGATTGTTTTTTGGTACTATTTAAGTCATGACTTCAACACAAAGAGTATACTTCAAATATAGAGAACATTTAGAAAGCAAAGGTACTTTGCTAAAGGTACTAAAGCTAAAGGTACTTTAAAGGTTTAGGCCCATTTTCTTTTCACCAGTGTTTCCATTTATGTTCCTCTCACCCTTTATCTGAAATGATTTTTCCCTTTTATGTGAATTTTATAACCGAACATGAAATATGTGCACGCACACGCATGAACACTCACATGCTTGTATGTATAAATCCAGAACAATATCATGCTCAAATTTGATAGAATTTCCTCTTTACCAAAAGTCTTAAGCTCTTTGGGGATAACTTGACTGTGGAAGACAGACTAGGTTGACGAAGAGCTTTCCAGATGGGTTTGTCTTGAATAACATATACCTTCCCTTCCCTAGGACTGAGTGGAGTAGCTGGAGCGAGTTCCCGCTGTGAGAAAGCCTGCAACCCTCGGATGGGAAATTTGGCTTTAGGGAGGAAACTCTGGACAGACACCACCTGTGGTCAGAACGCCACTGAACTGTACTGCTCCTATAATGAGAAGTTGGATCTGACTTGTCAGCGGCCTAAATGTGACAAATGCAATGCTGCCCAGCCTCACGTGGCTCACCTGCCAGCTGCCATGGCAGACTCATCCTTCAGGTTCCCTCGCACATGGTGGCAGTCTGCTGAGGATGTGCACAGAGAAAAAATCCAGTTAGACCTGGAAGCTGAATTCTACTTCACTCACCTAATTATGGTGTTCAAGTCCCCCAGGCCAGCAGCCATGGTGCTGGAGCGCTCCCAGGACTTTGGGAAGACGTGGAAGCCTTACAAGTACTTTGCAGCTAACTGCTCAGCTACATTTGGCTTGGAAGATGATGTTGTCAAGAAGGGAGCTATTTGCACTTCGAGATACTCCAATCCCTTTCCGTGCACTGAAGGAGAGGTAAGAGCACATGTTTAACTCTACACTATAAGTAAGGTAGAAAAATGTTACCAGCCCGCATTTTTTTTAAAGCATGAAGGTATACTTGTAGCAACATGAATGAAATTAGAATTTTTCATGAGCTTTATTTGTCATAAATTATTTCTCACCCTTAGATATGGACGTGTAGTCATTTTCAAGCAGGTTGGCCACTGGCTGGGTTTAAGTTGGAATTCTAGGGTTTTAGTTTTTTTTAATTTTAAGAAAGCATAGACACACAACATCATCACTCTATCTTAGAGGTTTAAGAGGCTAATAATTTCTTCAGTTAGTGTGTCTACTTACTGTGCTTCCGAAGGGGCAAGAGTTACTGAGACTGCCTGTTCCTGGAGTCCACGTATGCTGGTATCTTCCTGAGACTGATAACATAAATAGGAAGTAAATAAAAATAAAGCCAAGGGAGAAAAAAATCTGTTTGTCAGGATACTTTTGTATAACAGGAGATTTATTATTATTAAGATTATTTATTAAGATTATAAGAGTGCATAGTAAACAAATGAAGGTAGTTTCTTTTAAGATATAAAAGTTCTTTTTGGACTCAAAACCATCTCAATTTCATTTTGCAAAACAGCTTCCTTAACTACTAGTCCAGTTTCTGTATAGAATGTTTTCTCCTTGTTTCATATTTCCCCTTCCCTAACAGGGAAATAGATCTTTTTAATGTATATGGTTATACTTTGGACGTTTCCCTCCCCGCAAAGCATTATGAAAACATTTAGAGAAAATTAAGTTAAGTGAAAGTAAAATAAGAGCATAAAATACCTTCATGTAGATCAAGAAATATTGATTCAGGGGCATCTGGATAGCTCAAGTCAGTTGAGCATCCAACTCTTAACTCAGTTCAGGGCATGATTTCTCAGTTCCTGGGTTCTAGACTCACGTTGTGCTCTGTGCTGACAGTGCAGAGCCTGCTTAGGATTCTCTCTCTCCCTCTCTCTCTGCCCCTCCCTTGCTCTCTCTCACCCTCCCTGTTTCTTAACAAAATTTTAAAACAGCATGATGCTTCTTTAAAAAAGAAAGAAAGAAAGAAAGAAAGAAAAAGAAAAGAAATTTTGATTCAGACTGGTGCCTGGCTGGCTTAGTAGGTAGAGCTCACTCAGGGTCATGAGTTCAAGCCGCACATTGGGTGTAAACCTTACTTTAAAAATGAAATGAAATGAAATGAAGTTTAAAAAATATTGATTCAGAAAAAAGAGAATAGAGAACATGATCTTTATAATTCTGCACACACTAAATAAATGGTTCTCAACTAGGGGTGATTTTGCTCCCCCTCCCTGGGGCCCCTCCCAGGGGACATTTGGCAATGTCTAAAGACATTTTTGGTGGGGGGAGGGACAGTTACTGTCATGTAGTGGGTGAAGGTCAGGGATTCTGCAACACTTCCTATAGTGCACAAGATAGCACCCCACTCCCACTCCCAACAAAGAATTCTTAGCCCAAAATGTTAACAGTAACAAGGCTGAGGAAGCCTGGACTGGGCGTGAGGCCTCTGTCCCATGCCTGTAGTACAATGGGTACAAAGACTAAGATAAGCTCTCTTTTAGCAGTCCTTTGTATTACTACTCGTCGACTTCCCAGATGAGTGTACTTAGTGAACATGTATTGAGCCCCTACTGTGTGTCAGGCTCTGTAGTCAGTGCCGCTAATCCTACTTTGGGTTTAGGGAAAGGAGTGCTTGCAGGAGGCCTAGTGAAAAAGCGGGTTTGCGAACTTCTTCTTTCCACGACCATAGACACCTAAGGGCTTTTGCCATATTATCCAGCTCCTTCTTCTGTGTGCTCCCTGCACACCAGGCCTGCGGCTCCTGGGACAGGAGCCCTGTGGGGCGGGGCACAGACAGCCCGCAGACTGTGTTTCATTCTTCTTGGTCTCTAAAGCTGGCTTCGTATTGTAAACCCGTGTGCACCCTGTCATGACGGACATTTTAAAAGATACCAGGACAGGAAAGAAACGGATAAGTTAGACTCATTGTTTTCTTATGTGGAGAACACTTTGTGTTGCAAACAAATGAATGGCTTTGGAATTGATCCACATGCTCATATCGGTTCCCTGTATCTCAGTGCTACTGGGCCATGTGTACCTAGGAAGTAGCAAAAATACAGTTTCAGTAACCAGATGGCAGGCATGCTTGCTTAGCAAATATCACATTGACCGTATTATAATGGCCCAGCAATTGCTTAGCGATGACTAAAGTAACATTTATTTACCTTAGAGTGGAAGCAAAATCTTATCTTCTTTAAAGCCAAACTACTTTTTGTCATCAGTGGTTATTACATGAAATTTCAAGCAGAGAGGGACTAAAATTTATGTTAGATATTTCACCTTTGATCTCCAGTTTTAGTCACCTTTTATATCCAGCTAAAAATTTTGGGGGGGAGCACTTGGATGGTTCAGTTGGTTAAGTGTTCAACTCTTGATTTCAGCCCAGGTCATGATCTCATAGTTTGTGGGATCGAGTCACACGTGGGCCTCTGTGCTGACAGCTCGGAGCCTGCTTGGGATTCCCTCTCTCCCTCTTTTTCTGCCCCTCCTTGGCACACACTCTCTTCTTCTCTCTCAAAATAAATAAATAAACATTACAAAAAAACTTCTTACAAATTGTTTTTCATTGTAGCTGTTATTTCAGCAGACTTATAATTCAAGAAAAAGAAATCAAGAAAAAAAATCAAGGAAAAAAATCAAGAGCCATCTGGTTCCCTCTAGAGTGTTTTTGCATGTATGCTCTAAACCCTCATAGAATTTCTTCCCTTCAGAGCACAGGTTTGGGGATGAATCTTTGCCTCCTGAGTTAGAGAGAAGAGAGTTGTCCTCAAAGACAGGATCAGAGAATACTTGATTACTACCTACTTCTGTGTTGCTTTGGAATATAAGTTAGTGTTGAGCTACAAATTAATTTTGCAGTACCGTTCTACATCCCCAATCTCTATCTTTGGAAATTGGCTGATCAGAAAAGTAAGCCAATTAACCTGGAGTCAAATAAGTAGTCTTAAATTTCATTTATTGCTTATTTATAATATTATTATAGACCTGGATCTTTCTCCAATCAATATAAGACTTCCGAGGATTTCTCTAGGTATTATCCTACTACTCGAGCTAACATAAGTATATCCCAGACTTCATTTGTTTCTATTATTCATTCCAAAATACTTCCTTGGGCTTTTAGGGCCTTAGACCTGTAGCATTGTGTTTAAGAAATCAGATAGCTCCATCCTCAGAGTTGAAGGCACCACTCATCTGAAAGAGGACTTTTAAAAATATAGGCCCCAAAACCCACCCAGAAGAATACTCTTTAATTTAAGTTAAATCAAAGTTAAATCTGCTACACAGCAACTTCCTAAGTTGGTCAGCAGTTACAATGAATGCTTATCTGAAAATGTATCCTCCTTTGCAGGAGAGGGGACTAAGGCTCAGAGGTGAAGTGATTTACCCAACAAAGTTGCATTAGTTAGTTATATGGAAGAGGCAGGACTAAATCGTGAGTTTTCTGTCTGTAAGTCTAATGTTTTTTCCACAAAACTATGTTTTTTTTCCTTCATTATCGACCCCCAATAACTGCTTGCAGAGAGGTGTATGCATATCTCTTTTCTTGCTCACTCTCTCACAGCCATGTGTTTTCATTTGGATGTGACATGAAGGTTAAAAAGGCCTTGCCAAACAGCTCTCTCCTGAGCAGGAATGCCCTCTGAGATGTCAGCAGTTTTCTGGTAATAAAAAGGTTCCGTGACTAAACTAGGTTGGGAAACACTGGGTTTCACAAAATTAACATCTATAAATATATAAATGTTCTCATTAGGTGTCCTGTATCCTTAAGTGGGAAATGTGGATGTGACATTCCCAGATCTGTCCATGGAACCCTCTTTCTGCAGAACTCTGATTATTAGCTTTTGGAATCCCAGAGAGCCATAGAGCACAAGTTGGGAAATGCTGGTTTGGAGGTATTAAGTGCTCCCAAAATCCCAGTAAAAGAAAGAGATGGGGGAGATGTTGTTCAAGGGGCACAAAGCTTCAGTTATGCAGGATGAATAAATTCTGCAGATCTAATGTACAGACACGTGAATATAGTTAACAATACTTAGTTGTGTGGTTGTAATTCGCTAAGAAGATATATCTCTAGTGTTCTCACCATACACATGCAAAAAAGTGGTAACTATCTGAGGTGATGGGTACATTAATTAGATTGAACATGGTGATTATTTCACAATGTATGTGTATATCAAATCATCAAGTTGTACTTCTTAAATACATACAATTCTCAATTTTCAAATATACCTTGATAATTTTTAAAAAGGCACAGAGAAGGGCACCTGTGTGGCTTAGCTGGCTGAGCGTCCGACTTCGGATCAGGTCATGATCTCACACTCTGAGTTCGAGTCCTGCGTTGGGCTCTTTGCTGACAGCTCATAGCCTGGAGCCTGCTTTGGATTCTGTGTCTCCCTCTCTCTCTGTCCCTCCCCCCCCCCACTCTCTCTCTCTCTCTCTCTCTCTTTCTCTCTCTCTCAAAAATAAATAAACATTAAAAAGGCACAGAGAGGCCCGGTGCTTGGCATGGTTTGACATCAAGGCTCTATGTCTACTGGGTGTTTAATCTCCTATTTAGTTATAGCAGTAAGTAATACGAACTTTGAAGCTAAAGATGAGAGCTTAATTAGGCTTTTTTTGGGATTCAAAGAAGCACACTCGATCCCCTCTGGGTACAGAAAATGGAGGGAAGTGAGGAAACGTAGCAAGTCATTTTAGGTCCCACATGGTGAGGCCTCATGGAACTGGAATTACAGTTATCACTGTGACCCCCAAGTACCTCTAAAGTGATGGAGTTATCATCTCCTTAGGTGGGCATTGCTGCCCTCTACTCAACTCTCTGTTACAAGAGCTCTATTCAAAATTGGATAGCAACCAACCAGGCCACACAGATCTTTTTTTTTTTTTTTCCTCCAGGGCATTATGAATATAAAACATTCAAAGGGAGGCAGTGATACAGAGCAGAAGAAAGCTGGTCTCAGATGAAGCACTAGGGAAGGACTGTGTTGGTCTTACTTGCCTCTGTATCCCCAGCATTTAGCACATTGCTTGGATCACAGTAGGCATTCAATAAATCTGCGACTGTATAAATGAGCAGGAACAAATGAGTGATATGACAAGTAGGAGAATATCCTTAAATGACACAGAGGGAGGAATGAATATAAGCCTTGGGTAGGGCATAAGATTCAGAAACTCTGGTTCACATGGAAATATTCAGTTGGTAAAAATATGAGCTAAGTTGTGGTTGGAAAAAGGCAATTAATGGAGGGCCTTCAATAATGTTTTCTTCACTCATTTGTTCCTCAAATAATTTGGTGGCTATTATACGTCTGATGCCATTCCAAGTGATGGGCATATGGTGGTGGATCAAAGAGATAAAAGCCCCTGTCCCCATAAAGCTTAAGTGTTGGGGGAGGAGGATGGAGGGAGGACAGAGAACAAATACTTAAGTAAAATGCACAATATGTCAGAGTGTGGTAAGTACCAAGGAGAAGATAAAACAGGGTAGAGGATGGGGATTGAGGGCCTGGAAGGCCTGCTCTTTTTGAAACAGATTTGAAGGATTTGTGTTTGATGGAATAGTCAATGACAAGAAGTCTGAGCTCCTGGCAAGGTTTCCTGAGTGAGCAAAATCTATAATTAAGGGTCCCATTTCTTTCAATCTGTAGATATGGACAAATGAAGTTGTGTATTAAAATGACAAACATTAGCAAAAATCCCTCTTGCTAGTGTTTCTCAGAATGAGAGCATTTGGAAAGGAACCTAAATGTCATCAATGGAAAAACACATGACTGATGAGTAATCTGAAGCCTAAAGAGAATTACATGACTTGTCTGTAATTACTCAGCTGAAATCCATGTTTCCTGACTTTTAGCCCTGTGCTATTTCCACTATACTAGTTTGAAATTCCTTTGTCCCAAGTCAGGTAGAATGAAGGATACAAAAATGACACGCATTCCTTTCCTTCTCAGTCCTTACAATCCACTGGGTAAGAGATCAGACATGATCATTAACAGACTGATTTACTAAATAATATGAGATAGTGCATGATTAATTCCCAGATATGTTGTGCAAATAAGATACCTTTCAACATCTGAGTATTTATTTGTCTTTTGGCCATTGAAAAGATGCTACTTCAATATCTTGTGGTAAAGTCAGTAGGCAGAAGTATGCAGAAAATGACAAATTACTTAATCAGGTTTTACAGGTATTTACATTTATAATATGCTAAGAAATATTTAGATTTTTAGCTGAAAAGAGAAAGTAATGCATGAGTTGGAGTGCTTGCTAATCACTACTCATTGGTTAGCTACTTGTTTTCTTCAGTTGCTGAAATCTGCATGTGCCAGTTTTGCAGCAGCAATGGTCATGAGTCATGGTGGCAGCGAATGTCTACTGACGCCTTTCTGTGTGTCAGGCATCCTGCAGAGTGCACTATATCCCTAAATCTCATAAGAACCCTGTTCGTTGGGTACCAGTATTAACCCCATTTTGCAGACAAAGAAATTCAGACTTAGATAGAGTAACTTGATTAGACTCAAATAAGAAGTGAGCCAGCCCATCCCAGATCTGGGATTATTAGCTTGCCTCAAAATTATTTAAATGATTAGGTTTTATTATAACTAAAAATTTTTTTTAAGTAAACTAAAACTAAACTGCTCTGGTAATTATTAGGCATGATATACAACTTATAGTGTGGTTGATAATTTGTAATATAGTACCATAAGATTTGCATAACAAATATTTTTTTACATTAGATAGAAAAATTACATATAACAAGCAGACTGTCTGCACTAAAGGTTACCAAAGATCATTTTAAAAAATTTTTATTGTTATTATTATTTCAAATTATTTATTTATCTAATTTATTTTTTTGGTGCAAAAAATTGATTAAGCCTGGGTGGCCCAGTTGGTTAAGCATGAGATTCTTGGTTTTGGCTCAGGTCATGATCTCATGTTTTGTGAGTTCAAGCCCCATATTGGGCTCCATGCTATCAGCTTGGGATTCTCTCTCTTCCTCTCTCTCTCTCTGCCCTTGCCGCACTCATGCTTGCTCTCTCTCTCTCAAAATAAATAAACTTTAAAAAATAAATAAATAAAATAAAGTAATCTATTTGGGAATGAGTACCATAGTTTTTTTCAGTACCATTTAATATACTTTTTATTTGATTGGTTTATTTTGGGTGGGAAAGGGGAATACTTTTTACCTAGCTAGTAACTGCTTTAAGTAATTTTTCTAACAAAAATTAGTCATCCCATGTATTAATGTTTTGCTCTGAGGTATATTCTTAGCTATAATTTTGTTGAACGTCCTTGAAAATATAATGTTGTATATATTTGTATACAGTGCTTCAATTATCCATACCCTGGGGATACTCCCTTCCTATAGGGGTGGGGCTAGAGATTAATAGCACTCTTCAAAAACATAATGCTTTTAGTTTAAAGAAAATCCAGAGGGTAGTTGTTAATTAACATTATTTAAAGAAGCTACATAAAAATTAGAACAAACCCAGAGATCAAATCAATAAACTTTGATTTATTGATTTCAAAGAGTAGACTTTTCCTCCAAAAATACCTCCTCTCTAGCTGTTAAAAAAATCTGTTCATATCTGTTTGCTTTGCATTTGTTCAGTTAGATGGTTTAACCTTGCCAATGTTATGTTAAAATATCCTGGAAACTTTGAGAAATTAGAATATAAAATGTTGAGTTAGTAATGAAAGATTCACATTGAAAAGTTAAGGCCAGACAATGAAGAGCAAATGAGGAACTGGCACCTCGAGGTCAGGTACATCTGGGCATGTAAGGGGCACTTCCAACCAAGGAATGGAGAACCCTAGAAACCAGAATGGCGGTATTAGGGACTGGAGCCTCTGGAAGATAAAGAAAATGCATTATTACAGAGAATACAGAAGTTATGTTTTTTCTTTTATAGTTTATTGTCAAGTTGGTTTCCATATAACACCTGGTGCTCATCCCAACAAGTGCCCTCCTTCATGCTCATCACCCTTTTTCCTCTCTCCCCACCCTCTTCAACCCTCAGTTTGTTCTCAGTATTTAAGAGTCTCTTATGGTTTGCCCAGAAGTTATTGCTTCTGATCAGTAATCAGAAGTGTTTGAAACTCAGTAATAAATATATCCTCCCCTTTCCCATGCACCGCTATGCACTCTGTGTCACCCATATGTAACTATAATATCATGTCCCCTATCTCTTCTACTCCTATAGTGTTCGCTTCTTGAGGAACTTTGTCCCATCTATCACTGTATGTACCCTGTGGCTCCCAGCCCCTCAACCTCTGTACCTGGCACATGTCTCTGCAAGGTATAACTGTCCAAAAACATTTATTGAATTGAATCATATGAAAATAACTATATCTAAAATAATAATACCATCTATTAACTATGTTGGATGTTGCACATCTACTAAGTGCTGATCTTTTCAAAGATCATGATTCATTCATGATCGTAGTCGTGATTCATTCATTATTTCTATGAATATTTATAAAGTGTCTCCTATGTGCCAGCCACTATTTTAGGAGTTGGGAATACAGAGCAAAAAGTCAAAACTCCCTGCAATTGAGCTTATGTTACAAATGTAAGGTGCTAAACAAGGTTAAATATATAGAATGTTAGACAGTGATCATTTAAAGGAAAAAAATAAAGCAGGGGAAGGGGCTAGAAAGTGGGGAGGACGTTTTTAATGTTTAGAAAGACCTCTCAGGGAAAGCCTCACAGAGACTTTAGAATAAGGACCTGAAGGAAAGCAGAAGTGAGCAGTGGTCATATCCAGAAATAGAACAAAGACCCCAAAGAAGTGTGTCTAATGCCATCAGGACAGTGAGGGGGCTGGCATGAAGCAGAGAGGTAGAGGTATAGTATAATCTGTGAGGTCAGAGGTCAGAGAGATCATGAGAATGAGGGGCCTTGAAGTAGGTGTCAGGATGGCCCAAATTTACAACTAGATCAGTTAAAGCCTGTTAATCATTTTTAGTATCCTCTTTCATTCTCAAGTAATCCCAGTTTGGACTATAAATTATTAGAAGTCATTATTATAAGGTCACTGGTTTTTACTCTGAATGATATTGGAAGCCACTGTAGGTTTTAGGCAGAGGGAGGAAATGATCAATTTATTTTTGATAGGATCACTTTGGCTTATGTGGGTTTGTGGGGTTTTTTTGGTTTGTTTGTGTGTTTTGTTTTTGTTGTTGTTGCTGTTTTGTTTTTTTGCTTATCTGTTAAGAAAGACCAAAGAGGGATGCAAGGAGACCAGCTAGAATGCTGTTGTCATAATTCAGGCTGGATCTGACAGTATACAGACAAAGGAGAGCAATGGAAATGGTGAGGGGTAGTTGAGTTCTGGATCGATTTTATGGATAGGACCAATAGCATTTGCTGATAGATTGGATGTAGTGAATGGGAAAATGAGAGAATTAAGGATGCTTTTAGCCTGACCACCTAGAATAATAGAATAGCCGTTTACTGAGGTGGAGAAGACTCTAGGGGAGCAGATTTAGAGAGGAGTGCCCAGAGCCCATCTCTGGACACATTATGTATGAGACATCCAAGTAGAGAGGATACTGAGTAGGCAGCTGGATCTCTGAGTTTAGAGTTCAGAGGAGAGGTCTGGACTAAATATATAAATTTGGGAATCATCATTATAGAGATGATATTTAAAACCATGAAACTGGATGAGATTATCAGGGGAAGAGGGTGTGGATGGAAAAGAGGAAAATCTAAGAACTGTCCAGAGAAGGATTAAACTCAGTCCACTGATGCTACCATTACCAAAAACAAAAACAAAAACAAGAACAAAAACAATATTCTTTCCAATCCTGAGGTTTATATGAAAACCAGTCTTGCCAGTCTAGGGGTCCAATGGTTGTTTAATCAAGAAACGGCATGCATCAAATAACATTGACTTTCTGTTTTTTTAAATTTTTTTAATGTTTTATTTATTTCTGAGAGAGAGAGAGAGGCAGCATGAGCAGGGGAGGGTCAGAGAGAGAGGGAGACAAAGAATCTGAAGCAGGCTCCAGGCTCTCAGCTAGCCGTCAGGACAGAGCCTGATGTGGGGCTCGAACCCACAAACCGTGAGATCATGACCTGAGCTGAAGTCAGATGCTTAACCGACTGAGCCACTCAAGTGCCCCTAATGTTGACTTTCCACAGTCAGAACAGTGGGTGCAAATTCTAAAATGACAAGTGTGAGGGAAGGCATATGAGCTGCAACTCTGGGTTTTCAAAAGACCAAAATGCATAAGGAGAAGGGAAAGTGCTGGTTGGATAATGAATGATGATGGGAAAGAGAGAGGAAAGAGTACTAATGGACAAAGATACCTTTGAAAGTACCATGCTGAAAGAGAAACGTTGATTTTAGCAACCTTCAGATTTTAAGGGCCTCGTATTCCATTGCATCTTGGTGTATCCAACTCTTCACCCTTTCCTGATTCAAAATTGAAGCTACAGGAACAACTTTTTGGAATGACTATAAAAAAATATTTTTTGAATGCCCCTGGGCCATCACAGTTTTGGAAATGAAATTTAAATGTAGCACTACACATTTTTTTTTTCTACTGAGGGCGTTGTGATATTTGGTTTGCAGAATGTGATGGAGGTCATCTACCCAAGGCATGGGAACTGTACAGTTGATCCCATTTAAGTACATATATTTACACTGTCACAATTTTAAAAAGTGTTGTTAATGTTCTAATTAATGTTTAATTTTTTTGTTAAGAGAAAGCCAACATTTAGAGATTATAGTACAATGTGTCAGTTTCTGGACCAGGCATTTTGCATACATCTTTCTTTATCTCTAAGGACAAGCTCTTTTCCTGAAAGGTTTGGCTTGTTAAGGAATAAACAAAAACAAAACACCAACCCTCTTTCTATATCATATTTCTCTTCTCTTCCTAACCTCCCGCAAATGATGCCTTTTCAGGCATCAGCTATATTTGCTGATGTTACTTTACACTTCATAATTACAGTTCTTAAAACAATAAAATAATTGTGAAAAATTGTCACATGCTTTCTACATGACATCATGTTCATTTGTGCTAACACTGTATCTTTTGGCTGCCACTGAACAGGGCTTTCAGATTTAAAATTAGATTGGAGAAAAGTCACTCTCTTATGTTGTTTAATCTCCATTAAGGATTATTGTCTCCTTTTATTCCAGCCAATGATCCTTCTGAGATCTTTGAGGTTTTCCATCAGTTCCTCCTGTCATCAATGCTATATTTCTCTTGTATCCTATGTCCCAACAAATGACCTCTGTCTCTACCTCCCTATTAAAGCAAAGGTCAGTGGAGGACAGTTCACACTAATGATCTATCAGAAGAACCAGGCAGCTCACTCCCCAAAGAACCCTCATCTTTGTTGTTTCCCACCCTGACACACCCAAAGTGGAGCAACACTCACCTCTATGTAACAGTAGATTCCTCTTTGATGATTCTCAAATATCAGGAGAATGCAAGCCCACTGGTGTTCCTTGGGGCAGAGTGTATTGAGGAGGTATAGTTTGCAAAAACAAACAAACAAACAAACAAACCCCAAAAGAAAAAACAAAATTGCAACATGACTGTCAACTCCCACTTCCCGACTCCATTTCTTCCCATGTGTGCTATCAATTCTGATTTGTTACTTATGGCCATTTTTATTTCAAAATTTTCATTTCTTTCCTCAAAGCACCTTATTTTGTCACATTAGACCACTTCTTTTATCTCTTCTCTGGCTCAAAATATGAATTTGTGAAAATGAGCATGACACCTAACCTGCCCCCAGGATTTTCTCTCTGGAATCTTCTATCACTTCTCTCAATTCCATCACCCCCTTGTGCTCCCAGCATACTCTAATTCTAGTGTTCACTTTCTGGCTCCTTCAGCTAGATGGTTGAACTCTACTGGGAAAAATAAAAATATAATTGTACTTTGAGATGCCTCTACAAATTTATGTTTTCCAGTCTAATTTGGCCCTCGAATTTACCTCAAAGTCCTCTTTTCTTCAGCTCTCTTTCATTCCTGTAGTGAGTCTTGCAGAGCTTGTCTCCTGTTCCTAAGACCACTCCTCACCTAGACTACCTCCCCCCAACCCCTGTTTGCTCTCAGCTAAAGAGCTTGCCTCCTACCTCACTGAGAAAATAAAAACTGTGTGTATGGCATCACAGGCTAACACACAAAGGCCCATCAAGGTGAAAGCTGAGATCCATTCTCAATTTCTGTCTCTCTCTTAGCCAGACCTCCTGATTATGCTTCTGCAGTGTTTCCAAATGGGCTTCTTCTCACAATACTATGTTGGGTACAGGGTGGTTGTTTCATGATTCTAAAAAACAGTCACCTCGTGACACTGCCTCTGGACAAATTGTGTAGCGATTTGGTTCTCTTGTAAAAACTAAGAAGCTTGTTACTTCCTCTCCCTAAGAACTGCTGTTTCAAATAAGTAAAACCCAACTCACTTGCATTTCTAGAGGTGGGATGAGAAACTAGCTTTGAAGGAAGAAGTTTAAATATTATCTTCTTTGACAATACAAAAATACTTAAAAAAATAAAATTTGGAAGCTCTCTCTCTTTCCAGTTGCCTGATCTTCACTGTAGTATATTCCCATACTGAAAGAGTTTACAGTCTAATTGGGACTTCTGAATTGTTGTCTTTTAAAAGATGAATAATAATTAAAAGCTGGAGAAGGGAATTCCATGGAAAAGTGCACATGTATAAGGAAAGTCAACCCTCAGAATGGTTGGAGTGTATGGTAGCATGGGGAGTGAGGAAGGTGAGGCATGGGGGAAAGATGAAGCTGGCCCTGGAGGGGCAGGTCAGATTCTACATGGTCTAGTGTGTCAATATTTTGGACTTGATCATGTAAGTAGTGGAGACCAATCAGCAGCTTTCTGGGTAGGGATAGCCTAATCAGAACTGTTTATGAAAGACAACTCAAGGCAAAAAATTCTTGGGCAAAATTTATAAGATTAATCTTAATAGCGATAAATATAAATTCCACTTTTCAAAAAATCAACTGTACTGCCACCAGAGAGGTGTGACTTATCAGTGTTCATGTGAAAAAGACCTTAGGGTTTCAGTTGACTGTAATCTCAATGTGAGTCAACAATATATCATGACTGCCATAAAAGCTAATGCAATCTTAGGCTACATTAAGAGAATAAGTTTCAAACAAAGGAGAGAATAGTTCTTCTGTTGTGTTTTCTCATCAAAGCATAGCTAGAATATTATGTTCAGGTCAAGATATTCCTATTTAGAGAAAGCTGAGCAGAACTGGTAAGAGCAATTAGAAATCTCATTATATAATGAACAATTAACTTAGGATATTTTGCTTACGAGAGAGGATTTATGGATGTTCAGGAATTGCTAGCATTCTTCAGATGTTTGAAGAGGGATTAAATGGACTCTGATGCTTTCAGAAGGCAAGAATATGACCAAAGAAAGACTTTCTTTAAAACTGGATGTATTCAGGAGGCAAAGAGAGCTCCCTTGAGTTTCTCATCCCAAGAAACGTTTCAGCAAAGGCTGAGTGATCCCCAGTGACAGATGTGACAGGGAAGATTTGTGTACAGATTTGAAAACTTGCTTCAGGACTTTTAGTGTTTCACCCACCTCTGAACACATAGATTATGTCGTAGAGTGAGTAAATGACTAAGAAAATCCTTTCTATCTATTTTTTAAAGTTACTTCTTTCTTTTAATGTTTTTAAAAAAAAATTTTTTTTAATGTCTTTTATTTTTCATTTTGAGAGACAGAGACAGGGAGCAAGTGGGCGAGGGTCAGAGAGAGAGGGAGACACAGAATCTGAAGCAGGCTCCCGGCTCTGAGCTGTCAGCACAGAGCGTGATGCGGGGCTCGAACTCACGGACTGTGAGATCATGACCTGAGCCAAAGCCAGATGCCCAACCGACTGAGCCACCCAGGAGCCCCAAAACTCCTTTACATCTAAACTACTCTGATAGCAGAGGTCTTGGGATGGGCACTGCTTAGCTAGTCACATCAGTCTTCATGCTAACCGGACAGGAGCCCTCAATTTTGGTGTAATCTTTTTGGAGAGATCTCCTTTTTTGCAAAGTGAGTGGTCTTTCTTAACCATAGAGCAAAAGGAAGTCACTTAACTGTTAAAGAAAATGGAGGCAGGGGGAAAAGAAATGAGTCCCTACTCCCTGAGTCTCTATTTTATATTGAGAGATGACATTTTCTCTGTAGTTTATACTATGAGATGCAAGGTGGTAGCACAAGTATAGGAGATGGAGACCCACATCTAGTCTGTTACCAGGCTCTGCTGGTTCCATCTCTAAGCTGGTTCTCACCTGCAGTCACCCCTTTAGCTCAAGCTCTCCCTTACCTCATGCTTGAACCTCTCAATAGCTTCCCTCTTTAAGTTAGGAGCCTTAGATTCTTCATTTGCAAACTGAATCAGCCTGAGAAAGAGCAAGATAAGTCATACATAGATGTGTTTTATGAATACCTAAGTACTATATAAATACTAAGTATTAATAATAATATAATTCAGTTACATTGTTAGCGAAGTAGAATTTTAGGCCAGTTTATCTAGTCATTTTGCAAATACTGGGGTTCCTTCTGTGTTTCTAACACTGTACTAAGCTCTGGGGATAGAGTAGTAAGCAAAAGTAGACAAAATGCATTCTTAAGCCTAGGCAATGACTTACACAAAAAAATTTAGAAGGCAAACCATTTGTAAGTTAGGGACTTCACATATTAACACTGGTCAACTGTCAATGTTTCCAAAAGCACTTTTCCTTAATGCTTTTGGACAAAGAACAACATCAGCCTTGGTCATTTAATAGTATGTAAAGTGAATATAAAGAATTATATACTTTTTATTAAAGCAGTAGCCTAATCATCTTCATAGACATGCAAAAATAGACTGGAAGGAGTTAGATTTACAGAAAACTGAACAAATCAGATGTACAAAGAACACTTCATGTCTCTCCATTCCATATTTAGTCTTACATATCTATTGTGATGCTATAAATTCTTTTTAAACTATATTATGAACGTCAAGTACAAGATAAGGAACTAAATTTTTAAAGATATTTTTAGGTGGCAATGTTACAGTAAGACACAAGTATGAGCTTAAAATTTCTTATCAAAACTGAAAAAAAATGTATCCACCTACACCTTGTTGGTATTTCAGACTCAAGGAGGAATTTCCAAGTGATTCTAGTAAGAGGTTGCTTGGTAGCAAACTAAGAGTGAGCAAGCAGTTAGGTTCCTGGCTCTTGTCTGGATTCCTTATTCGGACTTGCCTTTATAAGAACATATACTCTTTGTGATTTTGTGTGGCAGGTTTGTTGTTAAGATTAATGATCTTAAAATGATATGCTTGAAAAAGTCTCTCTTGAGATCGTGTTCAAATTAAGAAGTTGTATTTAAAGGATTATCAGTTTAAAATACTATAGCCAGAACTCACATGCACCTGTTTTCCTAGAACTTTATAAAACATGCACCAGGTGCACATGGAAATTCATGGTCAAGAGTTCAGTGATAAATTGTTTCTGCTCCTGTTTAGTTCTCCTTTTTAAAAAGTCCACTTGGGGGGCTCCTGGCGGGCTCAGTGGTTGAGCGTCTGACTTCGGCTCAGGTCATAATCTCACAGTTGGTGGGTTTGAGCCCTACATCGGGCTCTGTGCTGACAGC
>JAESUZ010005666.1:0-10498 GCA_017311185.1 Proteles cristata cristata | reverse complement strand
CTTTTCTTTTCTTTTCTTTTCTTTTCTTTTCTTTTCTTTTCTTTTCTTTTCTTTTCTTTTCTTTCTAATGCACTGTAAAGTCTCCTGTCTCTTTCTCCTGAGTGGAAGCAGGCAGAGCCATGCCCAAACGTGCTAAGTTGGGAAAGATATGAAAAGAGATTTCAGGACATTTGATCTTTGCATTAAGGACTATGTGCTGTTGCTGGCTTTTCTTATGAGTTCCAGTTGGAGCCATTTAGTTTGTTAGTGAACCTGTCAAAATATCAATACGAATATTTGTATTTCTACCATGGCATAGCTGGTTAGTAGGATCAAGAGAAAGGGTTGCATTCCTTCTGCTCATCATTCTCCCTATCACCTTCTGTTCCTCAGAGCATTTCAGGGTTAAAATTCTACCTGTAAGAATATTGGCTAACTTGCATATGAATGTTTTCATTTTTTCTGTTGTTGTGAGCTGTGGGAAAATCATGCAACCAAGGGCCATCTGGGTGGCTTAGTCAGTTAAGCAACTGACTCTTGATCTTGGATCAGGTCATGTCTAATCGTTTGAGAGTTCAAGCCTCACATATGGCTCTGAGACATCAGCTCAGAGCTTGCTTGAAATTCTGTCTCCTTCTCTCTGCCCATCACCCATTTTATTCTCTGTCTCAAAATAAATAAACTTTAAAAGAAAACATAAATTAAACCATGCAACAAAAGCATTAACTCCAGAACTTGGCTGTCAGAAGAAATCCTCTCCGTTCTTAATATGTTACCCTTTTCCTATTGCAAGGTTAGCTTGAATATTTTAAACATGAAGCTGGCTCTATGTCTTCATTTACAGACTTTTATTTTTGTTTGGACACAATAGTTAGAAATTTTATGAGTATGATAAATTGGAAACTGAAGACAGGTTATTTAGAAATTATAGAATAATGAAATAATATATAGCAATACCTGAAACAGCTTCTTGTATTTCAAAATGTATTGCCTAAAAATTGTTTTCAAAACTATAATTAAGAATACTTTGGAAGTACAATTACCAATATATCCATTTTTTCTCTGAGGGACTTTTAGAAAATCTCAAATCACTTCACAGTTGGAACAACTGAACAATGGAGAAAGAGATGAATGAGATCACATCGTAAGAGGAGAGTGGAAGTATAATGAAATATTACTGGACCATTTATGGTGTGTTTGATTGCTTGAGTCCCCATAGAATAGACATAGGTGACCAAGGCTGAAATCTAGCAGTTTTGGCCACTTAAAATCACGGGGGAACAAGGGAGAAAGGCACAGATAGTTGTAATGTCCAAACTCTCAGTAGTTCACAATTTGGGGTTAGTAATTTCATAACTAAAATTTACTCAGTACATGCTGTCTTTCTGACACTGTGCTAAGAACTTCATAAATATTAACTAAATTAACTTCATAGCAATGATATTATGGAGATTTGACTTCTACCCCATTATACAGATGAAGAAATTGAAATACAAAGTGGTAAAGTAATTTGCCAAAAAGTCTCACATCTTGTAAGTGGATTTAAACCTGGGAGAACAGAATCCAGAACCAATTCTTTTCTTAGCCAATACTTAATCTATTGCTTGAACATCTGTTATGCTATTAAGTACACAGGAACAAGCAAGGAAGCCAGAAAAAAGGCAGAAGGGTCACATGAATAAGTTTTCCTCCAAGTGATAGAAAAAGAGATCAGATCAGATATGTGGTTACCAGAGAAGCGCCGTAGAGGGAGATGGGATTAGATGAAGGGAGTCAAAGATGCTAACTTTCAGTTATAAGATAAACAGGTACAAGGGATGCAGTGTACCACTGATGGCTATAGTTAATACTGCCTTATGGTATATTTGAAAGCTGTTAAGAGAGTAGATCCTTAGAGTTCCCATCATATGGAAAAAATATTTTTTTCTTTTTGTATCTATGGGACCTGATGAATATGAACTAAGAGTCTTGTGGTCATCATTTTACGATTTATGTATGTCATTATGCTATATGCTTGAACTTGTACAGTGCTGTATGCAGCTATCTCTTAATAAAACTAAGGAGGTTGGAAAGAATAGGTTTTCCTAAAGCATCAGAGTTTTTTCTTTGTTTTGTTTTGTGTTTTAAAGAACAGTTACTTTGATAACACTCAAACCTTTTGCTCTTTTTAGAGAAAAAGTAGCCGATTAGGCTTCCCTTTGCATATTTGGAAGCCCTGGTTAGAGAGGGGCTACCTGGAATCTGGGAGAAGACACTTACTATTTCTGTCAGAGACAGGATTGTGTTTTTGAAGGCTGTACTATTTAGAGCCTCAGTAGTTTGGATTAAAAGGCTTAGAGAGCACCTGGGTGGCTCAGTGGGTTGAGTGTCCGACTTCAGCTCTGGTCATGACCTCACAGTTTATGGGTTTGAGCCGCATGTCGTGCTCTGTGTCGACAGTGCAGAGCTTGGAGCCTGCTTTGGATTCTAGTCTCTCTCTCTTTCTGTCCTTACCTTGCTCACACTCTGTGTTTCTCTCTTTCTTTCCCTCGAAAATAAATAAACATTAAAAAAAATCTTTAAATTAAAGGCTTACTCATGGAGCTCAGATCCCAAGCTTCTTTATTTCTCTCTCTTGGGTGAGGAAAAGGGTCCTGGTGAGGCAACACTAGGCATAGTACATTAATTGTCTAATTGTTTTTATCCTAACCCAAGATTCTAGATTATTAAAATGGTCTATATGATAAAGCAGGCTGACAGCATTGTGGTCATCTGATACACTGGAAAACAAGGTCCTTAGGTCTACTTTTGCAACACATTTCACTCAGAAGTCCAGCAATATCTTTAGTATAATGTTACTACAAAGTGAATATCCAAGCACCTAATCCTATTTTTGTATTTCTTCCATATAAAACAGGATCAGTGCTTACCTGGAAAGAAAGTGTAATACATTTACCAATCAGTTATGCTTTTGGGATAAAGGGGCTAAGTCTATGAGGTCACTTGGGCATATATGACATTGATTTTTGCAAACTTTGCTTGCTAGTCCTTATAATCTCCCATAGAAGTTTAATTTTCTTCTGGAGATATTTTAGTACTATTTTTCTTACTTCTTCTCATCTCTGATTTCATTCCTTGGAATTTTTCCACATTTAAGCATTCCTCATTGCTACATATAGCTCATGGAATTTTTTTTTTCTTCTACTCCCTTAACTACTTACATATTCTGAAGAGCGACAGTGTTTTTCCAATATCAAATTTAATTCTACTGCCTTTACAAACTGCTAATACAGCTGGATTGAGACAGTGATGAGCTCTACCAGGTAGTACATCATACAGGAGTGAACAATTAGAAATTCTATAAATTTAAGACATTAAATATGGTTATTTCATCCCAAGTCGATAAGAATGATATAACAATAAAATTCATTCAGAAGTAAGTAGAAAGCCAGAGTTTGAGTCTCAAAATCAATTACATATCAATATAATTTTTCTGGGTACTTTCTTTCATAGAGAAAAAACAATGTATCTTCAACATTCAAACATACAATCTGGCAATAGAGAGACAGCTGGAAGTAATAAAATATGTCACTTAGAAAAGTCTCTAGTAGGGGCCCTGGGTGGCTTGGTAGGTTAAGCGTCCGACTTTTGCTTAGGTCATGATCTCGCGGTTCGTGGGTTCGAGCCCCACGTCGGGCTCTGTGCTGACTGCCAGCTCAGAGCCTGGAGCCTGTTTCAGTCTGTGACTCCCTCTCTCTCTGACCCTCCCCTGCTCATGCTGTCTCTCTCTCCTAGAAATAAATAAAACATTAAAAAAGTAAAGTCTCCAGTAAATGTTTTACCCATATTTTATCTGGATATTTTATTTTTACCTAGCCTCATTAACCTTAAAGTAACAATATTCTCACTTTTTTTTTGAGTATACTTTCTGTTTTCTATCTTGCTTTGTTTTTTTGTTTTTTTTTTGCTCACATGCCCCTTAAGTAAAAATATTATAAGAAAATATCATAAAAGAATTAAAATAATGCGGAGACTCAGAAAAAGGAAACTTTACAGTTTTTAAAATCTAAGAAAACTTTTCCTTAATTTGCTCCTTTCCTTGGCAGGAATTATTAAAAACATGGTGGCAATCTGGTTCTCATTTTTCTTGCCTTATCACCACATAAACCTCCATTTAATAGACTAAATTAACAAATAAATGTAAAAATCCTATTCTTGGGTATGATTTCCAACACAGAAAAAGTAGAGATCTATATCTATATCTTTCTCTATTCCATATCTATATATAGATGTGTGTGTGTGTGTGTGTGTGTGTGTGTGTGTGTGTGATGGAATAGTATGGCTTGATGGCTGTCAAAAGAAACTGGCAGCTTGAGGCAAACTGTCAAATTCTGCATACACTTTATGTCTGGGTGATCTCCCCTGAAACCTTTGTAATTGAGCAGCTATATAGGTCCCCATGACTGTCCTCTCTTGTTTTCTAATCCTTTTTCCAACGTTTATTCTCTGTTACTTAACTCTTTTCTATGCAAAGTATATAAAGGAGCCAGTTTTAAGATATAGGTGTTACTTAGGAAGGAAACAAACCCTAAAAAATTGTTATTCATGTTTTGCCTAACTTCAGACATACTGAGTTGTTTGTTCAAGAATCCAGAACTTATCTCTGAATCAAAAGAGCTGACAGCAATTTCTTACCAAATCTACTGTGTGTGATTGTGTGTGTCTCGTGCATATGTAACTCACACACGGCTATTCAAGAATATTATAGAACCTTCCTTATATGTCTTCATACTCTTCTCCCAAGTTATTGTATAGAACCTCTCTTCCTATGAAATGTCTGCTTAAATTCTAATGGTTTCACTATATTTTGTCTCTTGTTCAAAATATCACTTCAAATTCTTGATCTTCACTGATCTTTTCTAGCTTAGCCCAGTTGGTGTGGCCACTGCAGGCCCTGAAAGCAATGTGCTAATGCACATTTCTTCTGTTTTTTCCTTTTATTTGTTATTAATGTCCTTTTAAGTTTCTGAAGGGCAAGCAGTATATATTCTGTGTGCTACATGCTAACCAGATGTCCCTGACGAAACAAAAATTCTTGCCAGAGGAAAGGGGAGAAAAATGTGCAGAAATCTTTAGCCAAATGGACAGAGTGATTTTCCGTGCTGACCGCAGGAACACATGGGAATTCATTCTGATGGCCTTGGAGCCTCTGCTAAGTGTCAACTAGCTATACTGGTAAAGTCTCTGTCAATTTTCTTTGCAGTTAAAGTGGCTTTGAGATAGAACCAAATTTGGCATTAGAATTGCAGATACACATGAGGACTTGCATGTGTAGAACAAACAATTTCTTGCTGCCTATTGCTTGTGGGACGTTTGCCAAGAAAAAACAATTTGCTTTGCTGCAAGAGCCCAGCTAGCCATTACTGGAGAATGTTTTTCCAAGATTGCTTATCAGTGATTTTAATAGGGCTCAGAGGTTTGTGTGGTTGCACAAAATGTTAGTTACATTTTAAAAGTCCAAATTTCTCCCCATTTCCCCCCATAAGCCTGAACTCTTTTCTAATTGTAATACAATCAGCAAGATTAGCACCTCCCTAAATGAGTAGATAGTAATGGATAATTAAATGCTTAGATAAAATGGATTTAACTATTCTATTACTGTTCCAAGTAGAAAGCTGCTCTATTCAAAGAGGCTCCTTGGTAGTTCCATGGGAGTTCAAGCTGTTAGTTACTAATTTGGTTTTGCAATTGTGTACTCTGTTCATGAGAGGATTCTTTTGGAAAGATATTTCTTCAGTGCCTCTACATTGACTGATTGATTCGTTCATTTAACAAGGCTTTGTTGGCAGCAATTATTCATTTAAAAAGCACCCTGAACCACGGGGAAAAAAATAAGAAAGGCACTACTCTTCTCTGGTCTTGAGTGAAGTCAAAGTCCAGGTATAAGTTATTGGCATGCAAAGAAAAATTAATAGTGGGATGTGCCAGGTTCACCATTTCTACTTGAATCACAAGTCCATGTAAACATTTTTGGTGTGAACACTAAACTTGGCATAATGTGAATATTTATACCTTTAGAGTTTGAGAAAACAGAACAGAGATCTAAGCAGGTTAACTCAGTTGTTTAATCCTGAGGTCATGAGGCCAAAATCATGACTTGGATTCCCTAACACAAAAATCTTTGAGTAGTGAAAAATTCCACTGGGGGACAAAGAGGCAAGATGGCGGAGAAGTAAGGAGCTCCGTACTTGCACTCGCGCCCATACATCACATAGAAAAGATCTGAAGCCATTGGAAACCATACAAAACCTGAGAGACTCGGAGAAAAAGGACGCAGAATCCACTGAGAAGGCCTTCTAACGTGAGTGCGAACCAGGGAAGGTAAAATCGGACCAGGATCGGAGCCTCCAGGGTGGGAGGCGATCCCCCTCTGCCCTCTACGGGGAGTGAGAGGGGAAAAGGAGAGAGTCCGAGACAGAAAAATCTCCGCTCGGTGCATAGAAAGACTGTACTTGCCAAATACCTGCACACCAGGTCCCCTCAAGACAACTGGTCCTGGGGGAGGCTGAGCACACAAACTGCTTCTTTGTGCCGCTCCTAAAGCGGCGCGGGCGCGCCTGCCGCCATTGTAGCTCCTGGGCGGCTGGGACCCCTGAGGGAGACGCGCAGACACCGGGCGTCCGCGCTCCTGGCTGGCTGGAACTCGAGAGGGAAGGCAAAGAGCTAAAAACTGGGAAATTTGCCTGTGAGTTCATGTTTCAGGTGACGAGCCATAGAGAGACCCGGTTTTCCTCACTCCAGCGGGCTCAGGCTACGCGGACCTGGCAGGCAAGCCCCCGCGCATGCGCGCCAGCCCGACCCAGAGAAGGAAGCAGCGATCCTGACTCCGCCCCCAGAGCTCAGCAGGGAGCCTGGAATAGCCCAAGGGGGTTGTCTGGGAAGCTGTGTCTAAGGCAACTTCAGCGGGGCGCGGACTGGGATTTGGAGATTGGAACTGGCCTGGGTTGAAGAGTGCAACCAACTTCGGCTGCGTCCCGGGAACGGGGAGTTGACACGCCAAAAAAAAAAAAAAAAGCGAGCTGCAGCGCGGGGTTCAAGAAGGGACTGGAGCATCGTCACTCTCCTCCCCACAATCGCCAAGGCAGAACCCCCGCCTGAGGCATCGGATCACGCCACGCCCATCCCTGCCTGAGAGGTGCCCTCCTCCCCTTTTTTTTTTTTCTCTTTCTTTTTTTCCCCCCTTTCTTTTCTCTTTTTTTCTTCTTCTTTCTCTTTTCTCGCTTTTTTCCCCAAAACACTGACCTGATTAACTCTGGTTGCCAGTTTGCTTAAACAATCACAAGTCCATTCTGTAAATGTAAATTCTACACCTACCGACTTTTTCAGCTATTTCTCTCAGGAGTAATTAGACTATATAGTTTCTCTGGATAATTCCAGGATCCTTCTCTCACCTATCCAACCATATTCTACCCTTTACCTCTTTGAAAAAAGTTTCTTATCCCTTCTGCCAGTTCATTCTATTTCCAAATCTGCCTTGTCTCACCCTGCCTTCTCTCTTTTTCTCTATGCTCTTCAACCAACACTGCATACACACGGTTATTTAACTGTAGCTGGGAAATCCAGGTATATGCTTTAAACTGTTCTTTGTCCATCGGTTTTCTTCTTTTTTCCTTTTCTTTTCCCCTTTTTGACCCTTTTATGTATTTTATGCTCCCTATTATTCGCCCTCCCTCCTCCGTCTTTTCTATTAACTTTTTCATTTTCCCTCTCGCTTTGCATGTTAGTTGAATCAGCCTGTGAGTTTGTGTGCTCCTGCTCCCTGTGTGTTTGTCTGTCTGTTTTCTTTTCCAGGGCTACCTCAAGAAACAAACTAGAGTACACAAGGTGAAAAGTCCCAAATATCACTACGAATAGGAAAATAAAATAACTAAGGTCCCAACAAGAGAGACCGAGGGATACCATTCAAAAAACAATCTCTGAAAAGATAGGCCCTGGAAAGTCAAAGAGTCTTCTTGGATATAGCAGCACTCATAGAAACAGAGAGCATAACAGATCTTTAAACCAACAAGAGCCGGAAAGCTAACTAAAATGACAAAACGAAAGAGCTCTCCTCCAAAGAAACTCCAAGAAGAAATGACAGCTAATGAACTGCTCAAAACAGATATCAGCAGCATAAGTGAACAAGATTTTAGAATAATAATGGTGAAATTAATAGCAGGGCTTGAAAAAACATAGGCGACATCAAAGAAACTATGGCTACAGACAGAATGGAAAATAAAAATAGGCATGAAGAATTAAAAAATGTGATAAATGAGATCCATAATAAATTAGAGGCCTCCAACGCACGGCTTGAAGAGGCAGAAAGGAGAATAAGTGATTTAGAAGACACCATTATAGAAAAACAAGAAGCTGAAAAAAAAGAGACAAACTGATCCAGGAACAGGAAGAAGAATTCGAGAGCTCAGCGACACAGTCAAACGCAACAATATCCGTATCATAGGAATCCCAGAAGAGGAAGAGAGAGGGAAAGGTGCTGAAGGAGTCCTGGAACAAATTATAGCAGAGAACTTCCCCGACCTGGGGAAGGAAGTAAATGTGGAAATACAAGAGGCTCAGAGGACTCCCCTCAGACTTAACTTGAATCGATCTTCTGCACGACATATCATCGTAAAAATGGCAAAATACAAGGACAAAGAGAGAATTTTGAAGGCAGCTAGGGAGACAAGGGCCCTCACATACAAAGGAAACCCATCAGAGTGGTGACAGACCTATCTACTGAAACGTGGCAGGCCAGAAAGGAATGGCAAGAGATCTTCAATATGATGAACAGTAAAAATATGCAGCCAAGAATCCTCTATCCAACAAGCCTGTCATTCAGAATAGAAGGAGAGATAAAAACCTTTCCAAACAAACAGAAATTGAAAGAATTTGCCACCACGAAGCCAGGCCTACAAGAAATCCTGAGGGGGATGCTCTGAAGGAAAGGTTGCAAGGAACAAAGATTCCAGAGACACCACCACAAGCATGAACCCTACAAAAGATACAAAGACTCTAAACCCACATATTTCAATAATAACACTGAATGTAAATGGGCTGAATGCTCCAATCAAAAGACATGGGGTAGCAGAATGGATAAAAAAAAACAGAATCCATCTATATGCTGTCTACAAGAAACTCATTTTAGACTGGAAGATACCTTCAGATTAAAAGTAAGAGGATGGAGAAATATATATCATGCTACAGGAAAGTAAAAGAAAACCAGAGTAGCTATACTTATATCAGACTAACTGGACTTTATATTAAAGACAATCACAAGAGACGAAGAAGGGCACTACATAATAATTACAGGGTCCATCCATCAGGAAGAACTAACAATCATAAATGTCTACGCACCGAATATGGGAGCACCTAAATATCTAAAACAATTAATCACAAACAGAAGCAAGCTTATAGATAAGAATGTGCTAATAGCAGGGGACTTTAATACTCCGCTTACAGCAATGGATAGGTCAACCAGACAGAAAATCACTAAAGAAATAATGGACTTGAAAGACACATTGGACCAGATGGATCTGACGGATATATTAGAACTTTACATCCTGAGGCCAGGGAATTTACTTTCTTCTCAAGTGCGCATGGCACATTCTCCAAGATAGATCACATACTGGGACATAAAGCAGCCCTCAAGAAATATAAAAGAATAGAGATCATACCATGCACACTGTCGGATCACAATGCTTTGAAACTTGAAATCAATTACAGGAAGAAGTCTGGAAAACTTCCAAAACATGGAGGTTAAAGAACACCCTTCTAAAGAATGAATGGGCCAATCAGGCAATTAGAGATGAAATTAAAAAATATATGGAAACAAATGAAAATGAAAACACAACAATTCAAAATCTATGGGATGTGGCAAAGGCACTCCTAAGAAGAAAGTACATTGCTCTCCAGGCCTATTTCAAGAGATTAGAAAAAGCGCAAGTCCAAATCTAACAGCTCACCTAAAGGAACTAGAGGCAGAGCAACAAGAATGCCCTAAACCCAGTAGAAGAAGAGAAATAGTAAAAATTAGAGCAGAAATAAACAACATCGAGACCAAAGAAACAATTGAACAGATCAATGAAACCAAGAGTTGGTTTTTTGAAAAAGTAAACAAAATTGACAAACCTCTAGCCAAACTTATCCAAAAGAAAAGAGAGAGCACCCAAATAGACAAAATTATGAATGAAAATGGACTTATTACAACCAACCCCTCAGAAATACAAGCAATTATCAGAGAATACTATGAAAAATTATATGCCAACAAATTGGACAACTTAGAAGAAATGGACAAATTCCTAAACACACACTCACTACCAAAATTCACACGGGAAGAAATAGAAAACCTGAACAGACCCATAACGAGTGAAGAAATTGAATCCGTGATCAAAAATCTCCCAACAAATAAGAGCCCTGGACCTGATGGCTTCCCTGGGGAATTCTACAGACATTTAAAACAGAATTAATCCCAATTCTTCTCAAGCTATTCCAAAAAATAGAA
>JAESUZ010005665.1:0-141698 GCA_017311185.1 Proteles cristata cristata | reverse complement strand
ACATGGGGGCAAACCTTCCACCGGAGTGGGAGCAGTCCAGTTCCAGGGCTGTCAACTGCTTCCCTGCCTCTGTCTTCACCACTGCCTTGCCTGTCCCCAGAGTCTGAGCAGGGGCTGCTGTCTGGGCCCCAGCCTGGCCCAGTTGTCCCTGAAGTTCCCCCCCAAGGAAGCCTCCTGAGGCCTGCTCGCTCTGCCTTCCACCCTGCCTGTGGTGGAGAGCAAGGTCTCCCACTCCCTCTGCATGTAAGTCCTGATGAACCCCAGAGCCCACCTTTGTAGTCCTCCCTGTACCCCAAAGCTGGTCAGCTCCTTGAAGGAAGGGCCTGGCTCATGGGGAGGCACACAGCAATTAGCAGCAAAACTTGGGTCATTCATTCTTGACCATGTGTCCACTTGGTCTCTGGGAATGCCTTGGATTCCTTAATGAGAACAGAGGAGAAATATTTAGAAGGGGAGTGGTGATTTGATTTGATTCAACTGTGGGTCTATACTTCTCTCTTATTCCCTGACACACTTTCTCTTTCACCAGTCCCACTCGGCTGCTTGGTCATCTCATCCCAACTCTGCCACCAGCCGTGGGGCCATTTCTTTCTCCTCCCTGGGCCTCAGCTTCACCATCTATCCATTGGCAAGGCAGATAAAGTTCAGTCTTTGAGAGTGGTGGATGGAGACATAGCTAATTGTAAGAGTGGCGGTACCTGGGTCCCAGAATGCTGGAGAAGCTTGGGGGACTGCTCCTAGGAGGCCAGCCCCCACCCAGAACAGCGTCCCTGGCTCCTGGGGCAATTCCCCTGTACCCAGCCACCCCAGAGTCAGCTTCCATGGGAAGCAATCCCCTGCAGTATTGGTTTGGGGGAGATGGGGCAGGAACCCTAGGCTCCTCATGAGGACTGCTTAGTGACACAATTCAGTGAGAACCGTGACAAGGGGTGGAAGCAGCAGTGGCCACCACCATCTCCAGACCTTGTCTCAGACACCTATGTCCCAAGCCCTTGACTGTCTCCAGTACAGGGACGGAGGTAAAGATAGTGGGTTGGGGGTGGGGGGTGGGGGGTGAGGGTGGCCTAACGCACGAGGAAAAAGTGAGGCTGCAGAGCAAGCAGTCCTTCCAGTGCCCTCCCTGGTCCAGGTCAGGTAGGGCAGAGTCTGGGCTTCAGACCCAGATGGGGATATGGAGAGAGTGCTCCACTGGAGGGGGGCTCCCAGCATGGCACGCCTGAGCAGCAATCTGGAAGCTATTGGGCTTGTGCGTTTCTGCAATCCAACGTGAATGCCATGCCCAGTTCATTTCCTCTAAGGAAACACAACCTCAGGGGATAATTAGAGCTTCTTTGTGTACACAATCCCATATTGTTTATCCAACACAAATTAAAAAACGTGGGCCCTGAGAACATGGAGTGAGAGATAAAGGAGACCTCTTCCTCCTTCTCCTCCTCCTCCTCCTTCCCAGCTGGATCTCATTACCCTGCCTGGCCACACCAGGCCAAGCCCCAGCCCCTGCCTCACCCCCACCCTGCTGGCTCCCGTTCCTCACACAGTCTTTGTGCACCCCCAGACCTAGTCCTTCAAAGCCAGGGCCTGGGATCCTTCTTAGCCTTCCCCTGTGTCTGTCTGCTTATTGTTCTGTTATGAAAGGTGGCTCTAGGTCAGGCGTTTCTGGCCAAAGGAGGTGCTTGACAGAATGCCCACTTGTCCTCGTGTCCCCTCAAGGACCCTCCCACTGAGGAACGTGGGAAATGCCAGCCTGAAAACACAACTCAGCACCCAGGAGCAGAGGCAAGTGCCCTGGGAGTTTCTGGGAAGGACAGGCTGGCTTTCTCGGCCTTGGCCTTGGCCCCTGGTCCCTTCCATTGCCCAGATGCACTCCACCCAGACAACAGGGAGCCTAGTCAGCCTGGCCTGGGGGCTCGTCCACAAAGCCCAGCCCCTCTTTCCCCAGGCCTCAGCCCAACAAAGGAGGATTCTCCACTGGGGTGGCCCAGGGCAGAAGGAATGAGTAGAAGGGTGGAAAATAGCTTCGGAACCCAAGGTTGGCCATGTCCATGAAAGCCCTATTATTGCTGGGGTTGCTAAATATCTTGCTCAGCATGGCCAATTCAGCTCCCCTCACTTTCCCGTCTCCCCCTAGGAATAGCTCCGCATTCCAACACTGCACAGCCAGCCTTTCTCAACCAAGGGAGGCAGAATGGGAGGTGCATGGGCAGGGAGGGGCTGAGGAGGAGGGAGGGCTACAGAGGAAAAACTCACCTTCCCCAAGCCTTGCCAGATGAGAGGCCCCACGGATGACAGCGCATCCTCAGCTCTGACCTCCCATTTCTCCTGTAACACAGCCTCCTTCCCAGAAAGTTCTAGTTCCAGTCTGGGGCTGGGAAGGTGTTTGTCTATCCACTGGTGGCTAAGCAGTATGGCCTCTCTGTCTACCAGGGCCCAAGGCTGCCAAGGACAGGCCCGCCTGTTCTATGTCCCTGACCTGCCTGCCCCCACCTCAGTCACTAAGAAGGCAGGAGGGCTAGGAGAAGGGATGGACTGTCTACTGGGGGGCAAGCCATCCCACCCTCCCTCAGGCACAGAGCAGGGAGCTGGCGGGCCGGGTGAGCAGAGAGTTTGACTTGAGGTAGAATTTTCTCTGGTTGAAGTGAAGAGGAAGTTGTGTGAGCTAAGAACACATTCCCCGTCTGGTCTGTCCTTTCAGCTCTCCTGGTATTTTTGTTTTTTTTCTTTTGGTTTGTCTCTGAGCTGGAAAGAACATGTGCTTGGCAGATTTTTTATTAACTCTGTAGCGCTCGCTCGCTCTCTCTCTCTCTCTCTCTCTCACTCGCTCGCTCACTCTCTGTCTCTGTCTCTCTCCTTTTCGCTTGCTTGACAGAATTTAGATTAGACAAAACATGAGCTCATTTCTGCCTGAGAAAGAAAAAAAAAAGAAAGAAAACCACTCCCCCCTCCCCCACCTTCTCCTCCTCTTTCTAGCCTCACCCACCTCTGCTCATGGGGGGCAGAGGAGGGCAGGCCTGCAGAGACAGCATCTCTAAGTCAGGGCTTGGGGTGCTGTTGCCCCCATGCTGCACCAGCAGTCAGCTTTGAAAGGCAGACCACAGTCTTGTGTCTGGGATGGGAGGAGAGGTGGCAAGGAGGCAATCCAGAAGATATGTGCCTGGGGTTCTGAGGGGTATAAATAGGCAAGGTGGGCCCTGCTGGGGTTGACCAGTCCTCTGGTAGCATCTACACCCAGCACCCAGGCCCCAGACCCTAACCCTGCCTGGCCCTTCCCTCTCTTTCCCTTTTTCTCCCTCCCATGGGTATTCCTGGATGGTTGCACTATTCCTCATCATCAGGATGCTCAGCCAGTACCGCTGAGTACTCACTGGGGTCCCCTCCTGAACTGCTGACCAAACCACTGGAGCCCCTCGTTTCTCTCTTCATGGATACAGGCATACGGGATGGTGGCTTGGGAGACCCATCTGAGGTTGAAACCCCAGCTGTATCACTCACCTGCCAGGGCTTGGTCGGATCATTTCCCTTCACTGAACCTCAGTTTCTTGTCCTTAAGACAAGGATAGTAAGAGCTCCATTATAAAATTGTCCAGAGGTTTAAATAACATTTAAATCAGTTTTGGCCTCTTCAAATTGGTGAAAACACCTACCCCAATCTGTGATACATTGTGGGTGTGCAATAAATCTCTTCCCCTTCCTTCTCCTCTCTCCCTCTGTCTCCCCCTCGCTACCTCCCTTCCCCTCTTTCTGTCTCTCTCGGTCCCTCTCTCTTTTTCCTCATCACCATACCCTCCCATCACCCAACAGAATACAGGGGTAGAAAGGTAGCACAAAGGACTGCACTCAGACATCAGAAAGAACTCCCCGGGGGTGTAGTGGTTAGAACCCAAAAGAAAGGCCCCACTGGAATCTGGGGATTCAACTTCCGACATAAGACCTAGGAGAGTTGTGCACCCTGGAAAGAAATTGAAGACGTGGAGTCCAGCCCTGGAGAATCTGAAGCAGTGGAGTGCCCTTAGACTGTGGTGGGACAGGCCCTGGATTGGGTCACCAACTTCCCTGACCTTCAGTGCTTCATCTGTAAGTGGAAGAAGTGTTCCCTTCCTCAAAAAGCTGTCATGAGGTATCTTCCTGAGTTTATATGAGCTGCTCAGATGAGTCTCCCTTGTCACTGAACACCAGTAGGAAGGAAGGGCCGGAGGAGGTTTCTGGGGCTGCCCTAGGAGCCAAGGCTGCTGGGTCTTTGGGGACCCTCACAGCCATCCTGGCAGGCGACAGTCCAACCCAGTGTGCGCTGCAGCCAAGGCTGGTGGGCCCCTCTGAGTGAGTCCCCCAACCCTTCACAGCCACCCCTCTCCAACGCCCACGGGCCCACCCGCCCATGAGCTATCTGTTAGCCAAGCAGGGCAGTATTGCTCCTTTAATCTTGTTTTATAAATTAATCCCTCTCTTCCCTTAATCATTTTCATTGCCTGCCTCTGAACCCATTCCAATCCATCTCCTGCCCCAGCACCTTCTCCCACTTATCATCCTTTTCTCATTGTCTGGCTGCAGAGGGGCCTCCCAGGTGGCCTGCCGGGGCCTCCATATTAATGTCCACGGGTGAGAGGGTGAGCCCCCCATGCCCAGTGGGTCTGGTCTCCTTTACTTCTGGCTCTTGAGAGACAGAGGTGTGTGGGGGCTGGAATCAAACACACCTGGTCTGAAACTCTGATGCTGCTGCCTTGGGAAGTCCCTCTACATCTCTGGGCCTCATTCTGCCTCATCCTGAAAATAGAGCATCTGGCAGGGGTGTGGGAGAGAAAGCAAGGGCACATTTTAGTCACTCTTTGCACTTCAGGGGAGGACAGGTCTGCAGAGTCGGCTCTCCCCTAGGCCCTCTCTACATGTTTCCTTACCTGGGCCCTGCTCCCACATCCCTGGAGCTCCACGGTATGTCAGACACAAGGCTGCACAGCCCACCTTGGTCACAAACAAGAACCCTAACCCTATTGCTGTTGGCCTCTCTGGGTAAGGCTTTTCTTGCAACAGGAAGGAAGCAAGCTAGACCTGAGAATGCATGCCAACAATGGGGATGGTAGAAAAGGGCCCTGAATGGCAGGTATGTGGTAGGGCCTCTGGCTCAAAGACAAAAGGAATGGACAAGATGCTGGAAGCGTCTCTTCACTTCACCCCCTAGATTCTCTCTGGAGAAGGCAGCCCCTCTGTTTGGCCACCTGGGCCTCAGGTGGATAAGACAGGATTGAGGGGACTCACTCCGTATAGAACCCGTTTTGATAGGCCTTGGAATTTTTCCTAACAGCCTATGAGGCTGGCTAAGAGGGTCTTATCTCCATTTTCCAAATGGGAAGGCGAAGGCTCACAAAGCTGAAAAAGCTTGCCCAAGTGAGTGCCCCTGACATGCCAGGCACTTGTGGATTCAGCAGCAGGGACCAAGGTTGACATGTGGCAAAAGCAGTTTTGAACCCTGGTCTATCTGATGCCAATGCCTGGGCTTATGACCAATACACTAAGATGCTCCACATTTCAGAAACATTCTAGTTGTATGACATTCTAGTCGTATGACAAAGGAGAAGGCTGACAGTGACCAAGAGGCTCCTTGAGGCAACTCCCAGCCCTGTCCAAGCAGAAAACTCTTTCCGCAATGTTACAAGGACAGGGATGTGGCTGTTGGGTCACAACGGAACAGGCCACATCTGCATGAGGCAGCTAGGCTTGGCGGAATGAAACTTTTAAACTGGCTCTTGAAGGGTACCTAGGAGTTGGCCAAGCTGACAAGGAAGGAAGTGGCATCCCAGATCAGATAGAAGAACACATCTTGAGTAAGTGACAGAGTTAATTCCAGCAGATCAGTGCCTCTGGGGAGGGAACTGTGAAAAGAGTCTGGGTTCCTAGCTCTGTTTTGCTCTTTACTGGATGTGTGGCCTTAAATAGGGACTGAGTCTCTCTGAGCCTCAATCCCTTGATCTGAGTGCTGGGTACCTCGTTGGTGTGGGATGGTAGCTAGTTGCTAGTATTGTTATCCTCACCATTATCTTCATGAAATCTACCATCTCAAAATGGACTGGGCTGTAAAGCACCTCACAGCAGGTAGCCCCTGTCCCCACAGCCCTAAGCACCCCCCCGCTCCTCTCTATGACAGACTGGCTCAGCTCTGGATGAAGTCCACAGGGGTCAGGCCCTAGCAAGCTCCTGGCAGATTTTAGGACAGCTAACACCCTTCTTTCCATTTTGAGTCCAGGGGTGGGGTAAAAGTTGGGAGGAGGTGGGAAAAGAAAGAGCAGGAAGATTTTCTGTCCTATTCTAGATCAGATGTCTTCTGCCACACAGACTGGATAATCATGACTGAGGTCTCTTTCCTTCATCTGCTTTGTCCACTTCAGAGGCAGGGAGGAAGAGAAGCAGAGTTATTTCGAGTGAGAATGCAAAAGCAGGAATATCCCCCACCACAGCCCACCCTAGACCACCACTGACACCCAAAGGCAGCGCTGCCTGAGCAGCAGCAGGGTAACCCTCATTGGGCTCCTTGCACTTCTGAGGACTGGCCTCTCCTGGCCCTCGCCCTGGGCCAAGGAGACAGGGAGAGGACAGTGAAGGGGGTTGGGAGGGGGCAGGGCTAAGAGTCCAGCCTGGTTCTGATTTCCCTGGCTAGGGCTGGGAACCAGAGCCTGGTCTGTCTTCAATCCGCCCCCCACCCCCTCATGCAATAGTTCTCTGCTTTCGGGAGCGGCTCATAACCGCAAACACATTTGCTAATGCAGCTAGCCTGCCCGCCCTAGGACAGCTGGCTGGGCCCCGTGCCTGGGGCCGGGCCAGGCAAAGGGCAGGGGGCCTGGCTGGGAAAGGGGTCTGAGGCTCCTCCTTCTCTGCTAAACCTCCGGGACAGCCTGGGTCAAAGCCTCTGTGGCTCCATAGCCCCTCCCCAATATGACTCCTTCAAGGGCTGAGATGGATGTCAGAGAAACTGAGGCCACTAGCAGGAAGGGCTACCTGGCTGGCTGCATGACACCCAGCCCAAGAATGCGGCAGCAAGACATGAACTTTGGCTGAAACATACCTTGTCTGGTGTGGCTAAAGGGGTTTCTGGGCCTGAGCCCCCCCACAAAAGGAGAGGGGCTGCCTACAATAATGGGAAATTGGGGTGCCTGGGTGGCTCAGTTACTTCAGTGTCTGACTCTTGATTTCCGCTCAGGTCATGATCTCACAGTTGGTGAGATGGAGCCCTGCACTGGGTCCACGCTGACAGCACAGAGCCTGCTTGGATTCTCTCTCTTCCTCTCTCTCTGCCCATCCTCTACTCATGTGCTCCCTCTCTTTCTGTCTCTCAAAATAAATAAGTAGGCATTTAAAAAAATAATAATAATGGGACATCAAGGGCCCAGCGTGGGCTGGGAGTTTATGGGTTGCCCAGCAAGGCAACTGCAGGAGGAGGCCAGGATTTTTCTTCTCTGCCACTACACGACTTGGATAATCAGTTCTCTACCCTGAGCCTCAGTTTCTCCACCCTGTCCTGACTATTTCACAGGCTTGTGATATGGGAACTAATACACATATGTCTTGTAAACTGTAAAGTGCAGTGTCCATAAGCATGATTATTCTCTAAGATTATGACTGCAAGGACAAGAAAAAGGACATTTCTTCCTAGATCAGGCCTACCTCTGTATGCTCTGTGACCCCAGCCATGAGTGTCATTGTAAGGGATGGCTAGAGAGAATGGCCTGGGGACTGGGGACTGAGAGGTACAAGTCTGTCCTACCTCTCATCAGCCCGAGTTTCTGTAGTCTCAGAGAACCAAGACTGGGTCCTGAGGTCCTCGAACTTGAACAGGCGCTGTGACTAGAGTCCACCCCCAACCAGACATCAGTCCCAAGACCCCAGCCTCACTTGGCTGCCCCCATCCACCCTCCCCACTACCTCCTCCCATCCCACACAGGCATGCAGCTCAGCTTCCCCCTGGCAAGACACCCCCACCCAACCCCACAGCCCCTTTCCAAAGACAGGGGCCTTTCTCTGCCACGTTCCTGGAGGCTTTTCCACTTAACAGGGCCTTAAAATCCATTTGCTGCAGACTGTGAACTTCCTCTTCATGCTCCTGCCCGCTGGCCGTCTTCTAGGCTGACTCCCCCACTCCCACCCCCACCCTGGCGTCCGCCAGCCCTTGGCTCAGCAGCTGTTACCCTGATCTCCCCCTCCCCCCAGCCTCTGAGGCCAAGCAGGGGCCACCTGGAGGAGGTGCTTGGGGCCCAGGAAGCAGCAGTGGCCTGGGCTAAAATGGGATGCTGAAAGTTTGCTCCCTAGGAGTGTCCTAAGCTCTAGCTGAGACACAAAGGGCTGCTTCCCATTATTCCAGCCCAATAGAAAAAGGGGCCACCTCCTTCAAGACTACGAGGGGCATTCCTTCCTAGATCAAACCTCCATCCCAATGGTCTTTGCTTCTATTGCTGGTGGAGATACATGACAGTGGCCTGATAACCTTTCAGACACAGCTAGAAAGGCAAGCAGTCTGGCTTTTAGTCCTGCCTTAGCCAGAATCCATGACCTTGGGCCAGTCTGGTCACTCCTTTGACCTCTGATTCCCTTGGAGCTCCTCCCCACTCAACCTGACCTCCTCTGCTTTCCTGAATTAAACTCTGCCCTCTGCTTCCCCTAAGTGGTCAATTCCAGGTCTCTGTGCTCTTATTCTTGGAGTTCAAAAGGCTTGCATGTTCTTGCCACAAACTTAATTCCTGATTCCACAAGTCCCTCTGGAGCTATAGAAATGGCGAGCAGTTACCATCCACTGAACACCTACTACAGCCATATATTTCATACCTTCTAACCCATTTTGACATTAATATTTCCATGTGAGCAGCTGAGGCAACTGAGGCCCAGTAAGTGACCCATGGTCCCAATGCCAAGAAATGGTAGAGCCACAACTTAAATCTGGGTAGTTGGGTTCTTTCATCTGTGTTCTTTCTTTGCCTACCTTCCCGTGCCCATGCCTGTACACCAACGTACCCTGTAATGGAGGATCCATTAATCCATACATGCTTTGAGGTACCTATTCACAGAGCTTCAGATCCTGGTCAGGCTTCAAATAATGAGATCCATGCTGACACATGTGCAGCTTGGGACTCACTCTGACCTGAAGCTCTATCTCAGCTCTATTGCCTTCAAATTGTATTTTGCTAAGGGTAAAGGCAGAATGAAGAAGAAAAGTGTGCCACATGGACAAATCACCTGAGAGAAAGAAGGACTGCCTTGTGGAACTCAAGCCACCCAACCTAACCAAGTACCTACTGTGTGTCAGCTACTGGTAGCCACTTTCACGTGCCTTCTCTTGTTTGGATACTCACAACAACCCTTTGGGCTAGCAATATAGATAGGGAAACCGAGGCACAGATGGGAGAAGTAAATTGCCAAAGACCACACAACGAGAAAGTGACACAGTATTTCCCCCACTCCTACTCAAACACTTCAGCCTAGCCTGTCTTCAAGGGAAGAAAGGTGATATCTGTAGGAAGAGGTACCCCTGTCACAAAGATGCAGGGCCCAGACAAGAGTGACACAAGTACAGCGAACCTAAATGGCAGGGGCAGGGCTACAGTCCTTTCAGCCAAAATTTGCTCTCACCCTCACAGCCTGGAGCTCACACTTGGGTCAGCTTGGGGAGGATGCCTATCTCTCTCCCTATCTATCTTTTCCCCACTCTGGTTGTAAGCAATGGATCTGTACAAGACCTAGATTGAATTACCTGCCACCCATTACCCAACCTACTTCATTCCAAATCCCTGGCATTAATGCAATCAATGGAGGGAAAGCAGGTTCCTATTAGCTGCCTGTCATGCCTGCCCAGGACTGACTTTCCAGTGCTGTGCCACCCCAAGCCTTCCTCCTCCTTGCAAACAGATGGCCTTCCACATAATTTACACATGCACCTGTCAGCATGGAGCAGGTCCTCTGTCTTCCTGAAAGCTCAGTTGAATGAAATATACATACTGGCTCTTCCAGTGGACATGTATGGGGCCTCAGGTATGTGCCAGTCACTGTTTCAAGGCACTGGAGGTACAGCAAAAGCAGCCCAAAGTCTGTGTTTTCAGGTCTATCAAAAGGAGAGGTGGACAGTAACCAAGCAAAGCATACACCAACAAAAAAGTCCAGGTTGGGGCAGGAGCTCAGGAGAAAATAAGCCAGGTTTATGTAATTGCGATGGTACGGGGGCTATTTTAGGTTGAGTAGTCAGGGATGGCCTCAGTGAGGAAGCGACGTTTGAACAGATACCTGACTGACAAGGAGCCGGCCCAGTGAGGAGCTGAGGAAAGAGTTTGCAGGAGAAAGAACAGAAAGCATGAAGAAGCTGAGGTGAACTGAATGTGATAGAGAATGGGGCTATGAACTGAAGTTGGATAGATACAAAGGGATCAAACTATATAAGGCCTTATAAATCTTGGGAGAGAGATTGAGTTTTAGTCTGTGATGTGAAACCATTAAAGGATTTTAAGCATGTTTAAGAATACGACTGAGTTTGTGTTTTCGAACAATTGCTCTGACTGCTACAAGGAGAACGGATTGTTGAGGGGCAAGAGTAGAAGCAGGAGCCCTATTGCATGAGTCCAGATGAGAGATGATGGTGGCATAGTCTAAGCTGGTGGCCACATGGAGAAGCGGATATCAAGTAGGTAATTAGATATACCAGTCTGGATTCCAGTGGAGATGTCAGGCTGTTCCCACTAACTTCAAATGGTTGGTTCCTCTGTACCTCCACTTGGATGTCTAGGCAAGTATCTCAAATAAGCCATGGCTACAGGAGAATCCTTGATTTTCCCCGTTAAAACAGGCTGCTAGATACACATGCATGGAGTTCAAGGGAGAGATCAGTGTTGGAGAAACAAATCTTGGGGAGTTGATGACATATGGATGGTGTTTAAACCAGTAGGGATCAATGAGATCATCTACTAAGAAAGTACAGGTAGGGAAGAGAGCACCTAAGAATGAGCTCCAACATTTAGAGGAGGAGCCTACAAAGAACCAGAAAAGGAGCAATCGGCAAAATGGGAGGAAAGCCAGCAACCAGGGCAGCGTGGCTCCAGGAGAGGATGGTCAACTATAGCAGAGATTCTGAGAGGTCCAGAAAGGCCAGACAGATTGTTGGGTTTGGCAAGGTGGGGTCATTGGTGACTCTGGTAAGAGCAATTTCAGTGTAGAAGGAAGCCAGAGATGAGAATGGACTTTGAAGACACAGAGACATGGGGTATAGAAATACTTTTTGGGAGGTTTCATGGTAATGGAAAGCAGAAGAGAGGGGACAGAAACTGGATGAATGTGTGGGTAAGGACATAGTAGTAGGGTCAATGGATGGGACGCCTAAATGAAGACAGAACATTGTTGGAGCCAGGATACTAGAGGGAATAAGAAGAACAAAAAGGGGGTGGGCTCAAAGAGTGGGTTGATTGAAATCAAGATTTTGAAAGTGATGCAGCTAATAGTGATGGCAAGGTCAAGGGTATGGCTATGGGAATGGGAGACTGAGATGAGATGGAGGACCAGATTGTTGAAGGTGAGTTACTTTAGGAACAGAAAAGTCAGGGTGGTGCGTGCGTTAATGAAGAAGTTGCCAAGAACATTGCCAGGATTAGGGAGTGGAGAGAGGGCAGTGAACCACCTACTCACATCTCAGCAAGTAGAGGGCATTGACCAAGAAGATCAAACGATGATAGTCTTGAGGAAGGATAGGGGATAAGGCCATCTTGGGAGGAGCCATTGTTTTGGAAAGAGGAAGACAAACGGCCTGGAAGTAGCTATGGGAAATGAGGAAGACATCATCCCACCTCCCTGCCCAAAGGTATGCAGGGTATGGGAGGAAAATAGAGCCCCCCACTTGAGGGGGTGGCAAGAGTTATATCCTCGGGGCATAAGAAGGAAGGAAATGATCCTAAGAGACTGAGGGTGTGGGGAGAGAAACAGTTGCTGACAGTGGACCGTGGGTACTGGAAGGCAGGCTGTAAGGGTTTCAGAAGCTTGCGGGAATATAAGATAGGGCCCAAGATTGGCAACATGTGGAGCAATATAGGGATCAGAGCTGAGAGGCTTCTGCGGCAATTCAGGTAAGCAAGGACAGGAATCCTAATGGAATAGATCAGGCTTTCTTTTAGGAAGTGGTCATCAACTCAAGCCAGAGGCCCTGAGGATCCCGAGTGACTGACTTCCTGCTCTTGGCTGGAAGTGGAGAGGCGAAGGATGATAGGACCTGTGGCCAGGGGAAGTTCTGTAGGTCTCCCATGTAACCTGCAGGGGGCAGGGTGTCTGCCGCAGGAGAAGAGCTCAAACCCAAATAAGCAAAGTATGTTAAGCACCTGTTCAACCAGGCACACAGGCCTGCATACTCTCACCTACACACTTGCGTGCACACAGAGATGCTAACCCCCCCCACATGAGCATGGAAGCAAAATGCTATGTAATATAAACATGTACATATGCAGGCATACACTTTTACATGTAATGCACACATGCCAGAACACCACACGTGTCTACATTTCCCCATACCCTCGTGTAGACATTCACACATGTGTGCGTGCACACACACACACACACACACACACCAGAGACTGGGCTTTCTTAAGTCTTGCCAAGCCACAGACAGCAGAAAATCAAGCTGAAGTTGAACAATCCAACCCAGAAAGGGGGGGAGGAGATGAAGGGGCGTGAGAATGAGGTGTGTGTTGGGGGAGGTGGGTAGGGGGAAGCAAGGGAGCCAAGTGCTTAGGAAAAAAATCTAGACCATTTGAAAAAAGGGAAAGCCTTCAGACAGAGCAGGAATGCAGGCTGTAATTAGAATCGCTTCAACCGTCTCTAGATTTGGAGTGGATAGGCAAACTGGTTGCACATGCAGCATGGCGATCCCTAGCCTAGATAATGTCAGACAAGCATGTGTGCATGTGCGTGTGCATGTGTGCATGCATGGGAGCCTGGGAGGCTGTGGAAAATGCACTTGACCACATGGCATTGGGAAGCCAATGTGAGGCTCTCCCCAATTTAGCCCCACAGCAGCCTGCCTTCGGGCTGGACTCCTTACTCAGCTGAGGGCCACCATGCACACACACACACACACACACACACACACACGTACAAGGCCCACAGGGGTTAGTACTTGCCCAAGGCCACATGGTCACCCAAGTTGAGCCTACAGGGTGAAGTGGAGGTGAAGACAAAGAATTAAGAGACAGTATCCCCGAGTTCAAATCCCAGGTCAACCACTGACTTGCTGCCTGACTGGGGCCACATCCTTCCCTTTCTCAGGGCCCCTGTAGCCTAAAAGAAGATCTTGGGGTCCTTCCAAGCTGGCCCTGAGTATTTGTCCAGAACTGGTGGTTCAGAGCAGCTGGAAGCAGGCAAAGGGAAGAGATTTGTGAAGTGCCTGCAAGAGGAGGAGCTGGGCTGGGAGGGATGTAAATGTCTTTGCCCCCGGCTCCAGGTGGAGGTCTCACAGAGGGAAAACCTTCACATGATGGCCTGAGCAGCGTGCATGCCCAGGGACTGATGCAGGCCCCAGAGGAGAGGGGCAGGCAGCCACAAACAGAATCCCTCACATTCCTTTTGGACCTCCCTTTCCCTTCCTCTCACCTTTCTCCTCCGGGCTTGCTGGGAGGGCCTTGGGGCCAGCTGCTGTCATCACTAAAAATAGCTTGGCCAGGTCTGAGTGTGAAGGAGCCCCTCTTGCTTGCAGCGTCCCAGAGGCCTGGCAGGTGGCAGTTGGTGTCTAGGGCCCATCCACGCCTGAGAGATCAGATTCTTCTTTTCAAGTGCAAGCCCCGATTTCAGCCCAAATCTCAGTTTCCCCAGGCACTGCCCTCTTTGTTCTCCAGTACCCTAGCGACTCCTCTTCGCAGGTTTGTGTAGTAGGTGGCTCAGGTCCTCATGCTCAGTGAATAACAATCATCATCATCATTATCGTTAACACTTGAGCAATTACTGCGTGCGTGTCTGTTAGGGGCTTTGCATGGCCTAACCCATCAGTCCTCTGGACAACTCTTTGCGTAGGTACTATTGTCCCTATTGTTGCAGGTGACCACATCAAGGCACGGACACCTTAAGTGAATTATTCAAAGTTACACAGCTAGTAAGCAGTAGAATAGGATTTTTTTTTACCCTTTTAAATGCAGGTTCCTTCGGGGAGAGAAATATGCTGATAACAAGAGTAAGAGTTAGTATTCATTCACTTTCACGTGCAGTGGACCTTCTTAAGATCTTCAAAACTGGCTTTCTATAGCCAGTGCACTGGGGCAGCTGAAAGACCCTTGTAGCTAAATGACTCAAGAATTAAATCCTTTTTTTTGCCCCTTACTGGATGTGTGGCCTTGAGCAAGTGCCTTCTGTTCTCTGAGCTTGAGTCTCCTGATCTGTGCGACAGAAATAATAACAGCCAGCACTCAAAGTGCCATGAGGACTTGAGAAGAGACAGTGTGTGAGACGAGGCTCAACATGGAGGAGTCCACATTACTCTCTTCTCCCTTATTAAAGACACCTGGGAGCTACTTTTATTGCTGGTAATAACCCAAGGGCTTCTTCATCTCATTCTCTCCAGGGGCGGGCCGATGTGCCCTGAGGCCCTACAGCTGAGCGCCGTTCTCCACGAGGCACTGTGGGAACACTACCCAGGGCCTCCAAGCTTTCCAGGGGGCTATGAAAACGTACGCGCCCCAGAAAATTTATTGGCTCTAAAATATGAAAAGAAAACAGCAGAATTGGAATTAATAAATGTTCTATTATGTATCTACAAAACGTAATATAATATCACCCTCATTAATTGTTAAATTTAGTATTCCTAAAAATTTCATTACATTTGAAAACAATTTGTTGGTCAGATTTCCTCACTTAGCAAGAATTCCCAAGTATGCATGATGATTACCAAGAAATCATAGCCAATTGGGAATGAAACGAGTTACTCATAGGCAAATAATTTCAAAAGCGGAATTATAAAAATCCTTTGAAACGTTTTATAGCAAAAATTACATTTAATATGGGATGTGGGTGCATTTTCATATATTTGATATTCTGGTGGGTAAAGCCACTAAAAGTGAGAGTGCCGAGGGCCTTAGGGGTGAGGGCCTGACCGACCGGTGAGGGAATAAAAGTTGCTCTGTGAGAATCAGGATTTGGGGGAAAGAGCCTATGGGGCCATGGTGGGCGCCCACTCCTCTGGTTATTCCTCTCATCTCAAACAAAACAAAACAAAAACCTGCCCGGGGCCACATGTGTGTAGGCACTGGCAGAATGGCCCTCATGGAGCAGCTCTTTCATGTACTGCCCTCGGCTCTTATCAAAGGCCCTTTCAAGAAACAGGCCTGCGTGTGTGCCTTTTATAATCAAGAAGAGAAATAAACATTATCTGACGAAAAGTGAAAATAAAACAGCCATGTGTAAACGGTGTCTGTTGGGTTGTCAAGCCGTTGCCCAGGACATTGTCCACTGGGCTGCTCAGTGCCCCGAGGCAAGGGCCCACACGAGGAACCTCTCTCCCAATTTAGCACCAGCATCCACTGGGGGTCCCTTGAGGCCCTGGCAGTTTCCTCCTGTCTGATACCAAGAGCAACAGAGTGCTCTGCCTGTGACAGGCTCACCATGGGAGGCCGCCTCGGCACAGGCAGGGAGTGGGAGGCACACAGGCCACCGCTTACTTCTACGTGACCTGAGGCAGGTCCTTTCCTGCTGAGCCTTCTGTGCAACACTGGCATAAGTCACAGGGTTAGCGTGAGGATGCACTGAGATAATGAATGTCAAGTGGAAAGAATAGGCTTCCATGCAGTTGAGAACTCAGGACTGGGAGTGGGTTTGCTCTCAGTTGCTAAGATTTGATGACTCAGGCCCCCTACCCCAGGATGCCTGCCTGCTCTGCATGATCTCTGACACCTGGGCTATGTGCCCAACACATGCCAGCAACCTGACTAGGTCAAGACTCTCTTGTCAAATCTGCATGCCCAGGAATTGCTGCGACGCTCAGGGACTGGTAGCAGAGACTTCCTGGCCCCCAGCTCTCCAGAAGCTGAGATGACTCAGCCTACTCTGGATGTCGTCGTCCCTGCTCTCGCTAGCTGCCCTGTCCTGATTGCCGCCCACTCCTCACCTCTTCCCTACAGCTCATTTTTACCTATATGACAGGCAAGTCAGTTCCATTTCCTGTGAGCACCACTTCTATCACTAGAAAAACAAGGCTCTCAAACCCTTCTCTGCCTTCTGGCAAGAGCTGTTATAGAGATCAAATGAGAGAGTGGTTGGGACAGTCTGTGAGACCCCATGAGCTGCTAGAATGGTGGATGAGACTCCATGCATTTGCTCATCCTGGGCATTTTCTGTGTTCATTGTCATGAGGAGTATGCAAACCCCTGGGAACATTCAGACAGGCCAACTGCACACACAAATGCCCAGCCTGCTAGACAGCTCCACTGCAGAGGAAACCCAATTTGACTATTATTGCACAACTCACATTTGTGCCATGTGGTCCAGCTCACAGCATTCAGAGAGCTTTCTCTGCCCTTTCATCCCTTTAATACCTGCTCCCACCCTGCCTGCCAGGCACCCTGAACCCCAATTGACAGCTACCAATGTGATTAATAATAATGGCAGCTAGCACTTATCAAGGACTTACTGTAGCTCTGAGTGTTTTGCATTTATTAACTCAATCCTCATAACACGAACGGGCACCATTATTTTCCCAGTTTTTAGAGATGGAAAAACTGAAAGTCCAAGAGATTAAGTAACTTGCCCAAGATCACAGAACTAGAACAAGGCAAAGGTGTGGCTTGCCCCTAGGTAATCTAGCTCAGGAGTCTGTGAGTTTAATCACTTTGCTACACTGAGTGCCAGACCAGAAAAGAGGAAGGGACCTGCCCAAAGTCAGCACGCAGAGAGTTAGTGGCATTGCCTGGATCTCCAACTCAGATTATTAGCACTCTCTACATCCTGGACTTTTCTATTAAGCAGTTAATGATGTATAAGTAACACTAGGTGTAGTGTCTATATGGAAAGGGATGGCACTATGTGAAGGAAGTCAATCATAGGTAGTTCTTATGTTACAATTCAACAGACACTTAACCTTGCCCTCCAGGAGACATTCTAATATCCCACTGCAGCAACAGAGATAATCCAAGGACTAACAATGGCCCTGGAAACGGAGGAAGGAGCCCTTCATTTTCCCACTTGGGGTGGACTTGGAAGGATGCAAAGAGCTAAAGAGGTGGGAGTGGAGGGGCATTGCAAGCAAGGGGAAGTGCCCAAGCAAAAGCGCTGCCATGGGAAAACACCTGGTGTATTCTGGGAACAGCGGGGAGTCCAAAGCAACTGTAAGACTTTGTGGGAGAAGAGTGGGGCCAAATGGCCAAAGTGCTTGAATACCAAGCTAAGGAATTGGGACTTGATTCCTGCAGCTGATGAGGCATCCGCTTCCCTTCTTGTTGCAGAGAGAAGTCATGCCTACGGAACTGTTGAAGAATACACTTAGAGCATCACAGTATGTCCCACCTGGAAAGGACACTGAGATCTCGAGAGGATCCAGTGACTTGGGCAAGGTCAAGCACTAAATTTGTGGAAATTGGGCCTTAGTTTTGGTCTCAGAAAGCCTTGGGGATTTGTACAGTAGAGAGAAAAAGGGAAGGGCCACAAGAGCAGGGGACCCAGGGAGAAGAAAGGAAATAAGCCTGACTTTGGGCAGCCTCACATCCCATCCCCGTACCCACCCAGGCTGTCAGGTGTGGCTTTGAGTAGGGGGCTCCCTCCAAGGGCAGCCAAGCCCCAGGATCCTGCTGGTTTCCCAGAATCTTGGGCCAGGGCCCACATCCCAGGGAGGACCCCAGAGCCAGACCATGGGTCTCCTTCCTTTCAGTGGAAAGCCTATGGGTAAGAGTTTATCAGGAGAATGGAGGGGCTGACTGGGCCTGGCTGGCTGGCAAGTGTCCTGGTTTGAGAGAAGCCAGGTCTAACATAGAGGGGGCAGCCATCCCCAGCTTGCCAGGAAGCCAGTTAGAGCTGGGGTGATATGGGGTCCTGACAGATTCTGCCCTGGGTCTTCCACCCCCACCTGGAAATCATTAGGTGGGTTTGGAGGATCCATGTCAAGAGAGCTACACTTCTGGGATGGATCAAGGTGGAGGGGAAGCTGGCAGAGAGGACTCTTGCGCCCAGACCTCACACCAATGGCCCCCCACAGCCACCAGCTCCCTTGGGAATGTTAAAAAGACATTGCAAAGACCTGGCTGGCCCCTTATCAAGTCATGTGTGCCCTCCTCCCCCCATGTAGCAAGCCGTGTGTCCAACTTTCATAGGAAGTGTGAACCTGTGGGCCCAGTGGGGAGGGGCTGATTCTCCTAGCAATGGACTGATCAGTTAGACGAAAACTGCTAGGAGGATGCTAAACTCTGGGCATGGGAATATGAGATCCAGGAATCCCCAGGATCCAGTACCCTGGGGCAGTGTGTACGGAGGCTGAGACCATACTTCTCCCAACCTCCAGACCCAATGGCCAGTTCCTGAAATGTCCTCATCTGTAAAAGGGCTGTAATTCCTTTTCTCACAGGGCTGTTTGGGAACTGAAACAAGGGACTGACTAAAATTCTCAGCACTGTCCCAAGTGCAAAGTAAGTACTCAGTAGGTGCTAGGGCAGCCAATTCCATTTTTGTCCCTGTAGAAGGGTCAGGATAAAACAGGTGAAAATCTGGGGTGCCTGGGTAGCTCGGTCAGTTAAGCGTCCGACTTTGGCTCAGATCATGATCTCATGGTAAGTGGGTTCGAGCCCCACATCGGGCTCTGTGCTGACAGCTCAGAGCCTGGAGCCTGTTTCGGATTCTGTGTCTCCATCTCTCTCTGACCCTCCCCTGTTCATGCTGTCTCTCTCTCTCTCTCTCTCTCTCTCAGAAGTAAATAAAACATTAAAAAAAAACAGATGAAAATATGCCAGTGCATGAAGTTCCTACATATTAGAGTCTGCAGGGCCCATATCACCTAGCCCCGATCTTCTCCATCCTTCTGGTACAGTAGTAGAAGCCCAGAAAGGTTAAGTGGCTTATCCAAGACCACGTGGAGCTTTAGTGGTAGAGTTAGGACTAGAATCCAGGTTGCCTGAATCATAGAACACTGGAGTGCTGCTTGTTTCAGAGCCCTGTCTCAGCCCCACAGCAATGCCTTGTGATTTTCAGTACCCCCTCTTTTCCAATCGGATGTGATGATAGGGAATCTGGAGGTATTGTCCCAGCAAGGCTGAGGTTGGAGATAAGGAATCCTCTGGTTTTCCTCTGTGCTATAGCAGCCAGGCCTCATGCAGTGTGTGTGTGTGTGTGTGTGTGTGTGTGTGTGTGTGTGTGTGTGTGTGTGTGTCAGAGACAGAAGAGAGAGAAGCCAACTTTATTGGGCTACTATATCACATTGCAAGCTCCTATCTCATTTGCTGTTCCCCAGTCCCCGGCCCCCCTTCCCTTGCTCTTTTGCAGGCAGATCTGCATGGTTTGCATTATTCTCCTTCCCGCCCACCCCCTCCCCAGATATCTTGGTTCCATATTTTCCACGCTGAAGCTCAGTTTACTCCTGGCTGGGCTCCGGATCTGCACCTGGATTCTAAGAGAAAAGTCTGGGGGATGTGAACATTCGGGGGGTGGGGGGTGGCACTGCTGGTCATCCTGCCTTTCTGTCTCCTGGGGGCAGGCCACTGCTGTATCCCCCCTATACTCACTCTACCTTTCACTACCTGTCCCTGAGATGGAAGCAATTGTCAAAGAAAATGCCATAGATACCTTCTTCTGAATCACTTGATGCTGGTTGAAAATGAAGATTCCTGAGACCCACCCAGACTGACTGAATCAGAATTTTTTTTGGGGGGGGCAGAAATCTATATTATGCCTACTGTTTCATTTGTAAATGTTCTGCTTGATTCTCTACCTTTAACTCGTCATGAGCAAGGGGTTCATTTTAACAGCTGACCTCAGTTACTCCTATTCCAAATTCACTGACTTCCCCCAACAATTTATTGGTTTCCCTTCTAGCTCTCTGGCTATTCTGTTTCCTTGGCTGGCTCTTCTTCTCGTGTTCCTTGGATGCCAGAAGGCCCAAGGCTTGGTCCTTCTTCCTCTTTTCCATGCAAGCTAGTGTCCCTGCATGAGCTCATCTTCTCTCAGCTCCAGCTCTTATGTTCACACTGATAATCTCCACCCCATGCCTCTAGCCCAGCCCTCTCCCCTGAGCTTCGGCCCTGTCCCAGCTTGAGTGTCCTGCAGGCCCCTCAAATTCAACAGGACCCATGCTGAGCTCATCTTCTTCACACACCCAGTGAACTTTCTGAAGCACGCATCTGATGATGTCACTTAAAAACCTTCTGGGAACTCTCTTTGGCCGGCAAGGGGAAGCCCACACTCTGCAGCCACAAGCAGGGCCTGACCCCTCTTTATCTCTCCAGCTTGTTCTCTGCACATTACTCTCCTCACTCTTCACCCCTAGCTTCCCTGCTCCACATGGGATGAGTGACTCACTGCCCCATTAATATGCCAGAAGCCCCTGTATATCTTACTTCTTCTTCATGGGACACAGGATCATGGGGGGCAGAAGGGGACATCTACCTTTAAGCACGGGTGCTGCTGAGGTTCTAATCTTAGTGTCCTTAGTAGGCCTCTGGGGATCAAAGGTGTAAACACATTCCTCCAGGATCATTCCCCCGGTGATGTCACTGTTGACATACCCTTCTTCCCGCAGCCTTACCAAGCCAAAGCCTTCCTGTCTTCCAGGTACTTCCACCTCCAGAAGACCTCTCCTTATGCCTTCAATCTGGATTATTAATAAGGGGATGATTATAGATAAGCCTCTAAAAATAGTGCCTGGCCCATAATAGGTACTGGATAAATATTTGCTAATGATTGAGGGAATATGTTCCTCTAACTTTCCTCTGTCAATATATTATGATAAATGATGTCAAGTTTCTCCCAACCTAGACCAGGAGTTCACCCAGAACAGGGGCAGCATCTTCTCTAACTGTGCATGCCCAAGGTCCAGCACACACCAGTAGGTGTTCAACAAATGTTTGATGAATGAGCTTACTGAGGTCCCTCTGGGTCTGGCACTGCACTGTGTCCTGGGAAAGCAAGCAATGATTGGAAAGCAGTGTTGTGGCCCCTGCCGCTGAGACACTGGAAGCTGCAGCTGGTATGTTAAGGATGAAAAAAGGGGTGGGTGGTTTGCTCTTTGTAGAGAGCTGAGGAGGAGGGGCAAGGAGAATGCCTTCCCAGGCTAGGTACCTGTTGTCCAGAGCTTTGTTGGATGTGGTGTTCTTCAAGTCTTTTTCTCTGATTATAAACGTTAAAACTTCTGGGGCACCTGGAGGCTCAGTTGGTTGCGCATCCAACTTCAGCTCAGGCCATGATCTCAGTCTGTGGGTTCAAGCCCACATCAGGCTCTGCTGACACCGTGGAGCCTGCGTGGGATTCTCTCTCTCCCTCTCTCTCTCCCCTATGAATGGATAAAGAAGAGGTACATATACATACAATGGAATACTCCTCAGCGATGAAAAAGAATGAAATCTTGCCATTTGCAATAGTGTGGATGGAACTAGAGTGTACTACGCTAGGCAAAATAAGTCAGGCAAAGAAAGGCAGATCTCATATAATTTCACTTATATGTGGAATTTGAGAAACACAACAGATGAACATAGAGGAAGGGAAGGAAAATAAGAAAAAGAACATAGAGAGGGAGGCAAACCATAAGAGTCTCTGAAATACAAGGAACAAACAGGGTTTCTGGGGGGAGTAGGGGATGGGTTAAATGGGTGAGAGGCATTTAGGAGGGCCCTTTTTGGGATGAGCACTGGGTGTCATACGTAAGAGATGAATCACTGGGTTCTGCTCCTGAAGTCAAGACGATACTGTATGTTAACTAACTTGAGTTTAAATTTTAAAAAGGGGTGGGGTGGGGAGAGATAGCAACGTGGCCTAGGTCATTCATGTAGTAAGCAGCAAAATTGCAACTTGGTCCCAGATTCCCGGTCCCCAGGGTTCACATGCTTAATGCCACATTCTCCTGCCTCCAAATCCATACACACCATAGAACATGGTAAACAGGCTCTCTCCTAAAAATCACCCTTAACCTGCCCCCACAGAATGCCACTGTTAACTTAGGCATATAAGCATCCAAGCTTCTTCTCTTGCTGCAGCCCCACAAACACAAGGCAGCAGAGTGTGAGGACTCAAAGCATGGATTCTGGAGCCAGCTCTGTCACGTACTGCTCTAGGTCACTGAGCAAGATGCTCTGCCCCTCTAGACCTCAGTTTCTTCATTTGTAAAATGGTGATAATAATGGTACTTAAGTCATAGAGGTGTTATAAAGATTCAACACATTATAAAGTACTCAGAATAGTGCTTGAAACACAGCAGGCACTCAACAAGTATAAGTCATTAGTATGAACCATATATACATATAAAGGAACATAGTATATATATAGCTTGGTATCCAAGTGCTTCCTGTGGGGTAGGATTTTGTCAGGTGGGGAAGTGTATTCTAAGCATGTGGGGAAATGAGTGCAACAGCTTAAAGTGGGTAAAATACATGCTGTGTGTTTGGGGAAGTACAGAGAGGATCAGTGTAGCTGGAGTGGAGACGAGGGCTGAATCACAAAGGCCTGGGGGGCTACTTGACCTAATAGAGCTGGGAAGAAAGCCCTGGATTCTGCAAGGCTCTTGCGAGCACTGCCTTGCAGTTGTAGAATGGGGTTCTCGGCCTCCATCTCCTCTGGCAGAACCTCCACCAGGGTGGCTAAGACAGGGGCTGATTCTCCCCCAGAGACCTCAGCAAACCTGCAGGGACCAGGGTTTGCACTGCCCAATCAGCTGTCTTTTGTGTGCCCAGATCCCCTGCTCGAAACTTGCTTCCCAGTCAGCTTCAGAGGCATTCTTTCCTCTTTGGAGAAGACAGGAGATGGGAAGGGGCTGCAGGGGCAGGGCCCCCTCAGCACCTGGAGGTGCCACCTTGTGATGAGCTCGCCTCTGAAAGCCCAGGATGGGGAAGGCAGGGTGAAGGGGCCAGGGCAGCCTGCCAGGGTGGGCTCCCCTTCTCAGTTGAGGTCTAATGGGAGTTGACAAGAGCAGCTGTGTGAGCCTTTGATCTGCCCTTCAGGTATGTGTCCCAGCTCGGGATGGGGAAGCTGGAATGAGGAATGTTGATGGGGGCAGAGATAAGAGAGGATCAGTTCAACGAGGCAGAAAGGGCCCGGGCCACCAGGCCAGGACTCAGAGGCAAAAAGAGAAACAGAAAAGAGAAAAAGAGCTAAGAAAAGGCCTGTACAGCCTCCAAATGAATGGCTGGCAGCCCCTTCCTTCCCCACTTGGGGAGAGGCCCTAGAGGTGAGAGAGGCTCCTCTGGACTCAGACTCAGCCAGGCCCCTTGCATGGGTGGGGTTCACATTGCCATGTGGTCCTCATTTCAGGTCTGCACACAAGCACTCCACCCTGCCGCACCTGGCCAGACATGAGGTGGGGCTGAGCTCGGACTGGAGTCAGCCTCAGCAGGTGAATTGGAGTGAGGGCCTCCTGCAACTACCAGTCCTAAGATCTGAGGCCCAGCCTGGGCCCAGTGGTATTTTTCCAGTTGGCTCCAACCCAAAAGACACCTGCTTGGCATAGCTCAGACAGATCCAAAAGCCTTCGCATTGCAGATTCTTTGCCCACCACTACTCCCTCAACCAAGTGTTCAACCAGCATTTTCTCAAAGACTTCCAGGGACAGGCTGCTCAGTTTCCCAGGTAGCTTATGGACCTGCTTTGTCACATTCAGCCCCCCTGCCATAGCCTGGGCCAACACTATCTACCTTGACTTCTGCCTCTTTAAATGAAACCTCTAGATGCTAACCCAGACGAAATCAGGGCAAGTGCCCTACAGAAGACTAGGCAGCAGACTTTAAGGACTGCTGAGGAGCTTGAGTGTAATTCCTGTAGTCTCTAGCAGACATTGGGGGACTCACACCGAAGGCTCTGGGAGGGGGAGCTGGGCATTAGGGCAATGTGGAAATGGAAGAACAGAGCTTGAGAGTTCCCCAGGCATGTAGCCCTTTGTAGCCCAGAGGACTGCTATCATTCTTGTTCCATTTCTTTCCTTTCTTTTTTGTTATTATTGAAGTATAGTTGACATGCAATGTTATATTAGTTTCAGGTGTACAACATAGGGATTCAACAATCCTATATATTACTCAGTGCTCACCATGTAAGTGTAGTCGCCATCTGTCACCAAACTACGTTATTACAACATTATTCACTATATTCCTTATGCTGTACTTTTCATCCCCGTGACTTACTTATTTTAGAACTGGAAGTTTGTACCTCTTAATCCCCTTCACCTATGTCACCCATCCTCCCCCGCCCCCCCTCCACTCTGGCAACCACCACTTTGTTTCTCGGTATTTAAGAGTCTCTTTGCAAATGGAAAAACTTCTTAGTCCCTTTTTCACCTGTCTCACTTTGGTATTAGAGTGTTAATCCTGGCAGGAGCCTTGTAGCCATCTCATCTCGTGTTCATCTGATGCCCTGCTAAAGACCCCTCCTTGCACACCTCCAGCCCCGGGGGGCTCAGCATCTTTCCCTTCTTGGACCACTCTGCTTGTCAGAATGTGATTCCCTATTAATTGTCTTAATTCGCTTCCCTGTCCCTTTCTCCTCTGGACTACTCTGCTTTATAAACTCTTATTAATGGGGAGGCAACTTGGGTGGTGAGAAGATCTGCACTTCCACCTCAAGTTTGCCCTGGCCTTGGGGTGGGCCCTTCCATCAAGGGTGGATCTAATGAGTTTTATCCAAATCCATGGAGTTTCATCAACTCTCTGCCCCATGGCAGCTCTTCAGATTTCTGAAGATGAAAACGAAGCCTCCCACACTTCCCCCACAGTTCGCTCTTTTCCAGGATAAAGAACCCCAGTTCCTCCAAATGATTCTTCTAGCTGGGATGTAGGCTCTTCGCCCCGCTCCCCAGCCAGCTGATTCCCCTCAGTGGGGAAAGAGGGACAGAAACCCAGAATGGCCTTCCTCAGGATCTCAGAGACGTCTGCTTAGAGGAAGGGGGGTGGGGGCGCTACCGGACCTCGGTCTTCTGCATCTCTGCCCAGCCTTTCCCTTAATCCTGTAGTTGTCCAGTTGCCCCTACTCCTAATGCCCCAAGCGGCATGACACCAAGCAACCACGTGACACCTTTGTCAAGACTTTGTGCCCTCTCCTCTCTTCCCTTCTGCCAGGGCCTAAGCTTAATAGGGGAGCAAGGAGTTCCCCAGGAAATAAGTCCTACACCAGGACCTAGATATTGTTCAGTTTCCGAAGGAACCCAGCTCCAGCTCCATGAGCAAGGTGGGCCTGATGACTTCTGTTCGGTTTGCCTGATTATACCATTGCTCCCCTCCCCACTGCTAGAGCCCCTCAAGCTTCGTCAAAGGCCAGACCCAGAGATCTGAATGCCGGTTAGGGGCAAATGGGATCTGGTTCCATTTAGGAAGTGTAAGCTGACCGCCTCAAGCTCCCAGGGGCAGCTGCAGCATCAGAAGCGGGGCTGGACTCCACAGCGATCCGGAGCCAAAGCCTGAAGTCTGGTCCCAACCTCAGAGCCCTGAGACCCCACAAGCCCTCCAGGAGATGAGAGTAGCAGAGGGAGCTTGCAAATGAATGAGGCAGACAAGCCTCCTCCCAAGCCCCCTTTCTCCTCCTCTTCAGACTGCTGAGGAGTTGGAATGTTACCTTCTCTCCCTGGGGCCGTCACCTGCTTCCGTCCCACCTGAGCCCCTGGCTGCTGAGAGAAGGAGCAAGGCAGCACTAGCTAACCTTGGCCTGGAAGATTGTGCAGAACAGGCAAGGGACAGGGCCCCTTCCCCAGTCAAGGACTCAGTGATAAGGAAAGGGATGGGGCAGCTGGAGGCCGGCAGTGGGAGGGAGAGGAGGAGAGTGTAGAGAATGTGCTGTGTCAGCCTTGTGCTGAGCCCTGAACTAACAACTCCCTCTTCCTTCCCACCCGCGCCCCTCCCCCTCCTCCCTCCCTCCACTCCTGCGCCCCTCCCCCTCCTGGCTCCCTTTCTTCCCATTCTAGGTCTCTATCGCCTTGGCTTCCTGCTTTTGTTTCCTTCTCTTTTTGTCTCAGACGCTTGTTCTTTCGCCTCTGTTTCTCTTTTACCTTCTCCATCTCACTGTCTGCCTCTCTCCCTCCCGGTTTATCCCTCCGTGTGCATCTGTTGCCCTCTCTGCTTTACTTCACTGCCCCTTGCCTTCCTCTGTCTTTGTTTGCCTTTCTCCCAAACCTGTTTCTGGGCCTGTCCGTCTTTCTGTATCTCTGAGTGTGTCTTCCTCTCTCTCACTTCTGTGTCTCCCCCTTTGTATCTCTGCTTTTCTCTCTGTCTCTCTCCCTACCTATCTCTTTCTACCTTTCTCTGTCTCTGCCTTGCCCCCTCCCCTGCTATCACTCTCTTTCCCTCCCTTGTGTGTCTCCCAAGAGGCTTTCAGCAGCTGCTGAAGCACCAAGTGTGAACCCCAGCCCCCTGGCTGGCTGGCTATGCTTCAGAGAGGAGACAGGCTTATGGCTGGAGGAGGAGTGAGAGAGGCAATAAGGGGAGCAGCAGGGAAAGTTTGCCCAGGGAAGACTGGGGAAGGAAGGGAGCAACCTTTTGTAGCATCACAGGCATGGTACCAAGCACCTTCACAATCTCCTCTCTTTACCCTGTGATGGCAAGACTCTTTTATACTCATTTTCTTGATGATGGTACTTGTTCCAAGAGAGGGAAGGAACTTGTCCAGCACCACATAGTATGTCTGGCAGAGCTGCTGGGATTAGAACCCAGGACTTTCTGCCTCCGTTGCCTATTAGGACAGGGCCATCCTCTGCAAACCCATGCCTGCCTCTGCCCAATAGCTCTCTTTCTCTGGGACACTGGTCTGGGCTATCCTAGTAAGGGACCTATTTGAAGACCTACTCAAAAGCAGGTCTGCTGAAGTTCGAGGTATCGCAGTGAAGCCACCCTGAGCTGGACCCCAGAAGAGAAATCCCCAGAGCTTCCTGGGAGATGTGGCTGAGAAGGTGGCATTTGTTGGGTAACACAGAGAATTCAAGCTAGAAAAACTCTTGTTCTGGCCCAGCCCGGCCCCTCTTATTGCACAGAGGGGGACACTGAGCACTGAGATCTAGAGAAGGGGAGTGGGCCCAGGCAAGCTCAGGACATACCTTCAGTAGAACAGGAACATTCTGAAGAGGAAAATTATCAGGGACTAGTTTGGTTTCTAAAATAACATGATTCTATGCAAACCAATCCACACCCCTAATGCCATCCATAGCCTAACTGTGGACCAGGCACTTGGGGGAAAACTGGGGCAAGTCCTTATGCCCAGACCCCTTCTCATCTCTGGGGCTCTCTGGAGGTGGAGTCCGATCTCCCTGGGGTCTCATGGTCTGTGGCCTTCAGCTTGCCTGCTCCTTCCCTGGGGGGATGGTGGGCACTGACCCAGGCTGGCAATACAGCTGGCAGGGTAGAGGGTATTCTTTACTGAGATACAAAGAGAGATCGAGGGAGAGGAGTAACCAGGAAAGAGAAGGAACGGAGAGAGACAGAGGCAGAGTATGCGCCAGCAAGCCAGCAGGCAGAGCTGTGGGGGCATGGTGGGGCTGAAAGGAGTCTCCAAGAAAGTGTAACTGCATCCCTTCCTTCTCAGGTCCTAGCAGCACCAGCCCCATCCAACTGCACTGCCTCTGAGTCTCCAAAGGGCCGTTCACAGACATGATCTCATTTGGCTCCTCACTAAAGGCTTGTGATGTTGGTGGAGTTGGCATCATTGTTGCCCATTTACCAGAAGTGGAAACTGAGGCCCAGCAAAGCAAAGCCATTAGTCCGAACTACTGCAGTGAGGGGGCTGCCAAATCAAGATCGTGAGTGATCTTCTACTGGCCTTTGCTTCTCTGGGAGATGGTGGCATGGGGTTACCTTGAAGAGTTCTCAAGTAAAGAACAGGCAAGGTAGAGGAGTGGGAAGCCAGATTTGCTGGGGGGCATTCAGAGGGAGAGAAAATGATTAAGGCTGAGAGAGGGAAATGAAAGGAGCCAGCAGACAGGGCATGCATGAGTCAGGCCAATGGCCTCCTGAGATAGTGATCTACAAATATCTCTGAGGTGTCAATAGCCAAGTAGGCTTCAAGGAGGAGGAAGAGGAGGAGGAGGAGCATCGGAAACACAGCACAGCAGAAAGAAGAGGGGAGGAGTTGGAAATGGAGTGGCTGGGCCAGTCAGCCCTGCCATACCTACCTTGGGAACCATGCTAAAAGAGGCAGCTAGGGCCTGGATGGCTGCCCCCACCTTAGCCTTTCCCACCAAGTAGTCAGCTCACTGCTCATTTTTAGCCTCCCATCCTTTGCTGGGACCCTGCTCCAACTTGGGTCTCTTCCATCTATAATAGGGATGATGCTGTGAGCACATGTTGCATATTCCCAGTCCCAGGCTGGATTGGCAATCCACATGCATGGCCTCGGTGTTGCCCCACAGCCTAAGGGTAGGAAGGAGTTGAGGAGAACAAGAATCCCCGTGCCTAGGCCTGTCCCCTCCTGCCCCCCCCAAAGGTTCAGATGCTGGGAAGCCTGGGCTGCCTGAGCAGGGCACAGTCTCCTTTCTTCAACTCAGAGAAGAGGCCGCACAGTGATGCCACCCATGGAGGGCAGTGACCAGTGCCTGGGCCTCACACTCACACCTCCCTGAGCTCTGCTCAGGGTCCCAACGAGAGGCTTGGGGGGCACCTATCTTGCTTTAAGCAGTTGTGGAAATTGAAGCTCAGCGAGGAAAAAGATGGTCCTGAGTTTGAGACAAAAATGTTGTTTGGAGAAAATAACCAAAATGGGACGGAAGCTGCTCTTACTGGGAGGTTAGAAATACTGTTTCACCCTACCACCAACCCACGTGTACACAGACACACACACTCACGTATATATGCAGGCATCTCTTCCACATTTCCCTTCTGGAGTAACATGGGGGAACCTGGGCAGGGCTCAGAGGGGACCAGAAAGGCTTCGTATGTTTCTTTCCATGTGGTAGCTCACCACTGCCATGGCTCTGCAAGGTACAGCTCATGATTCCGTGTCATGGATGAGGAGACTGAGGCTTAATATGATGAAGTGACTCACTGATGCTCTCACAGCTAGGAAGTTGGAAAGCAGGGCCTCGGACTCAGGTGTGTCCGTGCCCACAGCCCATGGTCTTTGTGGCCTCCTCCACGAGGGCAGATTCTGCAACCTCCTCCTTTTTTCCCTCCTTGTCCAGTCTGGTTACAAGCGCAACCCGTCAGGAAGTTACTCTCTGGGCCTCTGCTAAAGCTGGGAGGGGAGGGGTGCAGCTGGGCAACCCCTTCAGAGCAGCCATGCTGGGGCCTTCCCACTTACAGTCCAGGATCCCCATACTGCAGACGCCCTGGCCAAGCCCACACTGGATGCCAAATGGCCTTGAGGCCCTGGAGGGAAAACAGAATGACGAGGGTGCAGGCTTCGTGGGAGTTGGCCAACTGTTACAGTGGTATCCCCTGGGTACACACTCTTCTTGGTCTTTTTTTTTTCCCTTTTTTTAAGGTTTATTTATTAATTTGGAGAGAGGGAGAGGGGCAGAAGGAGAGGGACAGAGAGAGAGAGGACAGAATCCAAAGCTGACTCCGGGCTCTGAGATATCAGCACAGAGCCCAACACGGGACTCAAACTCATGACCTATGAGATCATGACCTGAGCCAAAGTCAGATGGCATGGGCATTGTGGTCCATGATAATGTGTATAAAGTGCTTAACACAATCCCTAGCATATAATAAGTGCTTAATAAATGGCAGCTTTTATGATTATCACTCACCATTCATCTTGCATATCTCAAGTGCGGTCCCCACCTCCATGCCTTTTCTTGGGCTCTTCCACCTGCCTAGAAAGTCTTTCACTTACTTCATCACCACATATCCAAAACCCACCCATGCTATAAGGCCTAGCTCCAAAGAGACCTCTTCCACAAAGCCACTCCTGACTGCTTCTCAGCTGCCCATCAGCTCTTTTCCCTCCAAACCTGTCCACATTGTATCTGTCCCTCTTTACTGGCACTTGCCACTTTCTACCTTTCATCAGGACTGTTAGTATGCCTCACCCCTCTAACTAGATGGGCAGCTTGCTGAGTAGAGGGCTGGCATCTCATTCAGCTCACTACAAGGCCCAGCTGCTGATACTGAATGCATTTGTTGTCATTTTCAGTGACTTCACCTTCAAGTGCACCGTACTAGAGGCAACTGCAGATATGAGGTCGGAACCATCATCGTGACTCTAAGAACCCATGGAGACCGGAAGAATTACAAATATCATACTGATTTCCAGAAAGGGAGGAAAGGTAGACTTCAGTGATATCAAGCCATTTGGCTCAGTCTGGAATTTTGACAAAATTCTAAAGAGAATTATCAAATTGCTGGTTGTCAGGAAACCTCCAAACGAAGCAAGGAGATGAGGAAACAGTGCTTCAGTTAAGGACATCCCAGCGCCTGATAGGCCTCACTTTGTTTTGTGACTCCGTTGGTCTCTGGAGTGCAGCAAAGCTCTGACAAGACCCCCACACTGTTCTTGTAAACAAGATGGAGAACTGTGGACTGGAAAAGGTCAGATGAGGTGCACTTGTAGCCGAACAATAGAACTTAAAGAGCCTTGATTGATGTCAACAAGGAAGGAATTATTTAGCACGCTACCACAGGGTCCTGGCTTCATCACATCCTGCATATTGAGTTTATCAGTGATCTGGAGGAGGACGCACAAGGCCTGGTCACCACCAAATTTCCCAAGACCCAGAGCTATGAGGCACAGATAATATGTTGAATTGAAAAATGAAAACAAAATAAAACAAAAATCTCAACAAGGCTGGAGCCAGGGGCCCAAAGCAGCCAGATAAAATTGAACAGGAGTAAATGTAAAGCCTTACATTGAGAATCAAAGCCCAACTGCACAAATATGGGCTGGGGAGACGGGGCTTAACAGCCACATGTGTGAAAAGGACTGAGGGCTTTGAGTTGACCACAAGTTTCACAGAAGCCAACAGTGTGACGTGGTGGCTAAGAAAGCTAATGAAATCTCGGGCTGTATGAATATAAATACAGTTCCCAGATGCAGGGAGGTAATAGCTCTACTGTACTCTGCCTGTCCAGACCATCTGGAATATGGGGCTTGATTGTAGGCCCCATATTTGCCAAGGCACATTGATAAACAGCCAGGGCAGTTCACCCAGGCTGGGGAACCACAATATGTGAGAAATAGTCACAGAAACTGGGGCTGTTTACCTTGTCCAAGGGGGATCCTGAACCTTGGCCTAAAATAGCAACATTCTACAGGGGCTCAATCACACTGAGCACTGACTTTGTGCTCGGTACTGTGCAGAGGGCTTTACAGGCATGGAACCCCCACAATGACCCTAAGGGAGTCAGACTCAGAGAGGCAAAGTAACTTGTAGGAACATCTAGGAAGCAGCAGAGCCAGAACACAGCCCAAATCTGCTTGGCTCCAAAGACCATGCTTTTGTCCAAAAAGCTGAAGGCCAACATGGGGCAGAGGGAACAAGGGTGGTCTGTATGGTCTGAGAAGGCATATCTAGGATCTGTGGGTGGAAACCACTGGAAACTATGATTTCAGCTCAATACATACATGGGTGTTTGAGGGTTTTTGCTTTGCTTTGTTCTGTTTTGCTTTAACTTTTTATTATGGAAAATCTCAAGATATACGTAAAAGTAGACAGAATAGTTCCATGAGACCCCATGTATTTACCCCATCACCCAGTTTCAACAATTATCAACTCACAGCCAATTTTGTTACACTCCTATCCCCATCCACTCCCCAGCCAAGAATTATTCTGAGGCAGATTCCAGACATCCTATCAGTATGTAACTAGACAGTGATTTTATCAGTCTGTCCTGAGATAGAACTGGCATCTAGGAGAGAGAAGGAATAAGCTCATTGTTATTGGAGGGGTAAAAATATCCCTGAGGCCATTTTCCATTCATATAAATGGAGAATGGCCACTACCAGCTCCCTCTTCTTTTGGACATAACCAAATTGATGGCAGCAGGTCAAGGAACAGAGGCTGGTGCTGTCATCTGGGTGAAGGAGGCTACTAAGGTGACTTGGACTTGCAAAGTTTTTCCCCAGGGGCATAATATAGAGAGCCCTTACCCTCTCCAGCCTGGAGCTGGCACTATGGCACTGTACTACTCTTGGTACCCAGGATTTGCTCAGAAAATAAAGGGGGCACATATTTCCCTGCCCCTAACTCTCTCTCTCTCTCTCTCTCTCATATTCACACACCCTATTAGAGTCTTTAGAAGGCATGTCCTAGGCTGCCTCTCACACCTTGCCCTTGAGCCTGGCATGAGTCACCTCCTCACCATGGACATGTGGGCACAGGTCTTCATGGGAGCCTGCTGTGGGAGCAAGCAAACTTCAAGGCTTCAGGGACCATCAAGCCCCAGGCCTAGCCTATACTTCTAGTAGGTGGTTCTCCTGGGTCCTTCCCACCCCTCCTAATGCCCTTTATGCATGGCACTTCTTTACCAGCCCCTTCTTAAGCCTGAAGGAGGGCCTCCATCCATGCAGGCCTCATGGATCAACCAGGGGAAAAGAACATGACCCAGTCAAAGCCCCAGATTTCCTCCACTGTGGAAAATCTCTGGCACCTGACCTGAACAGATAATCCCAAACACGTCAATAGCATGACAGGTATACAGGTTAGTTTTGATGAGTTCCTTACACACATCTATATGTTAGTTTATCAGTCTTTGACTAGAGGGCAGGGATTGGGCTCCTAGTGTCCTCTTTGAATGGAAAGCAATGACAGTTAAATAAGTAAATAAGTTAAATAAGTAAATTTATTTCCAGAGAACATGGTGGAAGTGGTAAGTGTGGAGAATATGACCGGCACTGATGAGAGTTGTTGGTAATAACAGAGGTGTTACAAATATTAAACTTGAGGCAGGTGAGGACAATGATATCAGACCTTACTAACTTGGTGATCATTGTGAAAGAGGTGGCAATGGTGACAATCAGTGTAGAAGAAGTCATGTTGGTGATGATCATGGTGGTGGCAGTGGCTAGAGATTTGCGCTATAAGCAGCCATCTTTGGTGATGTGGAAAATGTTCTTCACAGCAATTCTAAGAACCAAAGCACTTTCTGCAGGCTCACAGCCTGCCCTGAGAGCACCCCCTTGGTCAGAAGCTGACCTGAACACTGAGGTTCCTGAGATCTGTCATGGTGACATCTGTTCAGTTAGGCCTCAGAAGAGGCAGGAGAGTAGACCATATATATGACTTCTCTGGGGGCCTCTTGATACAGGAGTCTGTATCAAGGCCAGAGAGTAGATTCAATCCCACACTGGTCTCAGGCAAAAAAGGCACTCTCCAGTTCCTTTTTTCTAATCTTGTCCATCCCCAGGTGTGGCTTCACAAAGTCTCAGACGGCAAAAGTGCTATGCCAGACTCTGGGCTTCTCTAGAATTGGAAATCCCTGTAGTGGCTGGGTGACAAGAGGCTGGATCACCAGTGGAGGCTGGGAGGCTCTTTTCTGTCCCCAGGAATACAGACCTCCATCTCCCTGGGCAAAAAACCCATCTGGGAGTGAGATGGGAGACTTCTGACTCCCCAGGAGGCTGAGATGTTCTGGGCTGACACCCTGAGGTCCCTCAGGACAGAGAAAGTGATCCAGGAGCCCAAGAGGAAAGATTCACTCCTGCCTTGGCTATCACACAGTCAGTGGTGCAAACCTGGTCGTCTGGGGGCCAGGGGATAAATGGGGGGCAGCTCCACTTTTTCTATGGGGAAGTGAGAAAAGTAGGGCTTTTGGAAGCCAGACAGATCTAGGTTAGAATCCAAGCTCTAGCACTTCCTACCTTCGTGCCCATGCTCCATTCCTTTCAGTCTGCTGTACCTCAGGTTCCTTGTCTGGGAAAGTTCCATGACTCATAGTTGTTCCTTTTCATCCCTTTGAACCTTACTGGGGAACTACAGACTTCCCCAACACTTTAGTCAATCTATATGCCCAAACAGCCCTAAGTAAAAGGCTAGATCCTCAAGAGCCTTGAGTTGCCACCACCTCATATACTGGACCCGATATACTGGAAAAACTTCAGGTTAGGCACAGGTCAATACAGTGGTCTCCCAGAATGCCAACGGGTGATGACCTCTTTGTGACCAGGAGAGGAGAATGGCTCCTCCCCATTACTTTGAGCAAATGTGGCAGGGCCGGCCACAGAAAGGACACGGTGCTTTTTCTTTGCTCTATGGTACCTCTGACACTTACTCCTTAAGCTCTTCTGTCTGGCACAGAGCATGTCATCTGGTAAAGTCACTTGCATTGCTGTTAGGAAACCTTGCATTATTTAACTTGGCCTGCATATCAATGTATGTGTCTGAGTGGGTGCTGTCTCTTCAACTAGACCAGAAGGCCCCATGAGAGCAGGAGACACCCCTTCATCTCTTCTCTTCCCTCTTAGCACAGGGCTGGTCACCTGGAAGTCTTCAGTCCAGTCCTGTTCCTGCTTCGGTGGTCGACAGCTGCTCAGGGTCTTTCCAAAAAGTGCAAAGATTCCAAATCCCCCCTAAGCTCTGGGCCTCTGGGCAGAGGGGCCTTCATGGTTCTTCTGAAACTCTGTCTTTCTCTGTACAGGCCTCTGACCCTAGATCTCTCAGGTGTGTCTCTGTGCCAATGTCTCTGTGAGTAAATGTCTCCTAGTCTCTGGGAAATGAGGGTGGGGCCAATGCAAACATTGCAGCTGAATAGAATCTTTGTGGCCTAATGATTTTAGAAAACGATTTGCACGGCAGGCTTATTATTTGGAGGATGGGAACCAGCTGTTCCCCCTCTCCCTGACGGCAGGAGAAGGGGTGGATGAGGGTAGCATTTGGAGAGACTGAGGTTTCTGACCCATAAAGGCAAGTGATACAGGAAGTTGAGGCCCTAGATTTAGGGGGTGGCATCCTCTCTAAAACGCTCAAAGAGCAGATCACCTACCATATACACTAGAGCTCTTTTTGGTTCCAGGGGACCAGGTGTCAGGGCTCTAGGCTCAGGAGTTACTAAGAATGGAGTCACAGCAAGGTGAAGCCCTGCTAGAGCATCCACAGCTCTCTGCCGGGGCCAAGATAGTGTCTCCTGATGTATGAAGGGGCTGCTCCCCGCCCACACAGAGCTACTGAGACGCTGAAACAAGAGAACTTATGTACTTGTCCCCAGGGATGGTACCATGCACCTGGCTACTCAGTAAATTTTAGAATCTACGTGGACACATCAAGGGCAATGTGGTGATGAGACCTAGATCCTTTGGGGGTAAGAAAGGGAACTGGAAATCTCCCAGGCCCGCACCTCACAAGGCCTGGCATAGACACCTCAGGAGCCTACTTCTCCTTCCTCAAGGGGGCCTCTGCTTCCTTCCCCAGACTGTAAGTAGTGGGTTCCGCTCTCTTTCTACATCTCAGCTGCCCCACCTGCTCTGCCCCTGCCCATCAGAGACTGTCCCCAGCATCTCTCCTCCCTGCTCTCTCTGCAACAGATCCCTGGGGCCTTTTGTGTTTTAAGGACTTTAAGGCTACCCTGGACAGGGAAACAAGCAGCAGGGTTTGTGGGGCGGTGGGGTGGGGGTGGTCACCAGAATAACAACTGTGGGGAAGCCTCAAAGGGTCAAGAGAGTAGAGTTCCAGTTGCCCTTGGCATTCATTGAAATGGAAATGGAGCTGGGGCAGCCATTCTCAGAACCCTTTCCCAGACTCCTTTTCTTCCATGGTCCCATGGACATTGCTTCATTCTTTCCCTCTTTTATGCCTGAGCTTGGCGCTCCTATGTTCCCCAGCAAGGCGCCTTCATGCTCAGCTCCCACCCCTGTCTTCTGTCCTCATCATCAATAGGCCCTGAGGGTAGCAGAGACCCTCTTAGGGTGAAATAATAGGCATCGCAATTCCATCATTCACATTCGCCTGAACTCAAGTGGGTCATTTACATGAACCCTGGAATGGCAATGCTGGGAGGGAGTGTAAGGATCATCTGGGTCATCCCTTCCCCCTGTCCCTACCCTTTCAGTGGAATAGAGAAGGAAACCAAGGCCCAGAGAAGGAAAGGGAGCTACCCAAAGTTATACAGTGAGTCAGAGGCAGAGCCTGAGGGCCATTCACTGCTTTTGATCAGACTTTTCAATTTTGAGGGTCGCTGATCTGGGCTCCTGAGAGTCTTAAAGAGTACAGCAGAGCTAACTCCCACCAACTTTATGAAGGGGGTTTCAGAGCAGGTTTTCCCCTAGCTACGGGGCAGCATAGGCAGTCCCTCAAGGCTCAAGGGAAGGAAATTCCCATCTGCTGCTGGCCTACTGCGTGCAAAATACTCCCATATTGGCTCTTTTCTGTCATCCTCATGACAAACCTGCCTAGGAGGAAGGCAGCATTACTTATTATCCTCATTTTCCAGATAAGGAAACTCAGTGTAAGAAACATCAAGGGACACAAGTAAATAGGTCACATATCTAGAAAGTGATGGTCTGGGCTCAGAGCCTGTGCCCTATTATCTACATCCCACTGGCATAGAGGGCTTCACAGAGCACATCTAAATCATGCCCCAGCTCTGGCCCATGCTCCTTTCCCTTTCCACCTCCAACCTCCCTCCAATCCACATGGTGTGACTCAGGTGGGAGTGGCTGGGTGAGGGATGCACAGAGCAGTGCTCCTGAAGACACCTAGGTCTTGACTCAGCCACCTCTGACTACCCCAAAACAGGTAGATGTGTGTGTGTGTGTGTGTGTGTGTGTGTGTGTGTGTGTGTGTGTGTGTACATATGTGATAGCTGGATATCTAGGTCAATTTGTTTTTGTGCATGAGGCTCTGGTTCCGTACATGTGTTTGAGTCAACACATTTTGGGCTCCATTTGTCTAGGTCAAGATAGACATCTGGAGCTCTGTGTGATTGTATACATGTGTCTGTCCACATGTGTCACTGTGTCAATGCGTGTGTATTTCTTTGTGTAAATATGTGTCTGCCCTGGTACACCTACAGACTGTGTGTGTTCCTGATCTTAAGCAGGTCCAGCGATCTCTGCAATGTCTAGGTGTGGATATGGCATCTATTCTAGTGCGGGGCCTATTTACATGAAATTTATGCAGGTGGTCAGGTCTGCAGAATACTGATTTATACAAGTTGCTTTGTCTCCAGTGGCACGATTGCCCGGGTCTCTTTGTGCAGCTGGGGGCATGTCTACACACACGTGTCCAGGTCTAGGGCTGTGTGTGATGGCCATATATATTGCACACTCAAATATGTCAGCACATGGGTCCATAGCCACAGGCGCCTGGCACTCAGGGGCACTGTGCACACTCAGACCCGATGTCAATCTCCATCAGTGAATCTCAGCAGTCACCAACATCCCCCAACTTCCATGACCTGTCTCGGGCGCTGAGGAATCAGGATCCATTGGGTGTGAGCATCCCTATTACACCCTACCAAGTGTACTAATCCCCTTGGGGAAGTCATTACCAACAACCATACACAGCCAGAGTTGCTTAATCACTCTTAAGAAATTTCTTTATAATCCAAGTAAATTACTTTAATTACTTGCAACTACCAATTAGTGTTTGAAGATTTCCCTTCCAGAGAAACAAGCCTCCTGTGCTGGGCTTCCAGTCCCCTCCTCCTCCGGGATGAGGGCTGCTCACCTGGCTGCCCCTCCTACCAGGCGCCAGGCTGCCCCCTTTCCGCCCACAGGGCCAGGCCACAGTGGCTCAGCTCCTGGCTTTGCTTCAGGGGGACTCAGTTTCTCATTGGCACATACTGCCTTCTCACCCTGAGACCTGTGCCCAAGGAGGTTTTAGCATAAGCAAGCCCCAGCTCAGCCTCTCCCAGCTCACCCCATGGGGCCTGGCTCAGTGCAGATTTATTCCAGGCTCTGCTGTTAGTGGCCAGAACTTTCCTTCTCTGGGTCTTTTTCCTCCCCAGCCAGCCCCTGCCTCTCCAGCTATGCAAGAAAAAAATGGTTTCTGCCTCTGAGCCCTTTGCACAGAATGGACACAGTGGCTGCAGGCATCTCAGGGACAAGGACTCCTCCAAGTCAGGCTGCCATGCGTTTTTGCTGAAGCCCCAGAAGAGGTGCTGGCCCTACCCAGCATTCATGCCCAGCCATGGAAATTCTCAGAGTAAAAGCAGCATGCTGTCAAAGGAGGAAGAGGAACACTGGCTTTGGTTGGAGTCCTGGCTCTAGTTCACCTTAGCTGCACTTCGCCACTCCAAGCCCCAGTTTCCGGATGTGTGAAATGTGGAAGATGACACTGACTTCACACTGGTGTGTGAAGATTAACCCCCTCCCCTTATGGCACCATCGGGGCACACAGTACATACTAATTCTCAATGTGCCAGGAACAGAAACACTCAGAAAGAAACAACCACGTTGCTGCCTTTGGGAAGCTTCCTGTCTCACAGGAAAGATTGGGACATGTGGAGAATTAACTGGAATGAAGGGGATTTTGCCCTGCAAAAGAGACACATAAAGTATTGAGGGCAGTCAGGAAAACAAAAGCAGTAAAGACAGGCTTATTAAGGAGGCCGTTTCATTTGGAACTCAGCACACCACCTAATTCCTGTTTGTCCCTCCCCAGCTTCATTTAGACCTTGGTCACCTGGGCAGGGGGTGTCTTCATGGGCTGGATATTGTGTGCATACTATATAGGAAGTTACAAGACACCCCTCAGAGCTGTTCCTGCTCATTTGTGTGCTGGTGTGTGTGTGTGTGTGTGTGTGTTTGTCTGTGTAAAACTTGGAGCAGGAAAGAGTAGGTGAAGACAAGGAAAGAAAAGAAGGTGCCAGGAAGAAAGGCTCTGCCCCCCTCCTCCCCGCCAGCTCCTCTTTCACTCTTCCCAGTGCTAGGCAGTAGCCCCTGATCCCCGAGCACAAGTGGTGCAACTCCCCACCACTGGCCCCCTTAAAATCCCCCTCTTTCAGAGCCCCTGGATGGCACAGTTGGTTAAGTGTCCCACTCTTGTAGGCTTAGGTCAGGATCTCACAATCAACCATGACATTGATATGCTGATAGCATGGAGCCTACTTGGGATTTTCTCTCTCCCTCTTTCTCTGCCCCTCCCCTGCTCATGATCTCTCTCTCTCAAAAATTAATAAATAAACTAAAAAAAAAAGACCCCTTTCTTCCACTCAGCTCCCCACCCTCTGTTCATGAGACAGCTCCCAGATACTCCTTCTGATTTCTTTCCATTGTTATTGGGACATACCATTCCCAGAGCATTTGCTCTCCCTATGCCCCATTACATTTTCCCCATAATCCTAACAACTAACTGCTATTAATATCTCTGTTTTAAAGATGAGGAAACTGAGGCACAAAGAGATGATATGACTAATCTAAAATTAACTGTGTTGGAAGATAGCTCTTTAACTCCTAGTCGCTTGGCTGTATAGCCTGGCCCCTGGGGGGGGGGTCCCTGTAGCCATTTGAGGGGCAGGGCTGGGGGACTGAAAGAGAAGGCAGCTTCCTTGTCTGGGAGCTTGGGATCACTTGGGCCCCTTTAGGCTTCAGTTTCACTGGCCCTCCCCTTTCCCTGCCTCCATGGGAGATGAGGGAATCAGCAGCGTTCTGGGCAGTTGGTAGGGCTGTGGGGTTTAATTAACCGTTTCCCAAGAAGCTTTGAAGATGAAGGTTCTCCATGAGGGAGGAGGGAGAGGGGCAAGCCAGCTTGCAGGTAGGCAGAGCCACCAATGAATTGGGGCCCCAGGTTGTTATTAAGGAAAAATCCCCAGTTTCTGGCCTCCACTCTACCCACTCCCTTTCAGGTGCTGCCAGTGGGCTCTGTACTTCACAAGCTTTCTGGACTCCATACCTTACCATGTCTGGGCATGCTTTCTGAAGGTGTGCACTCTTGGTGTAAGGGGGAGGGGCTGACACTCAAGTCTCTGGCAGGAAAATAGGGAAGAAGAGGAAGAACCCAGGCTGGAGGCAATGCAAGTCCCAGGGTCCATATGGAGAGGAGAGTGGAGGTGCTACTCAAACATCCTGTCTGTAACCCTGGGGAGGGAGACTGCTGGTCCCTATCTTGGCTCAACCAAATGTCTGCAATGTGCCCATATGTGGACTTGATCAGAGGTCCAGAAAGATGGCTCTTGATTCAGTGCCTTGTGTCCTCAAAAGGCCAGAACAGTGTTTGAGATGCTTTTCCCCGGGAAAACCAGGTAGAAAATAAAGATCCTTCTATCTACAAGTCAGAAGGTGTTCACCATCAGCCACTTCCTTGATCTCTTCTTTGTCTACCTCCCTCTATCCCAGTGTACCCAGAGCTTACAGTCTAGTTAGGGGGACAGAGTTGTAATAAGATACAATATGGCTATTAAACCACGCATTCCTCTTCTGGGTTAACTATCCTACAGAAGTACTTGCACATGCACAGTGATATATGAAAAAGCATAGAGCATATAAGACAGGCAAATTGTATACAGCCTAAATGGCCATCAACAGGGAATTGGTTTAATAAACTATTTCATACTATGGGATCCAATGAGGCTTTCAAAGGAATAAGATACATTGACACATGCAGAATGGAAAGATGCCCCACACCCACCATCAAGGTTAAAAAGTAATTGTAAAACATGTGTGCATATAGAGTAGGACCCGATTTGTGAAAAAAATGAAGCTATACATTTTTGCATTTACTTATGTATGTGTGAAGATGCACAGAACAAAGCTCTGGCTTTTCTTGGGCCCCCTACACTGCTCCTCTAGTGATGGCCGGTAGATGGGAGCCTGATGCTTCGTTACTGACCTTTGTCATCTTGGTGCAACAATAGCAAAACTACAGGGCAAGAACAAGAGGTAAGAAAGTGCCTATTCTGGGTCAGACCCTTGCTAGGACTGAACATGTTTCCCGAGGATGGCTAAGGTGCTCAACACCGCTGGAAGTCATCCATCCTGATCCCTGCCTCGACCCCAGATGGCTTCCTCACTTGCCTGCCAAGCAGAGTCTCCCCCAGCTGAAGGCAACTGTCCGGCCTGTGGCCTGGCATAGCTTCCTTCCTTAGTCAGGAGCCAAGAGTATGCAAGTGAGTGTGTGCTCTGTGAACCATGCTATGCACTAAAGGGGACCTGGTGGACCAGAGGACATACAGTGTCTGTCCCCACTGTCTGATGAGGGATGAAGGAGAGAGGGTCTGGAGGGCAGACACGGAAACCAAACTGGGTCACCTTGAGCTGAAAAGAAGTTTATACTGAGGACTCCTGGAGGGATACTCTCAGAACCCATGGGAGCTGCAGAAGCAAACCTGAGAGAAAGCAGAAGTCAGGGAAGGTCTGAGCATCCAAGAAACAGGAAACACAGTGCCTGCCTTTTAACCAACATGGGCTGGCCAGGACATCTTTGCTACCAGGGAGCCTATATAGAAAACACCCACCCTTCCATCGTGGCTCTGGCTTGAAGAGGGAGCATCCTTTTGGCTGAGTTTCAGTAACACATCAACCCTCTTGAGTTAAAGCAGTTGCCTTAGATTATCCTCTACTAAGACAACATAAAATGAGAGAGGTAATTTCTCCAAAAGAAATCAGGATACCGTGGGGGGAGATGGGCAGCCCCAAAATGACAAATAACCATGATAAGGGAAGCTAGGACACAGACCAAAAATGCTGTCTGTGCTGAGGGCATGGTTGCACAGGGCCTGTGGGGAGAGTCAGTGTTGAGCACCTCTTTGGTACCAGCCCTGTACTGGGCTCTTTCCACATGTCATCATCTTAACCTCAGTCCTGAGACACAGACATTATTACCTCCATATACAGATGAGGATCTGGAGGCTCAGAGATGGGGAATGACTTGTCCAGTGTCATCATCTGCCAACTGGCTGAATCTGGACTTGAACCCAGGAGTCTGACTGTATGCTCCTCCTACCCAGTCCCAGGGATGTGGGAAAAGCTGCCGCTGTTTTTTGAGCTGCCCCACGGGATCTGCCTTGAGAGCTCTGTATCGGCAGCATCCTCTTGACTTTCTCTTCTCCCTCCTTTTTCATCCCCTGCCTCCATAACTCAATCCTCAGCAAATCTCTGAGCTCAATTTAGAAAGGGTGCTTGAGGCCTTTGGTGCCAGCTGACTTGTGGGCAGAGGCAGGGTGAGCTGTGGTCACATATTCCCTGGGGGCTCTCCCACTAGATCCCTGCAAGGCTGGCTGGAATCCCTTGGCTGGGGGCAGGGCCTGAGAGAAAACTTCATCCCATGGGGGAAAAGAGTAAGAATTCCTCCAATTCCCATTTCTCCTCTTCTGCCTACCGCCTCCAGTAACACTGAAGCAGACAGCAAGGGGTACCTAGAAAGCAGGGGGAGTGGAAGATGGCCACAGAAGGTAACCCAAGCTACCTTGGGAATAAGAAGCCAAAGGGTGGGCTCCTGGGTTCCCTTGTTACCTTCCTTTCCTCTGAGCTGCTGTCCAGTGCCTGATTGGCCACTTTGGTGGCACTTCTACCTCCATCCTCTCTCCCATGACTGCCAGGGCACAGCTATCAAGACACAAGTCCTTTCCAGGCACTCAGCCTCATCGTGGGCTCCTGGCTTCTCACTCCCACTAGGTGTGTTGCCCTTTTAGAGAGGTGAGTCTTGGGGGACTCTGGGTGGGTCTTTTCAGGGCCCCAGGCAGATCTAGGCCACTGGCTTTGAGGTCTACACTATCTGTCTACAGCCATGGCTCTGAAGGATTAACAGTTCTCTGGACTCTGCACTTAGAAATACTTGATCTGGGGCACCTACGTGGCTTAGTCGGTTGAGCATCCAACTTCAGCTGAGGTCATAATCTCATAGTTCATGAGTTCAAGCCCCACATTGGGCTCTGTGCTGACAGCTCAGAGCCTGGAGCCTGCTTCAGACTCTGTGTCTCCCTCTTTCTCGGTGCTTCCTCTGCTCACGCTCACTCTCTCTCTTAAAAATAAGTAGTAAAGTAACCTAAAAAAAAAAAAAAAGAAATCCTTTACCTGTTCCCCGTGGCCCATCACCCATGTGGCAAAAGTGGAAAATTTCAGCCTGGGTGAAAGTTCCTTCCTGTTCTGACTCTACCGAGTCACCCTGGGCAATGTGAGAAGGTACAACATGGCAGGTGGTGGGAAATAAATAGGTCAAAGAGACCTGCTGTGTTCCAACTCTGCCCCTATTGGCAATATGACCTGGGGTAAGCACCCCCCCCCAGCTTCCCATTGCAACCCCTAGATCACAAGGTTGCTCTAGGCTCCAATAAGTCAAAGGATGTAAATAAACTCTAACAAAAATAATTTACTGGGTGCTCACTATGTGCCAGACACTATTCTAAACACTTTATGAGTATTAACTCATTGAAGCCTCACAACAACTCTGGGACCCAGGGACCTATTGTTTTGTGATGTCACAGAAAATTGGAAAGCGACCTAAGGCACAGAGAGACTAGCACCTTGCCCCAAGTCACAGGACTAAGAAGTAGTAGGACCCAATTTTAAACCCAGGTGGCCTGGCTTCTGAACCATCACTCTTAACCACTGTGATATACTATAAAAGACTGCCCAGGCCTCGGTATTATTCTGCAATAAGTGCCTCTAACTAAGGCTGGTTGTGACTGGAGCTCTTAAGAGAGGAGACTCTTAAGGAAGATTTGGAAATGAACAAATAAGGACCTGCTTTCTGAATCTGGTAGAGGTCTGCAGAGGTCAGCTGTACCTCCTCTGACTAGGGTGGTGGGACCCTTCCCCTCCACAGCCCTGGATTTGAGGGAGCATCTGGGTGGCTCCAATATGCTCTGGCTACAGGGGGCGGGGAATGGGTAGTGGGGCAAGAGCAGCGGGTGAGCCAATAATCAGAAGCAGCGGGCCTGCCCGGGCACAGCCCAAGTGCTTGGCTCACTCCTACACAGCAGCAAGCGCCTGCTGAAAGGGCCCTGCTCCACCCCGGAGCTACTGGTGGTGGTGGCAGCGTGATGATGGAGAGCCTGGGAAGCCCCTCCCCAGGGGCCAGCTGTCCCCCACTCTGCTTTGATAGCTGGGTCCGAGTGGCAAGATCTCAGTCCAGCAGCTCCTCTGGCATTGCACACATTCTTCCTGGCCAAGAAGGAACGCAGAGAGCTAACAGGATCCAGATGTGGGACTTTGCTGGGCTTGAACCCCAAATACCCCACATACCAGCCAGGCCACTGAGAAACCTGGAGATGCACAGGAGGGCTGCCGGAGACTCCTGGCCTCCTCAAGGGCCTGGAAGCCAGCCTCCAACCCCTGTAGTCATTCTCTAGGGTCCCTCTAGGGACTTAAGAGTTGGGTTCAGGCCTCAACTCCCTCTTTTGATTTCATGCTTCATTCTCATGCTCAGCCAGCTGAGCAAATCAGCCCCCTCCCCATGGGAGTTGGAGAGTCTGGTGGGTAGCTCAAGGAAGCCCACCCAGGAGGTTACGTCCTCCTGTGTGAATCAGAAGCTCCATTCCCGGACACTGGTGAGTCAAGTAGCCAGCCCGAGCTGGTCTTCTTTGTGAATGGAGGGCTTTGGGCACCCGTGAGGTCTACGGGTCACAAGACTTGAACGTCAGCCCCAGATCCCCTGTGTCCTTGTGCCACTTGTGCCTTGTGTCACGTCAGTTTTCTAGAGCTCAGTTACACAATCTCCATGATGAGACCATTCGTGGGCAGTTCTATCATGTGAAGAACATGAACCCTGAGCCTGAGAACTGAAGCTGGCACCTGATGGCACAGAGGGAAAGAAAGCCAACTCTCCAGAGAGCTCATGTCCCTCATTCTTACATGTTTCCTTTGCCCTCAGGGCCAGGCTACACTAAGCAGGAGGAAAGGGGCTGGCCAGGTGTGTCTAGGCCCCTGTTGCTAGAGATAGAGGGCTGGGAAGGAAAAGGGAGTAGGCAAATCTGAAGGCCTCCTTGCACATGTACCTTTAAGAACTGTTGCCACTCAGCCTATGGCAGTGTGTTCATCAATATGCTGTGATCCCAGACCAGAGGCACTCTGTGAATATGTGGCAACACAGGGCACTGGATAAATGGATTATAATATAATGAGATGGGCTCTTAAAAGGTCTCCCTATCCCCACAGCTCTTTTCCAGCCTCCAAAGAGCCTGGAGAGCCTGAAATTGCACCATGAGCACTTTAGAGTAAGTTACTATTTGCCATTGACACCGTGATGTGAATTAGTTGATTAGCTGGCTGGGGTTTTAGGAATAGGGAGTGTGAGGAAACATTTCAGAGGCATGAAAGGCTGCCTAGAAGGGTAGATCTGGGCCTGACTTGGGTGCAGGGGGAAACAGTGCTAGGCTTCCAAAATGTTGAGCACAGACTGAGAGCTGACAGGGCGGGGGCTAAAAACCAGAAGACCTGGGTTCCAGTTCTGCCATTGCCATGGACCAAGTTGTATGATCGCAGTCAGGTCATGTTCCTTTTCTGAACTTCTGTGTCTTCCTTTGAGCATTAGGAGGAGCCTTCCCTGGATGAGGCAAAGGCAGGTAGACTGACCTCTAAGTGCTACTCAAGAATAGCATTCGAGGATTTTAATTTCTCAACGCAGCTCTGAGCTGGGCCTAGCCTAGGGGTCCCCAGTGGTCCTGACAAAGCAGGGGAAACAGAGTCTTGGTAAGAGGAATAAGAGAGGGGCACCTGGGTGGCTCAGTCAGCTAAGCGTCCGACTTCAGCTCAGGTCATGATCTCACAGTTTGTGGGTTTGAGCCCCGCATCGGGCTCTGTGCTGACAGCTAGCTCAGAGCCTGGAGCCTGCTTCGGATTCTGTGTCTCCCTCTCTCTCTCTGAGAAATAAATTAAAAAAAAATAAAAGAGGAATAAGAGAAACTCTGGGCCACAGGGATGGGGACTACGGGGTTCTTGCTTTGTGGGAGACCCAATTCCTCATCTACACAAGTTCAGAAAGGTAGCTCAAGAAAGAGGAGAGGGAATGAGATGGCTAAGCCTAGTCTATCCCCGTCACCGCACTCGCTTTTAAAATAAAACCCATTTATATATAAATGTTGGCCTGATGCCCAGTCTCTGTAGAAAATCTTTTCTGTATTAAATGCTACAATGAATTAAATTAACCATAATAATTTCTTTGTGAATGGAAACACCTCTCTCTCTCTCTCTTTCTCTCTCTGTCTCTCTTTCTCCCCCACCCTCCCTCCTTTGTGACACGGTTTTGATCAGGTTTCTCCCCTTTCAACTCCAATACTGCCTGACCCTCCACCCACCCCACCCCTTACTCCCCACCAGCATCAATGCCCTCCCAACAAATGACCAGTCCTGTGAGCCCTTCCCAAGATTAAACTGGTGCCTCCTGGTGCCCAATGTGGGACAGAAATCAGTCAGCCCAGCAGGACTGAGGGCTGAGGACATGCCTTGGGAAAACATGTGCCCACCAGGGCTTCCATATGAGGCTTTTTTGGCTGTGGGATACTTCTCTGAGCCTCACTTTCTTCCTCTGTAAACTGGCACGAGTGATATTGAGTCCAGCCGACTAATGGTAGGAAACTGGAAGGGCGCACACACATGTGTGGTGGCAGGCAGTGCAGGAGAGAGGTAGATGTGAATGTGGGCATTTGTGGGGCATGCCTGAGAATACCTGTGCCCACAGGGGCATCTCCAAGTGTGGGTGCCTGGACCTTGGCTCATCCTCATATGTTTAGCCATGTGTGTACATGGCAGAACACGAGCGCACGAGAGTCCTGATCTGCAGGGAACCTACCCAGGGCTAGGCCCTGTACATGCTGAGAGAAATCAGACATGGGCTCAGCCTTTAAGGCACTCACAGATGCTGTGCATGGAGCAGTCAGAAGTGGGGTGATGACTTCTAGCTGGCAAGAAGCAGGGAAGGCTTCCTGAGGGTGATAGTTTTTAACCCCGGGGGCCAGAAGAGGGATCCCAATAACAACAGTCTTTCTCATGGACACAAAGCTTTGCATTTTCAATGCCCTTTTATAGGCATTATGTCACTTCTCCCACACATCAGGCCTATAAAGTATGTTGCTATTATCCCCATGTTAGAGATGAGAAGACAAAGGGTTTCAAGCTTCTGGCACCAGCTGAGTCTACAGCCACAGTCTGGACCCAGCCACCCCACATTTCATCTCTGCCAGGCCCAGAGGCCCTTGGCACCCACATCCAACATGGTGACCCCAGTTTTCAACCTGTGGCTCAGGTAGCTTTCCCCTGCTCTTAACCACCACCTCACAAGGGTAAAACCTTGGGGGAGGACATTCTTTCCATGGCTTACTGTCCCTCGTCTATATCATAAGAGGTGCCTAGAACACAAGCCATATCCCTCAAAAGTGTCAGGCCATTGTGTACTGTCAGGTCTCTCCCCACACTGTTTCCTCTGCCTCCTTGTCTGCCTCCCATACACCTACTAACCTTGAAAGTCTCCCCGGTGCTTAGTTAAAACTCTGTCACTGCTTCCCTTGCACTGCCTCCCTGAACTTGGAACAGTCTCCCAGCATGATACCTAAATAAGACATTTGAATTATCAGTGGACATGTCTGGTGTCTCCCACCAGATCATGAGCCCGTAAGGGCAGGGATGATCTCTGACACATTTCTGTTTCTCCACAACTCAGCAGAGCCAGACACTGAGATGTTTGTGAAAAGAAAGGAGGGAGGGAGGGAGGGAGTCTTTCCAATATAGAGTAGACTGGGGTATTCACAGCCTTCATTCTAGCAAAAACTGTTGAGACAGATGAACATTTTATACTTCTAAAATATATCAGCTTTGAAAAGATGAAGTCAAGGCATGGGGCTGCCATCAAGTGCAAGTTTGAAACAGGAAAGAAGAGTGTGCTATGGCTGGGGCTAGTGATGGGAAATGGATGATTACCAAGGTGGTAATGTCTTCCTACCAAGGCTGAAGAGACTCTGGAAAAGTCAGGTCCCAATAGCCATTGAGCACAGCAGGCAGATGTTGCAGGCCCCAATATGACCAGCCCCATAGACAAAGGCAGATTTATTTCCAGGAACTGAAATCCTCTGAAACTTCATGGATGGGGACATCCAGGTGTCTGGGAAGGGGGTGTCATCTGGAGTCCCACAAGAAGGTAAGGGTAGAGGTATGGAAGCAGTCCCTGATCCTGTCCTTTTACTTTCACTCCACCCTCCTTGTCCTGAAACTTGTGGGTACTGGCCCAGTCCTGGGGATGATAGGCTTATGGCTGGCTCCTGATCGCATAGACGTCCAGCTGGGGCAGAAGTCAGAGAGGTTAGCAAAACCGTCTCCCAAGCCGCCAGCCCCTTGGAGGCTCCTCCACAGAGGGCGGCCATTGGGCCCACATAGGAGGGAGACCAGGCAGTGGGGCTGGCCCAGAAGAGTTTGGTAGGATGCCAAAAGGCCTGCCCTGGCACAGAGATGTGAGTGGATGGCCGTTGCAACTGGTCTAATTGCTGTCTCATTGGCTCTCCCAGGGGCTTATTCCAGAGCCAAGCAAAGGAAGGTTTCTGCTGTGAGACTTGAGGGAGCCTGAGGAGAGAGAGGTGGAGGGCCCGGCACTTTGAAAGGCATTGACAAACCCCAGCATGCCCAGGGCAGAGACCCAAGTTGGGGGTGGGAGGGGGGAGGGGAAAAGGGAGAGAAGGAGCCAGGAGGGACGAGCCTGACGTTCCCATCATGTGCTCTTGGCTCCCCCTTGACCCTGTGTCTCCCTCTAGCTGGTGCTCTGTATCTCCATTTCCCAGGGTCCTTGCTGGCCTGTCCCTACTTCTTCAACTGCACTTGCTACTTGAGACCACTGCTGTCAGCCTCCCATCTCTACTTCAGCTCTCACTGGACCTCAGAGGTCTGTTTACAAAAAATCAGTGGATGCTTTTCTATCTCAGAGGATCTCTCAGCTATGTTGGATACTTGTGATCACCTTCTGCTTCATGAAACGTGCTACTTCCAAATTCCATACTCTCTACTTAGAGGTGGCTTTCCGGGTTCTCCTCTTACTTCTTTGACCAGTCTTTCTCAGTCTCTTCCCCAGGTCCCTATTCTTCAGCATGCCACTTAAGTACTGGGTCTCTCAAAGTGCCACTCACGAGCCTCTCCTCACAGATGGTTCCTGGGCAGGGTCAGTGACTCCTGTGGCTTCTACCACCTCTTCTTGGCAAGTGAATTCCAAATGTCATCTCAGCCTGGGCCACTCTCCCTAGCTCCCGTCAGTATAGACATTTACCTGGTGGTCATCTCCAAAGACACATCAAATGCACCTCACCCCAAACAGAACTTATGCTCATGGGCCACATTTTTGCCCATTTCATTTTTCAAAGGGAAGCCCCACAATCCACCCAGGCTCTCAAGCTAGAAACCTTTGCTCCTCTTTCTCCCTCACCCCTCACATCTAATTAATTACCATGACCTGCCAATTTTACCTCCTTAATAGCTCTGGAATCCATCCCAAGCATTCCATCCCGACAAGCACTGCCCTAATTCAGGCCTTTATTATTTCTCAGCCGTCAGAGTGCGTCCTCCTCTGACCAGCCTCCACACTGCAGTCAGAGAGACCTTTTCTGCAGACAAATCTGGGCATGTAATTCCCCAGTTAAAATACACCAGTGACTCCTCATCATCCCAGAGTAGAGTCTAAGGTCCTCAGCCTGATTCAAAAGGGCCCTGCTTACTTACCTCATCACCTAGCCCTGGCATATACCAGGCTCTTCACGTCACACTCAATACTCCCAGCCTCCTCTTTAGCTGGCAAACTCCTAATGATGTAATCAGCTTGGTAGGGTGGTCAGGATCGTGAACTCAGGAGTCCGCCAAGCTAGGCAAGTCACTTACCTTCTCTGCGCCTTGGTTTCCATATCTGTGAAATGGGGCTATCAACAGTTTTCCTCCCACAATGCTGTATTCATCCCAAAGGGTGTTAATTAGATCATGCTTGTAAAGCACTTAGAATAGTGCCTGACACATATTAAGTGCCCTATAAGTGTTAGCTGTTCTTAGCTATTATTCCCTCTTCAAGGACCAGTTCAGACATTACCATCCTTGTGAAGCCACCTTCTCCTCTGAGACGAAGATAAGTGGCCCTCTTCTTGGCCCCTAGAGCCCTGGCTACATTCCATCATGGCACTTGAGACCATCTGCCGACTGCTTGACCCTCCTCCCCTGCTACTTGATATCAAGGACTGAGGTCTAATTTATCTTTGCACCACTAGCCCTATCCCAGGACCTCTTATTTGAGATTCAGACCAGCCTGATACTATGAATGTCATCTCCATTCTGCAGATGAAGAAACTGAGGCTCGGGGAGGGAAAGGGAATTCCCCAAGGTCACATAGCTAGAAACTGGCAAAACATGGATTTAAGCCCAGGTTTGCATGATTCGAAATCCCATGATCTTTCTACTTTACCTAACTGCCTTGGAGGACAGGGTCTTGAAATCTTATCCCAGAAGGAAGGACTGAAGGAAGTAATGAATGCTCTGCCTGGAGGAGAGACAACTCAGGGGCAAGGACAACCCTCTCCCACCCATCTGTTTGAAGCTTACTGGTACTGGTATGTGTGTTTCAATGGTGGTGCCAACACATGTGTTGGACACGTGTGTGATGACGTCATGCCAGAATGCTAGAGATGAAAACCCAGAGATGAGTACCTTCATCTCAGAAACTCTACTTACCTCTGTACAGTGTTCCCGAGTTTATGAAATGCTTTTTCATGCCATTTGGTCATTTGATCAGCCTCACACACCTGTAATGAGGTAGCCTTGGCTCTGATGGAGCAGTGACTGACCCCAACTCACCCAACTCAGAAGTGGCAGAGCTGGGACTCCATTTAATCAACACATAAAGTCTTGAGCAAGCCCCATTTCCTTTTAGCTGGAGGTCTCAGGAGAAGAGGGCTATGGCTGGGGGGGGGGTTCTTACCCTAAGAAACAGGTACATGAATGTTGTAGTGGTTTGGGGGTGTCCTAGCTAGAGGGAGGAGAGACAAACTAGAGGGCCTCTAAGACTCAGTGTTCTCATCCACCAATGGGGATGAAACCCCCAACCTCACATGGTAGGTGTCAGTCTCAAATGAGATGATACATATAAAATAACAGGAAAAAAAAATAATCAGACAAATGTGTGGTGAATGGTAAGCACCCAACAGATACAACATTGTGTACCAATTCTTGGAGCACTTGTCACTGTGTAACTGTGACAAAGGTGTTTGAGGGAAGTCACCACGTCAAGAATAGGCAGAGCTAAGTTTTGAATTACCCCCTCTGTCCCTTACCAATTGTAGGACTTTGAAAAAGACCTGCTACATCTTCCTTGCCTCACCTGCATGATAGAGATGATCGTGTGTGCCTTACAGAATTGTCGTACATGATAGTACAGGCGTGGACTGGTTGGCATGGGAGCAGACACCATTCATGACAGACACAGTGATTAGGACTTTGGAGTCATACCACCTGGGCTCCAAGCCCAGCTTCTTTACCTAGGAGCTGTGTGTGCCCTTTCAAGTCACTTCTCTGTGCCTTGGCTTCTTCCTCATGGAGCAGGTTGCAAAGATTAAATGAGGGAATACATGTCAAGTGCTTAGAACTGCTTCTGGCAGAGAGCACTTGCTCTATGTGTGCTGGTGATTATTGGTATTATTAGACAGAGGCCTGAGAGGCATGAAATAGTGCCCCCCCTTCTCCCAAGGCACTGTGTCCCTTCATGAACAGACATTAGTTGAGGCCGTCAGAACAGATTAGTGGCATTCCTTTAATTCAGCTTCCTAAAGGCACAGAATGACTCCTCCAGGGCTGGGGCCCTGCTTGTAGGGTTGCCATGAGCAAGCCAAACCTTGGCCAAGATGCCCCAGCCTCTCTCCCAGATTAGGCCAGAACTGTCGGGAGCCACTGTGAAAAAGCTTTCTTGGACTTGGAGAGCTCAGAAACCATTATTTGACATTCCACTCCCTCCCTGAGGAGCCACAGGTAGAAATTAGGGAACCAATCCATCTCTCACACAATCTAACTCTGCCCCCCATGACTGTACAGGGTATAGGGACTTGGCTTACTGGGCCCAGCGACAGCAGGGGGCAGGGCAGGGCTGAGGGCCAGCACCTGGTGTCCAGGCCTCATTGGGTGAGTGCCCCCTGAAGTTCCTGTTCTGGCCCCATTTACGGCAGGCTTCCTGAAGACCCAGTGACCCACTCTAGGTTTTCATTGCTTCTCCCAGCCACCCAGACCTAGGTGGGCCTTTGGCCACTGAGAAGGAAGCAGGAGCCCAAGTCTTGGCCCCCCTTGGGTCAGTGCTCTGAGCTGAGCGCTCTGGTGGGGTTTTCACACACAGAAGCTGCAGTCTCAAGTTAGTGGCCCTTCCCCATCAAAGCCCACCCTGCCCCACCCCCAGTGCCGCATGGAGGAAAATCAGGAGAAGCTAAGGAATTGTTTGTAATTAGTGTGTTTTTAAAGGCTTTTCCGTGGGCCTTTAGCAGATTTCTGGGGAGGGCAGCTTGCCAGGGAGCATTGAAATGGAAATCCTGTGTTGAGCCTGGACAGTCTTGGAAGGAGATTCTTCCCAGAGAAAAGGCCAGAAGCCCCGCCCCCAAGGCCCCCATGCGTTGCTGTGGTCATGGCGAGGCTCAGCGATGTGGGGGGCTTTGTGGAATGGCATTCATGCCCACAGGTCTCAGGTCTGCCTCAGGACCCCAAGGTTTAGCCCCCACATGAAAGGCTGCTCCACAGGCCCCCAGCTCCACTGTCCATGACCTCAGGGGCACATCTGTTCTCCACGCTGTACACCCAGAATAATCACCCGCTTTCCCCACTCTGTCAAAAATTGGGGCACTGGCCCTGGAACATGGCACCTCCAGGGTGACCTCCTCTGAAGTGACACAGAAGTCAGGCATATAAGCAGCAATTAAAAGGACACAACAGTCCCTCCTCCCTGAACACCATTTTACAGTTTGCACATCTGCCAGTCCACCTAGTTATCTGGCAACCCAATGAGGCGCTACTGTCTATTATCACATTTTACAAATGGGGCTGGGGGTGACTTGTTCAAATTTCCTCAGCTAGCAGAATCACAGAACTGGGCCTGAGGCTGAGGCCTGTAGGATGTCTCTTCCCACCCCACCCCAGGCCGCCTCTCCCACTTGCTGGCTGACATGCAGGCAGGGCTGTTCTGGTGCAATCCCGGGGCCTTGTGGTCTGGGATCATTTCCTGTGGCCTGAAGTACTTATTTGCAAGTTGTAAGGACTGCCCGTTTTCTGGAGGCCTCGCTGAATGCTTCCAGCTGGGAATTTAACCTTCTCAGACCCAGTTGTGGATCTTGAGAGCTCTCTTCATTCCCACCCGTTTTCCTAGAACCCCTTGAAGTAAATCAGCTGTGTACGGGTGGGGGACAATGGAGGAGCATTGGACTGGGACCCAGAAGACCTGGTCTGGACCGGTTTTGCCACTCACTTGCTCTATGACCTCGTGCAAGTCCCTTCACCTCTCTGACCTCCAATCAAGGCTTAGAAAGTATGCTTCGCTGCCTGAGTTCCAAGCCTGGCCTCTTGTTTTCATTGGAATACGGATGGAACCGACCTCCCTTTTGCAGCTCCTCCGCAGCTCAAGGTCTTAGGAAAAGCAGTGGAATTATTGCTAGGTAGGCCCTTTGGGGACAATGGAAACCAGCATTGGGCAGATGGGCAAACTGAGGCACTGGAAAGGGGAGTGGATTGCCCAGGGCCTTCCAGAGAAGCTGATGGTAAGGTCGAGATTAAAATCCAGTGCAGTCATGGTGGCACCAAGGCTGGCACGTGGGATTTTAGCCTCCTGTAATTTTCCACCAGCCCCCATAAGCCATTTCCCATAAAATAGGAATAACAAATGCATATTTAAAATCCTACATAAAGTGTGAATGAAAACAGCTTCAGAAAATTGTGCTGGTTTTATTTGCCTATAATACCCATCCCCTGAGTAAATGCAGCATGTTTTGGCCTCCGGAGATGCCCAACCTTCCACTACACTGCTGCTGCCTTTAAGGCCCTCCTAGAGGGATGGCAGACAGTGACAGGGCAGGTGTGGGCTCCTCGCTGCTGCCAGCAGCCTCCTCTTTGCATCTGGGAACACACGGCAGCCCTGGACACCTCCTCTCAGCCCCCAGTCCTCCTCAACTGGGAGAGGTTTCTCAAATGCAGGCCCACCTCTGTCCACCTCTGCCCTTACATTGGCTCCAGGAAGACTACAAAAAGGAGAGTCTAAGATTTACAAAAGAGTAAAGGAAAGGAAGTTTCATCAGTATTTAAAAATGTTTTTGGGGGCATCTGGGTGGCTCAGTCGGCTAAGCATCTGACTTTGGCTCAGGTCATTTTCTCACAGTTCGTGGGTTCGAGCTCTGCGTTGGGCTCTGTGCTGACGGCTCAGAGCCTGGAGCCTGCTTCTGATTCTGTGTCTCCCCCTCTCTCTGACCTTCCCCTGCTCACACTGTCTCTCTCTCTCTCTCTCAGAAATAAATAAAATATTTAAAAAATAAAAACAAAAATGTTTTATGCTTGAGAGACAGAAACAAAGAGGGACGAAGTGCACTTAGGGGAGGGGCAGAGAGAGGGAAACACAGAATCTGAAGCAGGCTCCAGGCTCTGAGCCGTCAGCACAGAGCCCGATGTGGGGCTCGAACTCCAGAACCGTGAGATCATGACCTGAGCCAAAGACAGACGCTCAACCGACTGAGCCACCCAGGCGCCCCATTTCATCGGTATTTTAGACCTGACTCTGTGTGTCTTTCCCTAGAAAGGAAGTTTCTGAGTCTGGCCTAGTACACAGAACGTTAAGGAAGCAGGGCATGTTAGAGCTGTAATAGCCCTTGGAGACCTCCAATTCAACCCTCTCAGGTTACAGATGGAGAAACTAAGGCTCAGAGAGGGGGAAGGGCCTTAGAAACCTGGCAGCAGAGGCAGGACTAGAAACCTCTTCTGCCCCTGCAGCCAGTGTTGTGGGTTTTTTTTTTTCCCACCCTCCCTTGTACCCTGCTGCCTCTTGTGCCCACGTGCAGGCTCACCCATGTGTGCGCTAATGCAGGCTGACGGCTGCTGGGAGGGTCACACATGGAGACACGCACCGGCCCATTCACTCTGACACATACCCCAGCTGGCGGTCCCCTGACACATACTCCTCCACCATCCCCACTCACCAGCACCTACCCACCCCCTCACCTCCCTCCACCGTCCTTGCCCAAGAGCAAAACCAGTCCCCACTGCTGAATCACATGCCCCTCCCTGCTGGCTGCCCCTGGGTCTTTCTTTGTCAATATCACTGCCCATAGCTGTGTGCAGAAGAGCTGGGTTTGAAGGTACTCAGGGGTGGGGGTGGGGGGAGCTGGGAGGCCCAGTGCCACAGAGCTGGGATATGTGTGTGTGTGTGTGGTGTTTGTATGTCTGAGGGCTGGATCCAGAAGGCTCCATTGGGAGGCCTGGAGCCTGGCCACACCTTAGATGAAGCAAAACAAGGGGAGGGATCTTTAGCGTTTGGAGAGAACAGGAGAGAAAAGGAGACAGGGCTAAAGAGCCTGCAAAAGAGAAGTCCAAGAGTGGAGGCCCGGAGGCCTAGTCTGGCAGAGGTGGGACTGGTCCTGGAAGAAAAGCTGCCAGGCAGCCATTCAGAAAGTGTGAGCTCAGGGGCCACTGGACATGAGCCTGGACCAGGGTGGGGAAGAGGCAGAAGTGGGGGCAACTCCCTAGAGCCCGGGGTCGGGGGGAGGGAGTTGCTGAGCTGAGGAGAGGCCAGGCAGAGGCCTCTGACTGCAGAGGTACAAGAGTAGTAAGTCTCGGGGCGCCTGGGTGGCTTAGTCGGTTAAGCGTCCAGCTTTCGCTTAGGTCATGATCTCACGGTTTGTGGGTTCGAGCCCCGCGTCGGGCTCTGTGCTGACTGCCAGCTCAGAGCCTGGAGCCTGTTCAGTCTGTGACTCCCTCTCTCTCTGACCCTCCCCTGCTCACGCTGTCTCTCTCTCTCTCTTCTAGAAATAAATAAAAAAAAAAAAAAAAGAGTAGTAAGTCTCTCACGCTGGAAGTGGCTGAACAGCGCCCGACACTCTGGGTGTCGCTACGTGATTACTGAAAGAAAAAGTAAATGGATAAATGAATGAGTGAATGAATGAATGGATTCTGTTTCCCTTTATCATCGGTGAAGAAGCTTACTCCTGAACCCCCCACAGCCAGCGCTGGTCCTGTGGTCCTGTGTGAAAGGATTAAAGGGACTGCTGTCTTGAGACACAAGAATATGAGCCCTTTGGCACTGCTAGCAGTACCCAGTCTCCTGGCACACTGGAGCATGGTAGGTGGGGCCCTGGATCATCTTCTGCCTGGGCTCCACTGCCCCCCGGAACCATCTCATCTAATCTCCCCTCCCCCACCGCAGGTTTTAAATGGAGAAACTGAGATTCAGACCGGGGAATGAATTTTCCAAGATCCCGCAGCCCATTGCTGGCAGAGCTCAGCCTAAAGCTTGCTTTTCTCACCTGCCACGGGCGGCCTGCTGGTTACTGTAGCAGCTGCCTGTCTCTGCTCCCTCTACCACAGCACCCTCAATCTGTGACTCAGTGGCTTCCAGGCCTGGGGGAGACATGGGGAAACCAGGAAGGGCAGAGCAAGAATAAAGGAAGAGGAGAGGTGAACTTCTCTAGGAAAGCAGAGGAGGGGCCGCCTGGCTGTTGATTGGGACAGTGCCTAGAGGCGGGACATGTCTGCCAGAGAACCCTTCTGTCAGCCCTGACACTGCTCAGGACAAACCTTGTGCCCCTCACTCCCAAAGGGCCACGGGGCAAGGTGTGTGTTCCCCACACACCACACCACACCGCGCACACAGATGCACGCACACGCGCGCGGGCGCGCGCGCACACACACACACACACACACACACACAGAGTCCCATCATATATATCCCATTGTGTGACGGAGGCAACGGTTGTGAAGACAGTCTCCATCCCCCGCCTCACAGCAGGGCCTGGCATCAGCTAGAAGGGAAGTACTGGGTGGCTTGGGGGACAAAGGCCATTGGATTCCATACACCACCAATGGATATTTTTCTTGTTAACACACAATGCTGCTTACATAAATGGAACTGGCTAGACACTGTGAGAAACGTTTAGGGCTTAAGAAAAAGCAGGAGGAGGAATAAATAGCCACAAAGCCACAGGGTCCCAAGGGCTGCTTTCCTGAGGATGTTCTGCTCCCCCGCCCTCCCACACTCCCATGAATGGGGGTCTGGAAAGGAGGCTGCAAGGATGGAGCACACTCTCATCTCAGCAGCCCAGACTGCCCCCGCCAGCACACAGGGATTTCCTCTGTGAACAGAACCCAAGGTTCTCCATGGCCCCTGGACTTTCTGCCCAGCGGGCCTAGCACTCCACTACCTTCTGGGCCCAGCTTCCCACCAAGTCCAATCCGCAGGCCGGTTCCAGGCTGAGAGAGCAATGGTTGGACAACTGTCAGGGCCAGGGCCTAAGGGATGTTTCCACCCATCCTGGTTGTTTCCATACAACTCTGACCCTGACTCCAGTCTCAGCCCTAATTCCAGGGATAAAGCAATCCCTGAGACAGCAAGCAGTGGCTTCAGGGGCTGCAAAAAAAAACGTGAAACAAACAATAAAGAAAACCAATTTCGGGGTGCTTGGGTGGCTCAGTTGGTTAAGCGTCCAACTTCGGCTCAGGTGATGACCTAACAGTTCATGAATTCGAGCCCTGCATTGGGCTCTTTGCTGACAGCTCGGAGCCTGGGGCCTGCTTCAGATTCTCTGTCTCCCTCTCTACCCCTTGCTCCCCACCCTCTCTCAAAAAGAAACATTAAAAATTTTAAGAAAAGACAAAGAAAGAAAACTGATTTCATCAGAAGATTCCAAACTACTTTGGCCAAAAGTGGCCAACTTCTTTGTTTCCTCAGCTGGCCCCCTCCACACAGTGGAACATATAGGTAGTATCTTTAAACAGAGGGCCAGGCTGAAATGGCAAAGGCAAATGTGCCACGATGCTTAACCCAAATGGGCGAGAAAATGTTCATGTATACTTAAGAGTAGTTGCACAAGGTAAACGAGAGCAAAGACGACACGATGCTCTCCCTTAAGTGCCCCAGGGCCAAGCCATCCAGGCCCAGGGACTATCTTCTTGATGGTCATCTGTTCCCTGGAACAAATAAACGGTACAGCAAACAGGCCCGTGACACCCAGAATTCTCCCATTTTAGGACTGGGTGAGGGGAGTCAGAAATATTACATTCCCTGGCCCCTGCTGCTCAGTGATTTTGCAGACAGAACTTCCTGTCTCCATACCCTCATGCCTTTTCTGGAGGCAAGAGTTCTTGGAACTTCATTTTCTCCATGCCCGCCTCTGCCTTTCCCATCCTCAGAAAATCCCCACCACCTTTGGAGAGTGGCACTCCTCGCAAAAGAGCCCATTCTACTTTCCAAGCATCCATATCCCCATGTTCGCTCTGCCTGCCCCCTGGAAAATGGGTAAGGGGGATCCGGTGACTGGCACCCGTAGGTCCCTAAATGAGAAGCATGTTTGTTTATAGCCAGATGAAATCCATCCTTGCTCCCACCCCCTCTCCCCGGCCACGTCTGCATATACATCTCAGAAGTTCCTGCCACGGCCTCTACACCAAGCTTCTGGCTTCTCCCAACCTTCCCACCCCTGGATCACTGAGGGGCGGGGCTGAGGCAGCTGCCACATTCAGCGTGGCAGAGCTGCTAGCTCAGTACAAATCAGAAACACATTGGAGGCAGGCAGGCCGGGAAGGAGCAGACAAGCCGGGGCTGGGGCCCATTAAGGCCAGAGCCCGGCCATGCTGTTTGCCGCCTCAGCACAAGGTTTCAGGTCTGCCTCCTGATTGTTTGTTTGTTTCAGAGTTGAGACAGGCTGAGAAGGCAGCTGACAAGGACCATGGGGGGGGCGGTGGGGGAAGAACAGGGAGACCCTGGCTCTCACCGGTTCTCCCCAGCCTGGAACTCATGGAGTGCAGGAGAAGCAAGCTGCCTCGTTTCCCTACCCCCACGCCCAAATTCCAAACAGATGTGCAGTCAGATTCTTCCTCTCCTTGGTTGCGGGAAACAAAAGAAATTAAAAATGGGACCCTAGAGACATTACTTGCAGGAGAGCCCTAACGTAAAGGAGGGATAAAAGGGAGACACAGGAAGGACTTCCAGAGGTGCAGGTGAGATGGAAGAGGTGGGGGCACAGCTCACCCCTTCCCCTAAGGATAATTTCGCGAAGATTCCTATCTGAGGTTGGGCAGTTATTGGGGGGAGGGGGTGTGCCTGGAAGATGATTGCTCTGGGAGGTCCCACTGAGTCTCAGATGTAAAGGATTCAAAAATGTCTGCAGTCATAAATAGAATCTATATATCTTGACTCAGTGAGGCCTGGCTTAATCAGGACTGGCATTAGAGATCGCAGAGCCTGCCCCCCTCGCTCAGAGATAGACTCTGAGGCCCAGAGAAGGGAAGTCATTGCTCAGGGTCTCACCGTGGATCAGACTCTGGACTAAGTCATCTACAATGGAGGCCTCCCAGCTCCCCACCTAATGCTCCTTTCATTTCACATCACTCCCCTTTGTCAGTATTCTGATTTTGTAGGAAAGCAGATTCCCTACCCCTCCCAGTCTGCCTCACCCCAGCTCAAACCTAAGGTCTGGACATGGGATCTCTTTGAAGTCTGCAAGTCTCCGAATTTGCTTGGCAACTTCGTATAAGGAGGTTTCTATTAATGCCCCCCACCCCACTTTGCCCAGGCCAGCCTCAAACACCTACAATTGGTTGTGGACAGTGTGGTCACATGGTGAGCACCTGGGCTTAGGTTACCGGCCCAGTGGCCTTGTGTCTGACAACAGAGCTTCCAGCCTGCCCCTGGCTAGGCCTTCTCAAGGGCACCATGAGTCCCATGCCCAGCCCTGTTATGGCCTCAGCTCAGTTCCTCCCTCCTCTCCGATCTGCCTGTCACCTTGTCAAATCTGCCCTGGCCCTCGTGTCCACCCATACCCACAGAGGCCAGCCTGAGGGGGTCTCTGGGTGGCCTGTGGGCTCCCAATAGGGCTTGGCTGGAGATGTCCACCACAACACACACATGCATGCACACACATTTTGGGTGTGATGCACACACACTCTAGAAGCCTCTGGTGATTGTTGCTCTGCCGTTTGGGTCTAGGGGACTAGCCAAACCTCACTCTACCATTAAGACTACCAGCTGGGCAATAACCTATGACACATTTTCCACTCAAAGCCCTTGCCCCTGGGGGCACTGAAAACTCCTGACTATTGGTGTTCATGCCAATGCTGGTAAGGATGAATGCTAAGGAATAGGCTTGGAGAGATGGTAGCCAAAGAGAATGAATTTTCTTTCGGTTCTCTCTCTCTCTCTCTCTCTCTCTCTCTCTCTCTCTCTCTCTCTCATTCATACACACTCACACACACACACACACACACACACACACACACACACACACCATATTCACACTCACATCCTCCTCATTCTTTTCTCTCTTTTTTTTTTCTCTCTCCCTCCCCATCTCTCTTTTTTCTTGTAGTAAATTCCAAACAGATGGGCAAGTCTTCTCTCCCACTTCTGAAGTTGAGGGGAAATATCAGCCACGGGGAAGCCAGAAATCACTCCCTTCCTCAGACTGGATCATCTCAGCTTCACTGGGTCTCCTATTCCAGTGTCTCACACCTCACTGGATTAGGCCCGATATTAAAAAGTATTTCCTAAATCCTTTTTGTTCCAAGTCTACTATTGACACTTGTGCTTACCTCTTTGCAGGGCCTCAGACATCGTTGGGTGGAGGAGGAGGGAGGGGAGCAGGACATACTTTCCGGGATTCAACTATCCGCAGGGCTGAACCCAGGCTGTAACCCCATTATCAGGGGGAAGAAGAGCTCAACCGCTGGGCATGACTGAGAATATCAATGGAGTGTTGTGTCTGCCTCTTACAAGCTCTCTAAGCCTAGAGACAAGCACAAACAGAAAATGGCAGCATTTGGAGCAGTTAAATGCTGCTGCTTGCTTTGCAGGAGGAGCTGGGGCTTGTTATCTAAGCTATAGACAGAGGGATTTATACATCTCCATGTGATTTTTTCCTTGCAGTGCCCAGACCCAGAATCCCTATACATGGCAGGGCAGGGACAAAGCCTCTCAAGTCTAGGCATGGCCCCAGAAAGGGCAGTGGGAACCCGAGTTGGGCTGAGCTGCCTGGTTTCCTGGGCCCGCAGCCTCTTGGGACCACAGCTGTGGCCACAGAACCACCACCCAGGCCCCTGATCCACAACTCCAGCTGAGGTGTCACCTGGACTTTTGGCTTGGGGGTCAACTTCATCTGCAACTGGTCTCACATCAGCTTGTACCTCTGCTTGGTACCCTAGATCTAACGGCCAGCCCTGTAAGTTTGTGCCCATCTTAGGAATGCAGAAGGATGCCCAAAGAGGGGAATGGCCCCAGCTCGCTTTCCTGACATGAAATGGTAATAGTGATAGCTAACACCTTTTGAGTAGCGACTTTGTGCCAGGCACTGTTCCAAGAGCTTTGCATGCATCCTGTGCCATAGGAACTTTTAACATTACTCTCATTTTACAGATGAGGAACCTGAGAGACAGAGGTTAAGTAACCTGTTCAAGGTCGCACAGCTAGCAAGTGGCAGAACTGGAATTCAGCCCAGTATACGGAGTGGGCCCTCAAGCATATGATCTCTGCTTTCAAGGGCTGCTGCCCTGTCCTCCCATTCTTCCCAGGATTGCAGTCAGGCCTCCCAGCCCCATGCCCTCTGGCTCTGTCTCCATGGCCTTCCTATCAGAGTCTCATTACCACGTACCATCCATCTGCCCGAGTCCCGTCCAGCAGCCAATGCTGGGCTCACTAGCCCTCCTGCTGTCAATCCGGGCCTCGGTTTCTTGACACCTGCTGAGATCTTCCTCCATTACCTGCCCTGTCCAGGCCTCTCTTCAGAACTGACAACCAGGTTGCTTCTGCTGGAGATTTAGCACGGTGCTGTTTAATAGAAATATTATGCAAGCCCCATATGGAATTTTCTAGTAGCTAAGCTAAACAAGTGTTTTAAAAAGTGAAAGTAATTTTAATAATATATTTTATGTGACTCCACGTATCCAAAAGAGTATCATTTCAACATGTGGCCAATATAAAAGCTACGAATGAGATGGTTTCCTTTCTTTTTTCCACACTCCACCTTCCAAGTCCAGTGTGGATTTTTCACTTCCAGCCTCTCTCAATTCTACCTGGGCACACGTCAAGCACCCAGTGGGCACAGGTGGTGAGTGGCTGTAGTGTTAAATAGCACTGATCCAGAAGCAGAGTGTGGACCCAGAGGAACCCTGGGTACAGAGGATAAGTGGAAGAACTCGAGGGGTGGAGTTGGTGCATTGTGCAGAGGAGTTGAAATGGACGCCGACTTGGGAGTTCAGCACCCTGAGTTCTATTCTTAGTACTGATGCCAAGTTACTAGTGAGCTTGAGTAAACTCCTCATCCTCTCAGAATATTACAGTGAGAAGGCTGGCCTAAAGGCCCTTCCAACTTGAACATTCTACTCCCCCAACCCCCTTTTTCTCCCCTACATGCCCATGGTACCTAGTTATCAGTAGAGACGAAGTCCAGGAAGTGGTGAAGCACTCAAGAAACAGGATGAGCACTGGTAGAGCCTCCCTTTCTCGAGGACATAAATCTGTGGTCTCTACTGCCTCTTCTGGAAATATCCCTGGTTACGTGGAGCTTGGCCCCTCATTCCTCACGATGAGTGGATGCTGGGACTTGGCCTAGGACTATTACATACTCCTAATTCTGTGTAAATAGAGTCAGGTCATCTTTCCAATAACAGGAACAGTTTGAGAAGTGGTAGACCACGCAATCGGTTTTTACCTTTTTAGAGAACTCAGGTGGCTCAAAGTTTTTCAGTCCCCTTCCATGTTCTATGTCTCCATACCAACCAAAAAGACTTTGATAAAAGCTTGGTTTTCTGGAGGTCAGACCACTAGGGGAAAATAGGTATACTGAATACGCTTTAACCAACTACACATGCCCTTGGGAATTCTGTAATTCACCCCTCCACACACCGGAACTCCTGGTCCAGCGGACTCACTGGCCTAAACTGAAGCCCTAAAGCCATTAGAGAAATGTTTTACTAGGGTTCTGAGCCTGAGATTTGAGGAAACAAAGGAGTTTCCAAGTGATTTTGACTAGTTATAACCCAACTGGAACAATGCCAGCCTTTTCAAATGATTCTTTTAAAGAACATACTGACTGCTTAAAGTTATCATTGGAGTAAAGTGACCTTATTATAACCAAGGTCAAATGTCTATGGAATTAAAATAGATATTCTACTTCCAGGTCATGACAGGATTTTTCTTTGGTGATTCAAGGCTTTGTTTATGAAAGTGGGATGGACTAACATAAGTGCCTATAGGTGTAAAACTTGCAAATGGGTACCAGAACACAGAACCAGGGCCATTTTGCTTGGACATTACCCCTGAGGGCGGTGTTTCAAGACTTGGTCTAAGCTCCTGGCTATGGAAGCTAAAGACAAAATTCTTCCTCCTCTAAGACTTGGCACCCGCCGCCCTGCACCTGTAAGGTGGGACTAAACAGAGCCTGCCCTGCCCTACTGTGGCCCAGAGTGGTTGTGAGGGAGGGTCCCATGCCTTAACTACTAGGTGGGAATAGACTTTGTATTGAACACATGTGAAAGGTTATTTCCCCACCCAGAGGAAAATAGAGGTACAAACATGGAGATTCCTGGCTATCTTTTTTTTTTTTTTTGGTCCATCTTCTGCATGTTCAGTGTCAATGGGGAAGCTCAGAAAATGAGCTTCTAGTATGGTCTAGGAGTAGATCAGACACTGGAAAGTAACTGGAACCCAGGAGGGGTGAGAGGCATCCCTGAGTCAGAGGTGAGGCAGGAAAAGGCAAAGGATTTAAAGATGTTGAATAAGAGCTTGGACAGAATTATTCATAATGATTTGTAAAGCATATGGTGTCTATTGTATTCTACCTTTTCAGAAGACGCTTGTGCAAATATTCATAACAACTCTGGAAAGCGAGCACCCTTGCTGTCTCCATTTAACTGCTGAGGAAGCTGAAACCCAGAGAGTGTAAGCCATTTATCCAAAGTCACAGAGCTAGTAAATGGCAGAGCCAGAATTTGAATCGTAGGCTGTCTGATAACAAAGCTATTCTCTGCTCATACTGTGCTGCCCTTGACCCCAGGGGAATTGTGGGCGAGCATATAACAATGCTAACTGATTCATATAGTCCTCTCCAGGCACTAGTCTATGTCCTTTATGCATCTTAACTCACTTGATGCTCACCACAACCTTACGGGGTAGGCGCCATTATTAGCCTCCTCCCTGTAGAGAACACTGAGGCACAAAGAAATTAAGTCACTTACCTAACTGCAACCCATTGCCAAGTGGCAGAGCTGGGATATGAATCTGGCATCTGGCTCTGGAGCCTTTGGCCATTCAGGCGGGGCTTTGTTCCCCAGGTGGTGGCCTGAAGGAGTCACCGCCTCTGAATCCCTGAGCTCCTGGTAGCAGAGAAACCACCCAGAACCTCCCCAGCAGGCTGAATCCAGCATTCCCTCCCCAGGAGCATCAAGCCGCCATGCCCACCTTTTAAGAAAGCCCAGCCAAGCAGAAGCAAGCTCAGCCTGACAAAGAGGCAAGGTGGTGTAGTGGAAAGAATGTGGTCTTTGGCAGCAAACAAACCTGAGTTGAAATCTTGGCTTCAGAAGTTACTTTGTGACCTTGGACAACTCACCGAACTTCTCGGGATGTCAGTGTCCCACCGCTATGGGCTGTTGTGCGAAGTAAATTAAATGGCTATATAGAAATGTGAATTATATACTCTAAAGTGCTCTTGAAGGTTAGTTGTAATTGTTAGCTGTTCTATAGGGCTAAATTCCTCTGCCCGGGCTGGGCCAAAGCAGCGACTAGAAGTGGGCTTTAGAAATGCTAATGCCGTGCGTGAGTGACAGGCCGCGGACAATGGCGGAGGGCGCAGTGAATGGGGCGGCCAGGCCTGGGAGCGGGGCTCCCCACGTGGGATCCGAGTGGGGGAAGGAGCAGGAGGGGGGGCCGTTCCCAGCAGAGGGGATCCGAGACTGCGCTAATTGGAAGGGGCTGGAGCTGCGGGGGCAGGAAGGGGGAGGGGATTACCTGCGGGTCTGCCGCTGACGGGGGCGGGGCTCCCAGGAGGGGGTCCTGCGGGGAGCGGGAGTGGGGGGCTCCGGGAGCCTTGGGCATGGGGCCAAGGGGTGCAGACCCACTGAGCTGTGCACTCAGAGAAGGAGAGTGGGGGAGCTGGGAAAGGAGGCCTTGGGCCTTCGCCGCCGACTGTGGATGGGGCAGAGCAGGGTTTCTGGACTGGGCAACTCTAAGCCAAGCCTGGGCTGGAGGTAGGGAAGACTGGATAGCTAGTTTCTATGCCCAGCCGGGATCCTGACCGCTTTGGGTTGACCTGGGAATCAGCCTCCCCAGTTCCAGAACACATTGACTGCGCTGTGTGTGTGTGTGTGTGTGTGTGTGTGTGTGTGATGGGCCTGTGGAGAGGAGACAGGAGTTGGGTCCCCAACCTTCTCTTCCCCCTCCTCCTCTACTCCAGCTCTTCCCTCTCGTCCTCTCCTTTTGCCCTCCCCTCCCCCTGTACCATGAAGGCTGTTTTTGTTCCTCCTCCTGGCCTAGCCCCTGAGGTGTGCAAACAGGAAGGACCTCTCCCCGGGCAGTGAGTAAGGAGGGAAAAATGAGGTGTTGAAAAGATGACAAGTCGCCCTGTCAGAGCTCACCTTGGCAGGGAGCAGGCGGCAGGGGCCGGCGGGTGGTGGGAGGGGGTCTGCCCTGGAAGCCAGCCTACATGTGCCAAGAGCCAGGCAAGCTGATCCTCAACAAGTAGGCACTGTGTATGCGTTTGTTTGGTTTAGAAAAGCACCCCCCCTATTCCCACCATCAAAGATTTCTTCCTTTCCTTCCCAGTAGGAAGAGTAAAGGCCGCTGGGCCAGTGGGTTTCCAGCGTGATTGGAGGGGGCAGGGCAATGGGAGGGGGCTGGGAAGGAGACCCAAATGCCTTTTCTAAGCTCCAAGCCTTGGATCCAATAGCCTGCTGGACAGCCCCTTGAATGTCTCCAAGGGTTCCCAAACTCCACATCCTAAACTGAATTCATCAGTGCTGCTCTCTCCACCCCTGCATTCTGTCCCTCCTATAGAGCTCCTATCTCAGTAAAAATGACCTCATCATCCAGTCACCCAAAAGCCAAAATTCTGGAAGTCATCCAAGACTTCCTCATACCCCCAATTGAATCCGTGTCCTAATCTGCTCAGTTCTCCCTTTTATCTCTCCAATCTGTCTCTTCTCTCCCTCCTCAAGGCCCCACCCTGTTTCAGTTTCCTTCATTCATTCACCTATTCAACAAGGATTTATTAAGCACCTACCGTGTGCCAGGGAATGTGTTCGCCATTGACAATTCAGCTGTGAAGAAATCTTACCTGGCTTATGCTCCTGTGAAGTTTTGTGTCCTATGTGGCTGGGCCCAGTGCAGTGGGGTAGGACTGACTGGACCAGTCGACTTCTAAAACTGTTCCTTCCAGAGGGTAATGGTTAAAAGCAGTGACTCTGTAGCTAGCCTGCCTGGGCTTGAATTCTAGCTTTACCGCTTAGAGATGTGTGGCCTTAGCACATCATTTAATCTCTCTGTGCATTAGTGTTCTTTTTTAATTTTTCTTTTTATTTTTAAATGTTTATTTATTTGAGAGAGAGAGAGATCAGGGGTGGAGGCGGGGCAGAGAGAGAAGGAAACACAGAATCTGAAGCAGGCTCCAGGCTCCGAGCTGTCAGCACAGAGCCGGACACAGGGCTCGAACCAACGAACCGTCATGAAATCATGACCTGAGCCGGAGTTGGACGGACGCTTAACCTACTGAGCCACCCAGGCGCCCCTCTTTGTGCCTTTCTTTTCTCACATGGAAAATGCGGGTGAGGATAGCAACTACCTCTAAGGATTAAATATGTCAATATTTTAAGGTGCAAGCACAATATTCCACATTAGCATTGTTAGTTTCATTATTTAAAGTGTGAGGCGAGGCAAAGCCTGATGATAGACCAAATTATAGGAACCCAGAGGGAGGCCTGCCCAGGAGGCAAGGGGTCAGATTGCAAGAATATGGCAGCAGGCCCTGGCAATGGCCCTGTCAAGAAATCAGCATGGGAAATGCAACAGAGTCCTGATGAGCTGGCAGAGGACTGTCATAGGAATCCAGGAATCCAGAATCTGGAAATCCAAAGGGGAAGAAGTAAAGTGTGGCAGAGTAGTCACTGTCAGGAAGGCCAGGGTAACAACCCTAGCTCTGCCACTGTCTAGCCATGTAACCTCCAGCAGGTCATCTTCCCTTCTGAGCCTCAGTTTCCTAAGCATAGCAGTTAACAAGAACTGAGAGCTTAATATGCATCCGGCACCAATTCAGCACCTTAACTGCTCCCCTTGAAGGGAGCTACTATTGTTTAACTCCCATTTTACAGATGAGAAAACTGAGGCAGAGAGGTTAAGGCACTAGCCCAAGATTGCAAAGCAAGTGAAATACAGCACTGGGCCTTCAAAGCATGTGTCTTTGAGACTAGTGATTAGAACACCTTCATTGTAGAGCTGTTGTAAAAATTGCATGATATACTTCTGGAACTGTATGGTAGCAGGCTGGCAGGCTGCCCAGGGAGGATTGTCTTTAGGCTATGGGCTCTAGCTGCCAGGCTGAAGCTACAGAGCCTGGGCCAGCAAGAGGAAGCCTGGGCTTCAGACATCTAATCTGAGCAGTGCCAGAGTCTCAGGGACAGACCAGAATCCCCTGGTCCAAGGTTAAGCTGGGCTAAAGGCCAAGGGGACTTGAACCCCTGAGACTGCTTGAGGGCAGAGACCGTCTTGGTCACGGCTGGATGCCCCCATGCTCTACAAAAGGAAGTACTTAATAAATATAGGAAGGAAATGCCACTCTTGAGGGTCTCTTATGTACTGCCACTGCACTATTGCCCTGTGTTCTCTTCTTCACAGCAGTCCCAGAAGGTTATCATGCTTATTTTACTCATGAGGAAACTGAGGTTCAGCGAGGTGATGTGACTCACTCAGGGCCAAGAGCTAGGAAGTAGTCAAACAGCTCTTTGAATGCAGAGAACAAAAGAAAAAAAAAAAAAACCTATGTGGCACCTGGGTGGCTCAGTTGGTTAAGCGTCGGACTTTGGCTCGGGTCATGATCTCACTGCTCGTGAGTTCAAGCCCCGTGTGGGGCTCTGTGCTGGCAGCTCAGAGCCTAGAACCCACTTCAGATTCTGTGTCTCCCTCTCTCTCTGCCCCTTTCCCACTCATGCTCTCTTTCTCTCAAAAATAAACTTAGAAAAACATTTTAAAAGGTGGGGGGCTAAAACCCCCTTCTATTCATGGCAGAGAAGGAAAATACATTTTATGGTTCTAATTATAAACTTCTCTGGTGATTGTGGGCTTTACCCCTCTACCTACCTGTAGCCAACAAACAAGTACTACCGCTGCCTAGCTGACACTGGAGCAGGATTTGGAATCCACTAGATCTGCATATATATATATATATTCTGAGCTTCTCTTGACAAGCCCCCAACCCTCATCGACCTGAACCAGGCACTCTGGGACTCCTCCACTCAGAACAAAGAGACTGGCAGCAGCTTTGTACTCCCACAGACCCAGATGAGCTCCGAGGCCAGCCACTCTCTTAGCTGGGAGGACTCTGGGCAAGCCTTGTGCTTTTCTTTCTCCAGTGCCCCGCCTGCAAGGGAGGAGTCAATGTGGCAGCCATATCTAATCAGGCAGGGCCCCAAGACACAGAAGCTCCTTCATCTAGGCCTGAGGAAGGGTCAGGCCGGGGCTCAGGGAGGGGCCAGGGCAGACACTGAGCCCATCCAGCCGGGACCAGCCCACATTCCTCAGCGGGCCTGAATGGGGTGGGCATGCTCAACAGGAAGCCAAGCCCTTCACCAGGAGGGGCTCAGCCGCCATCTGTGCACACAGACAGCGGTGAGCAAAGGGCCTCGGCCTGCAGAGTCAATTGCACAGAAAAAAATAGCAAACATTTTGCTTCCTCCTTCTCCCCTATCTTGCTGTACTCCACTTCCAAAGGGAATGTTGGACTCCTGCTAAGTATTTTTCTGCAGACCCGAGGCCAGGCATCCGGAGTCAGCCGTGCTACATCGCTGAAGAGAGAAAGATGTGTGTGTGTGTGTGTGTGTGTGTGTGTGTGTGTGTGTGTGTGTGTGATGTGTGTGTGGGGCGGGGGGGATTCTTTCCACCCAGGGAGTAGTGGTTTTACTTCTGATTTCTAGGCTCCTGCTGCTCCAGTCCATAAAGAAAGAGCCAGGAGGAATGGTAACAACCAACAACAACCATCACCTGAGGCTTTTCTCGTGTATTTTGTCCATGTATTATTTCATTTCCTCATTCCAAGCACCCTGTAAGACAGGGGCTCTTTTGGCCCATTTTATTTTATTTTATTTGTTTTTTTACATTTATTTATTTTTGAGAGACAGAGTGTGAGCAGAGGAGGAGCAGAGAGACAAGGAGACACAGAATCCAAAGCAGGTTCCAGGCTTTAAGCAAACATTTAGCACAGAGCCTGATGCAGGGCTCAAACCCACGAACCATGAGATGATGACCTGAGCCAAAGCCGGACGCTCAACCAACTGGGCCACCCAGGTGCCCCGGCCCATTTTATAAATAAGCAAACCAAGGCTGAAAGAGGGTATGTGCCTTGCTCACCACTCAAGTTAATTAGCATGGAAACTGTTTCAGATGAACGTCTTTGGACTCCACAAATGCCCTGTTCTGTTAGCCCACTCTACCGCTGACAAAGGCTTGTCTGGACTCCCTCAGGAAGAGCCAGCCTCGAGAGGCTTGAATCAGTGTTCCCGTAACATTCCAATTTTTGTCCTTTTTTCTCCCAGATCACCTGCTTGTTGACGAAGATTTGAGAAATGCCCTCAACACATAGAGATAATTAAAATGATCTGTAATGCCACCACTGAGAGAATCACTGTCAGCTAACATGATGGCAGGTTTCCTGATAGTCTGTTACATACATATACAATCTGGAGATCTCTTTTACGTACCTGAATTGATAGTGGACCTGCTGTGGATGCTGGGCTACCCTCCAGCCCCCACACCATGTCCTCATGAGGCAAGCTGAAATGTGGTTCCTCCTCTCTCCATACGGCCTTCTTGGGTCAACATTTCTTGATCCCAGGGTGCATGAACACACACCATACTATTTCATACCCCATGTGTTTATTCATTCCGTTTCCTTTGCCTGAGGTCCCTGCCTTCCTGCCTCCTTCCTTCCCTCCCTCCTTTCTCTGTCTTTGTCTCTATATATATTGATCATGTTTACATGTGGTAAAAAAAAAAAAAATCTAATTCACAAAAACTCCAAAGGGACAAAAGGGCACACAGTAAAAAGTGAGGCTTCTCACCCTGACCTCAACTCCTGTTTCTTGTGTATCCTTCAGGAGACATTCTATGTACCAGTCGGCACAGAGGTGCATGTATCACTTGTGAAACACACATGGTAACATCCTTACTGTTCTTTGCCTCCTTCTTGTAACTTCTTGGTTTTTGGATATTGTTACATAGCAGTAGCTGTGGACCTGCCTTATCTGGGTAAAGGCCGTCTAGTGAAGCGTCTGATGGCTGTGCCATAATTTATTTAAGCAGGCAGCTGGAGGTGGGCATGGCAATGCTTTCCAATCTCTTGCTACTACAAACAATGCAACAGTAAATATCCTTGTACAAACAACCTTGTGCTTTTGTCATGTAGGAGAAACTCTGCTAGTGGAACTGCAGGGTCAGGGGGTGTGCAGGTTTCAAATGCTAATACATTTCACTGAAGAGCCCTTCACAAACACCAACTGACGCTCTCACTGATGTTTTAACGGGTCCATATTACCCTCCCTCCTTCCCTTTCTTCACCTGGCCAATGCCTACTCACGCCTTCAGAGCGGCCTCATCCAGGATGCCTGCAACAAGCATCCCTTCCCAGCACAGCCCTCCGGCTCTTTGCTTACAGATCGCTTCGTGTTTGCCTCCATGTCACGCTTGCCACAGAAGTTTGCAATCCTCTCTTTATAAATCTGTCTCCCACACTAGACTATGAGCTCTTTGAGGGAAGGACTAAGCCTTATTCATCTCTTGCAGGTTCCAGTCCAATACCCCACAGGCAGAAGGTCAATAAATATTTGTGGAACTAAACCAGTCGACTCTTGAATCCTCAGCTCTGAGTAGAGTGGGCAGGAATGTGTTTGCTATATGCAGGTATGGTCTGGGCTGAGCAGTGCCTTGGGCTTGGTTCCCCTGGGTCCCTGGAGATTTGTCTTCATGCATTGGGTGCCCGGCCCCTACCTTCTTTTAAGCTGGCCCCAGGCCCTGCTTCAGCCACACTCCTCCAACTATAAGCAGTTACTGTCCCCTAGTCCCCCGCTCTTGTGGAAGAACCCCTTTACAATCATGTGTCTCATTTCTCCTCCTCTTCCCATCCAAATGCCTGGTACCCTCTTGTCTGTGTGCCCCCTGGGTCTTCAGTGAATTGCTGGGAAGCTGGCAGCCTGTGCTGCCTATGACCAGAGCACCTGAATGGAGTCTAGCCAGAGCCAGCCTGGGCTGAGGACCAGATCCCTACCCATTCCTCACCACACTGCGGCTGAGACAGCTGCTGCCCTCCCCTGCCAAGCAGACATACCCTTCCTGTCTCTTCAGAACTGTCTCCGCCTTCCTGAACCTTGGTGTCTTTATCATTCACCTTTCAGAGTGGATGGGAGGGTCCAGTGACATCCCTAAATGTGAAGGGGTCTGGGGGAAATCTTATCCAAATGTAAAGGATTATGAAGCCTCGCTAATGTTTCAGGATGATCAAATCTGGCGGAAGGAAATGGGATGTGAGACATGCAAGGGACAGCAGAAGCCTGCAGCAACAGGCCTGGCACCAATATCCCATTGTACAGATGACAGCGCCGAGGCAGACTGAAAGCTTGCTTCACACTGGGCCTCATCCAAGGCTGGGGCCAGTGACTGATGGACAAACACCCTCTCAGCTCCATGTTTGTCAGAGGTTCAACCCAGGCCAAAGAGAGAGATTCTGAGGCCAGTTGCCACATCATCTCTGTCGTCGAGATGAGTGTCACTTCTTAGTCACAGGCCCTGAGCCTAAGAACAGTCTCTGAAATACTGGGGACTCAGCAGGCCAAACAGAAAATGGGACAGAGGGTGGCCATAGGAGAGGAGGAGGGGTATCACGGCCTGCAGAAGCAGGGGTTGGGAGCGGGGGTGAGGCTGGATCATGAGCACCTGGTTGGGCTAGGACTCCATGGTTTCTCCTGGGCTCTCCAAACACAACCCCTGCCTTCAGCCCACCTTGGGAGCCATGCCGTCAGCCAGCGTTGATGAATACTTCTGAGGCAAGCACTGGGTGCCAGCCCTATGGAAATGACTCAAATAATACCTCCTGACCTCAAGGGCTCAGAGAGGAGACCCAGAAAGTGAAGGAGCCAGGGGTGTCAGAAAACATTATTCTCAGGAGCTTGCACAGGAACAGGACTTTTTAAAGCATGGATAGAACTGACAGGGCTAGAAAGGGCATTTCAGATCAGAGGTCCAGGCACAAGTGTAGAAGGATCTAGCCAGAACAGAGGGCTAAGAGAATAGTGCCTTGGAACCGGGAAAGGCCTTATGACAGTGCAGCTGTAGTGTTAGCTAGAGGGACCTCCGCAGGAACCTGGGGTGCTGTCTTGCAAGATATCGTGGCTTAGACTCCAAATCCATGACCAAAATGTGGAGCTATTTATTTCGCAGCCGGGAAACAAGCCCAGAAACCAAGAGGTTTAGTGTGGTGGGTGGCAACTTTAACAAACACGACAAATAAACCACTCTCCAAAATGACTGCTTGGTGTGTAGCAGCCCCTGAAGCCTGCTGTTCTAGAACCATGGCTCCAGGTACCAATAGCAGGTCCACTGTTTTGTAAACAGAAATTGCCTGACCTTTTGCCATTTGGGGTATTTCATATGGCTAAAACATGGGCACAAAAGTGGGTTATGGTGTTGACCAGTGTGCTACTTGGGATTCTTAGAAACGACAGAAACCCACCTAGTCAATTTGAGCAGAACAGTCTTGCAGGAAAGCTATGGGGGAGGAGCTCGGGCGATTGTCCAGGAGGCTGGAGAATCAGAAACTGGCAGGAAAAAGGGAACTGGGCATCTTAGGGACACAGCCACATCCCACACAGGAGCTTTCGGCCTCTAGCACTGTCAGCATGGTCCCATACTGCGGTCACCACCACCAGCGCCACCACCACCACTGTAACACAGAAGCATGCGCTCCATGACTCGACTCCTTGGACTTCCTCTCCCTCCAAACTGAAGGTATTGGGCACAAGTGTCGGATGTGCTTAACTGAGGTCCCAGGCCCAAGTCCAGGCCACGCAGAGCCTGGGGCCCAGGTATCCAGCCTTATGGCTGTCCCTAGTAAGGAGAACCTTACCTCCACAGCACGACCTTCCATAGGCCGGGTTCTCCAATACCAGCAGGGGGCTGCAAGCACCAGAGAGGAGTCCCCTTTGGTGGATTTACTAACTGTGACTCTAAAGGGAATTAAGGCTGCTGTTAGGCAAGGGAGCGGGGAGGAAGATAACCAGGCCTGAAGGGTGCTTCTAACATACCTTCTGGTGTGGTGCCAGTCAAGGCACAGAGAAGGATGAACATCAGGCAAACCACCAAAAGCCCACCCTTCATGAGCCCTCTAAGATCACACACAGGTGTCTGAGTCTCTGTGCCAGCTGAGGTGCTGACCAAAGGCCAAGGGGGAACAGAGAATGGCTGTGGGGGACAAAGTATATATATCAGCTTGACCACTAGCAGTGAGCCTGTACTTGCAGTGAGAGAGTAATCGTCTCTCTCCCCTTTTTTTACTGGGATTTTTTTTTAAACTTTGCTTATTTTATTAATATTCATGGAACTACAGTAACACCGTAAAAAATCAGGCAAATGAATTATTTCAGGTGAAAAACATCAAAAGCCCCCTTCCGAGCTCATTTCCAACCCCTCGTCCCTCCCCAGAGGTAACCAGTGCCATCAGTTAGGTATGTATGTGGCCTTGCAGACACTTTTATGCATTAGGATATATAGTTTGGTTTTGTAACGTTTTATTTTACATGAAGACTGTACATATTGCCCCACAACATACTTTTTTTACTTAACATTATGTCTTGAAGATCTTTCCAGATCAGTACATACAAGTTTCAACTGCTGCATAAGCATTACTTCCATACCACCACGTATCTGAGTTGGGCTGAAAGACATGTACCACGTTACATTCAGAAAGGCAGCTGTTCCCCCCACCCCACAAACTGTTCTCCAAGAAAGCTATTGCTTACATTTCTTTCTTCCCTAGCCCAAACTAGATATTATCATGAGGAAAAACTCTTGCTTTCTGATGGCCACGATATGTTTCACTGTTTTGTTAGTTTACATGTCACTGATTGCCAGTGAGGTTGAACATTAACAATATCCAGGCTGGTGGAGCTAAAAACAGCTCCCATAAACTGCTAGTAGGAGCATAAATTAGTACAATCACTGCAGAGAGCAGTTCACCAGTGTCTAGTTAGGATGAAGATTCTTAAATGCGAAGACCCCCAAATTTTACCTCCAAGCCTAAGACCCAGACATTTCATCTCCATTTTTATATATATATACTTACCCCCAAAGAAACTCACACATGTGCACAGAGAGACATCTGTTAAGTCTATTCATTGCTGCAAAATACTGGGAAGAACGTAACTACCCACCACCAATAAGGGAATGAGTAAATTGTGATGATCCATACAACTGAATATGTAGTATACAGCAGTTACAATGCAGGAACTAGAGCTATGAGTATCAAAATGGTTAAATCTCAAAAACAATGTTGAGTGAAAAAATCAAGTTGCAAAATGATACATACACTCTGTCAATTATGTCCACTTAAAAAAACATAAACATTTTATCCGGGCTATGGATATATATACACATATACATATATATGTACACATATACATACACACACATACATCTAAAAACACAGATGAGAAGTAAACACACCATTCCCTGGGTAGTGCTTACCTCTGTGGAGGAAGGAAAGTAAATATGATGGGTGAGGAACTTCACTTGTACCTGAAAAATCCTATTTATCGGGAAGAGAAAGAGAGAAGCCAATATGGCCAAATGTTAAAACCTGTTCACTCTGTGTACATGGGTATCTATATTTGCCACAGCACTTGTCTGGCGTATATTTTTCTATTCCTTTTGTGTCACTGTGTTAAGGTATATTATCCGCACAGAGGTTTGTGATTTTGGAGGGGTTTTTTTTGCCCATTCCCTCTAAGAGTTTCTTTTTCTTTTCTTTTCTTTTTTTTAAGATTTTATTTCTTTAAGTGATCTCTCCCCCCAACACGGGGCTCGAACTCATGACCCCAAGATCAAGAGTTGCACACTCTACCAACTGACCCAGCCAGGCACCCTGCTCTGAGAGCTTCTATTTTCTAAAAAGGAACTTTAACCCCTTCACCCCTATACTCAGTTTGGACTTAGTCACCATTTTTCTTTATTTTCACCATGCTTTCTCATTGTCTCTTTCCCTTCCATAGACTGACAGAGTACTCTCCATTTGACCTTTGCCCCTTAGAGTAGTTGGACAATCACACACTTTATTCCTACTTTTAGAAATCATTACCCTTAATTCTTTGCTGCTGTTGGAGTCAGCATCTCCAATGACATTCCAGCTTTTCCACTTTTGGGAACATCAAGAAAAAAAACCACACCAAACCCTATTTTTGATGCAAGTACAAGGGATTGATTATAAAGTCACTTGGTACCACCATTTTAGACAAAACCAAACAATTCCACTATACCATGTAAAACCAAAAGAAGAACTTTAATAAACTTTTACGGCACTGCAATTACAGGAACATTAACCCATAACATGCAACAGAAATGATGATGCCTTCTGGACATATTTAACAGATAAACCTGACGTTACAATTAACAGCAACATATTCTACTGAAGAAGACAAATGCAACTTACTTCCACTCTTGGGTTAGAAAATGTATGTTTTTACCGCAATCTCAAGTAGCATTTAGAAAGTTTAGTTTTGCTTTTCTAACCTCTAAGAGATAATATGATTTGTAATGCAATCGCACACAACCGTTTTCACATTGGAAAGAATCACAAGGAATCAAGAGGTGTAGATTAATCAACTGATTGGTTTCATTTTAATTGTTAATTTTGAGAGGGCTCCTGCAGTATTGTGGATTTCAGATGGGGAAAATCAACCGACAAAGGAGTAAAGAGCCTTGGCCTTAGAGCGGCGGAGGGAACATGCAGCGGCACACGGGGCAGGTGCCTGACTTCTGAAGCCAGATGGACACGCACGGCTTGTGGAAATAGTGGTGGCAGGGCAGCTCAGTTGCCACCTCCCCCTTCACATATTCACTGCAGCAGATGGGGCAACACATTTCCTGCCCCACGGCACTGTGATCTTCGGTGACCAGGATCTCAGGAAGGGTGTCGATGCTCTCCTTGCTCGCAGGTGGATTGGCCACCTCCACGTCCACAGCGAGAGACTCTAAGTGCGCAAGGGCAGTTTCCATCGCCTGGGCCAGGCGTTCTTCAAGTGCCATGTATGTTAGAAACTGAGGATCCACGTAGGAAATGGCTTCGGCCACCCCCAACCCATCTGCAAACCCATCAAAGAGGCTCCAGTCCACTTCTAGGTCTTCACTCACACTGGAGTCATCTTCAAGGTTGTTGTTTCCATCCAGCATGAACACTCCTGGCTGCAGAAACTCCTGACCAGAATCGTTGTCTGCCTCGCTGCTGCTCTCATTTTCGTTGTACTGGAGCCAAGGAACTTCTCCTTCTGGGGATGCCTGCTCCTCTTTTTGAAGAGGTGGTCCCCGAACTTCTTCAAGTTCATTGCTGCCATTGCTGCTTGCGCTGGCACTAGCGCTAGGGCTGGTGCCAGCACTGGCATTCACTCTGACCTGCTCAGGTTCATGCTCTTCTTTCCCTGGCAGAGTCTCCCAGCTTTCGCCACTGGACGACAGATTTTGCTCTCGGCCTCGATACTTCCGACGCAGAGCAGCAGTCCACTCTTTGTCACTGTCAGAGTCTTCCTCGTAGTATTTGTAGTAATCATCACTGTAGGTCCAGAAGTCAGGGTCGGCCATGGTTCGGCGTCGTCTTGGCACCTTTTCCGGCTTCACTTTGTCATTCCTGGCATCCCTCTTCTCTTCAGGGTACTTCGGCTCAGAGTACCCACTTGAATTCTCGCCTCTGCCTCTTCTGCCTCGGCCATCAACGTGGCCTTCATCAGCACTGGCAGAATCCCTCCACCTGGAAGTACTGTGTGGCATATCATCATCATCATCAGTATCAAAAAATATTTTTGGCTTCACGCAGTTTGGACTTGCCAGATTTCTGATTTTGGGCCTCACCACCGGCTCCTCTGCACTCTTTGGGGTGTTTTCCCCACCACCACAAATACTTACAGGAGCCCTGCTGGGACGTGCAGGTAAATTCTGCTCCTGTGTCTCCCTCTCCAGGCTGTCACCAGTGGTGGCCACCTTGCCTTCAGCAGACATCTGAGGGGCCATGCTATTTTGCTGCAGGAACTCCACTCTGCTAGCAGAGCATCTCGCTGCAGGGGCAAGGTCTAACTTGTCAAGCTCCTCTCTCACATCACGGTTAAAGCTAGAGAACTGTGGGGGCACCCCAGCCAAAGACCTTGCTCCTTTCTCTGGGTCATATGGCTTCTCATCTTTAAACTTGCCAGTTTTCCCTCTAACTGGCACTCGCTCAACAGGCCCAGCCCCCTCCTCCTCACTATCATCTGCCCCGAAAGAGTCAACGTGTCCATAAGCCATTCCTCTTCTGCTACCCGAGGCCCTGTACTCTCTCGGTGGGTACCTGGAGTAGTCCTCATTATCAACATTCAGGCTGGTTCCCGAGTTCTCACTGTCTTCCCAACTACGACGGGTGGTGGAAAATGGTGATCGGCTCCTCTTGGTGGTTTGACTGGGGGCTGATCTGTGCATTGGGACTTCGGATGTCGTCTTTCTCTGGCTGGAAATCCTTTCCTGCTGGCTCGTGGACGGCCTGAAACTGACATAAGCATGCCTTCTTCCATACCTCCTGCCTGTATTAGACTGATACCCTCCTGATGGCTTGGGCCATACAGGCTTGCTAGATTCCTGACCCATTGCTCTGACTTAGGATGGTAGGAGGGTTTCCAATACAGCTGGGGCTCGAGTGGAAAGGCTCCTGCTCCCTACACAAGCTTTGGAGATGGGAAAGTCAAATCAGTTCAGAATAAAGGAGCAGGGAGATCTATTTCCACTTCAGCAGGCAGGTAACAGAAAGAATAAGGGGCCTTTAAAATTAGTTTCACTTTCTTCTAAGGCCTGAAGGAACATTCCAGTGACTGTCAGGTGTAGACCTGGAACACATTTTTAATGTTGGCAAAATGATTACAAAACTGGGTTTAAAGGAGAGTCAGACCCAGGGGAGAATCTGACAGAAGATTGAAGGGGGTGGGGGGGACTGGACGCTAGCAACGTGGGTAAAGTGCTGTGGAATTACGCCAACATGGAAGAGGAAAGACTGCTGTGGTTATTTTATGGGGTGTATGTGTTTTTCTGAGCCCTGTACACATACAAGAGAAAATGCAAATGGGAATAGAGTGGAAAATATAGATCGCCACGTGTACATGAGGGCCTGCATGTCTGTCAGGAGGAGAGGGGCAGGTGGGAGGGGGGAACCAGCAACCACAAAATGAAGAGACGTCTGTGTTTGTGGGGGGGATGGGACAGGTGTGCTGGGAAGAGGCATTAGTGTCAGACAGAATGAGACCCATTCTGGATGTGGCTATAAAAATGACAGGTGGTTTCAGAGGAGAGAGGTGTGTGTAAGTGTGAGAGAAACAGAATATGCGTGTGCACTTGTGCATGTGGTGGCTGAAGCTCTGTGGAGGGATGCTTGTTTATGTGTCTGTGGCAGGCAAGAAAGGGTATGGTGCCCCTGGACATGGGTGTCCGTGGTCTGTGTGTGTGTTCGTCAAAATGGGAGGCAACAATGAAGAAATGTCAGTGTGAGCAAATGCATCCATGGGAGGGACAGCACAGGACAGGGACGTGCCAGTGGCCAGTGGCTGCAGGAAGGGGGGTGGCGTCCCTGGGGAAGGGTTTATGTGAGTGTGAGTGTGAGTGTGTGCACTGCAGGGACCAGCAGAGGAGGGTTGTCTATACACATACGTAGCAGACAGAGAGCAGGGCCGGGAGCATTTGTGAGGGCTGTGTGAATAAGAGTGTGTGGGTGCATATGTATGTAAGTGGCATATGAAAGAGGAGTCAGCAACCAAAGGATATCCTTCTGTGTGTATGTGGCAGGCAGGGTGTAAGGCAGCCCCAGAAGTGGGGTGTGTGTGTGTGTGTGTGTGTGTGTGTGTGTGCGCGCGCCGCTTGCTAGAGTACACAGTGGCAGAAGGAGGAAGGGGCTGCTTCTGGAGGTGTATATGGCAGGCAGGGAGAAGCAGGGAAAAGGCACTGGAGGGTGTGACAGTGTGCAAGAGGGTGTGTATGTGTGTGTGCAAGGGGAAGGGGATGTGCCAGAACCCTGAGTATGGAGGAGGCAAGGAGAAAACTGCAATGGAAGGTTTCTGTGCGTGTGTGTACGTCTCCATATGCATGTATGTATGTACGCCTGCGTGCATGTGCATGTGTGTGTGCGTGCATGTGTGTGTATGTCCCTGCCCACACACGCAAGACACGGGGGCTGCAATGTCATAATGAGGGACAGGAAAACGTTATCAGCTCAAACGGCAAATCCAAACCAATGTGCCAGGGAAGGGGAAAAAAAAGAAAAGGGCATGTGGGGGTCTTCTTTTCCCCGAAAATAATTTGCATTTCTGACAATTATTTTCCTGAGAACAACATACTTAGCTAAAAATCTTAACATTTTGCCATTCAGCAAAACAACTGCAAAATGGGGGAAGAAAGGCCACGGAGGGTTCTGCAAGGGACCAAGAAGGAGGAAGGAGGAGAGGGCCCCGACCACCACTCCCCTCTCAAACAGCGATCAGAGCTGTGGGGACCGCGCCGCACGAAAGGGTCTGGGGGACAGAGGATGGAGCCCCCAGACAAGTCGGTGGACACAGGCCTCACTCTGCAGTCAGGTCCTGCGTCCGCCCCACCCCTTCCCGAGGGGCGAGCCTGAAAATCTGTTCGCTATAGGTCCCCCAAATCCTCGCCCCCGTGCCCGGCCACTTGCCCCACCGCCACGTCTGGATGAACTGAGGAAATAAACAGTCCTTTCACTCACCCAGTCCTGACACCCGCACGCTCTCAGGAGGAGCAGAGCTCTCAGACCTCCGACCGCCACGACCGCCACGACCGCCAGAGAAGCTGCCCCTGTTCTCCAGCTCCTCCCCCGCCAGACAGCAGCGGGGCGGGCAGCGACTGCGGCGGAGGAAGTGATTGTGGCGTCGGCTGGGGCCCGCCCCCTTGATGTGGCGGGGGCGGCAGCTGCTCTCAACAAATCAGGGTGGGCCCGAAAGCATTATTTCATTTTAAATGATGAAATCGTCAAGGATACAGAAAAGGACAGCGAAAAATGTAACCAACAGCCAGCTGTAACAAATGTTAAACATTTAGCCATATTCCCTTCTGTTCTGGTTTTTTTTTTTTAAATAAAATGAAATCTACAAATTCTTTCTGATTAATTCCCATGTAAAAGTAATTACAATAATATATCAACTCCTATGTTATATGTTATGGTTTGTACTAGAAGTATTAAAAATGTGAAACTATATCTAGGGTTGCAATTTTTTTTAAACCTGGTAATTGAAGCAATTGAACTGTTTATGGTAGAATTTGTTGCTGTTAATTACAAAATCAAGCCTCTATCCAAAAGAAATGATCAGTCATGAAGCACAATACGGGTTCACCATCTGGTAATTGCATTGCAGTTTAAAAATATCATAGCCATACCTTTTGGATTTGTATAGTTTATTGAACTCTGAATTACTTTTTTATATTGCACTTTACAATGCATCTTTAATATTTACATTGAATGTAAAGACTCCCCCATGTTCACAGCAATGGCAAAATTTTGTTCTTGGAAATAAGATGCATAATAGAAGAACAAGAAATACTAGGGGCAACAACATAATAGAAATAGGATATATGCGTAACTTCCAAGCCACTAAACAATATGCAGAACAAAGAGAAAACCCAATCTATTAAAGGGCAGGAGTGGGATGGCAGGCAACAAGAAAGAGTATTTAAAAGGAAAAAAACCAAAAGGCAGGAATAAATCCCAATGCATCAGTATGTAGTATGGGTTACCACCTATAAAAAAGCAAATACCCTCATTTTGAGTATGTTGAAGGAAGAAAGAAAGTAAAGGAAGGAGGGGACAAAAGGAATTTTAAAAAGAAGAAAACAAGATATGTAGCATTATTAATATCAAAATCATCAAGAACTCAAAGTAAGGAACATTAAAGAGAACAAAACAGGTTGTTTCATTCACGGAGCAGATGTATGTAGTCAGTAAACTTTGTATATGAGGCAACTATGTTAGAAATATGAAGAGAGATCAGAAAGTTTGCAATCATTGTGGGAGACTTAACCACACTTGTTATGGTGTAAATGGATCAAATAGACTGCAAAATAAATAAGGGTACAGACAGATTGAACAACACCGTTAGGAAGCCTAATCTAACGTGTATATAGTTTTTGTACTCGAGAAAGGAAGGGATGTATATTTTATTTAAAATTTGAAATATTTCAAATATACGGAAAAGTAGAGTATCAAGTGCACATTGGCATGTACCTGTCATACGGATTGGGCAAATTTTATTTTCTTCAGATCCTCAGATCTGAACTGATACCTTTTATCATTATGTAATGCCCACATTTATCCCTGATAATGTTTGATGTTCTGAAATCTGGTTTCTTTGGAATTAACATAGTTACTCCAGTCTTCTTTTTATTAGTGTTAATGTATATATCTTTCTCTACCCATTTACTTTTAATCTATCTGTCTTTATATTTAAAATGGGTTTGGGGGCACCTGGGTGTCTCAGTTGGTTAAGCATCTTGATTTCATGATCAAGTCCCGTGTTGGGCTCTGAATTGAGCATGGAGTCTGCTTGGGATTCTTGCTCCATCTCCTTCTGCTCTCCCCTGCTCCTACTATCTCAATTAATTAATTAATTAAATGAGTTTCTTATAAATAACATACACTAGGGTCTTTTTTTAAAAAATGTATATTTATTTATTTTGAGAGAGAGAGAGAGAGCACAAGCAGGCCAAGGGCAAAGAGAGGGAGAGAGAGAATCCTAAGCAGGCTCCACACGGAGCTTGATCTCACAAACCATGAGATCATGACCTGAGCCAATATCAGGAGTCTGATGCTTGAGGTGCTGGGGTATCTCAGTCCATTACGTGTCTGATTCTTGATGTGGGCTCAGGCCATGATCTCACAGTTTGTGAGATCGAGTCCTGTGTTGGGCTCTGTGCTGACAGTGTAGAGCCTGCTTGGGATTCTCTCTCTCTCCCTCTCTCTCTCTGCTATCTCTTAAAATAAATTTTACAAAACAGTCAGATGCTTAACTGACCAAGCCACCTAGTACCCCACGTCTTTTCTTTAATCCATTCTGATAGTCTCTGCTTTTATAATTGATGTAGTTAGGATATTCACATTTAAAGTGATTATTGATAAAGTTGGATTAATATTAACCATATTTGTAACTGTTTCCTATTATTACCTTTATTCTTTGTCTTCTATTTTTTCTCTCTTCTCTAATTTTAATTGAGAATTTTATAAGATCCCATTTTCTCTTCTCTGTTATAATTTCAATTATATTTATTATTTTTACATTTTTAGTGGTTGCCCTAGAGTTTGCAATATACATTTACAACTAATCCAAGCCCATTTTCAAGTGATATTACACTCCTTCAGAGTATTCCCAATTTCTCCCTCGCGTCCCTTATAATATTGCTGTCATTCACTTCACTTATCTGTAAGCCATTATCATCCAATATAATTTTGCTACTATTTTTTGAACAAACTGTTATTTGTTTAGTCAGTTAAGAAAAAGAAAAATGAAAGATTTAATACTCTACCTTTTTGAAATGTAGATACAAATTTCTGACCTATATCTTTTAACACTTCTTCAAGGCATATCTCAGAAATGACATTCTAACACTTTTACCATATTTTATTTACTAAAAGTGAATTATTAGGTCTAGCCTACCTCGTGTGGAGGGCATTACACGAGGGCAGAAATTCCAGGTGGGGGTCTTTGGGGCAGGACACAGGAGCATTTCAACTTCAATAGATGATGCCAATCCATTTTCCAAAATGGTTGTACCAATTTATTTATTTCTAGGAATTCTTTATATATTCTGGATACCAGATGTCAGTTATATTTGTACAGTTGCAAATATCTTCTCTTAATTGGTGATTTCTCTAAATGTCAATATAAATTTATAAAAATACTTAAACCACGGGGGAATGTTTTTTTTTTTTTAATGTTATTTATTTTTGAGAGATACAAAGAATGACCAGGGGAGGTGCAGAGAGAGAGAGGGAGACACAGAATCAGAAGCAGGCTCCAGACTCCGAGCTGACAGCACAGATCCCAACCTGGGGCTCAAATTTGCTGACCACAAGATCGTGACCGGAGCTGAAGTCAGACACAGCCTACTAAGCCACCCAGGTGCCCCGGAATGTTTCTTATAATCTTGAAGTAGATGAGACCTCTATAAGTTTGACAAAACATACAGGAGCCAGAAAAGAAAAGGTTCAATTACATAAAAACAAAATCTTTAGGCAGGCAATATATCTAGATAGATAGATGATAGATAGATAGATAGAGAGATAGAGAGATAGATAGATAGATATAGATATAGATATAGATAGATATAGATATAGATATAGATACAGGCATAGATATATACAATTCTAAGTAGAGCAAAACACAAACGAAAACCTGAGGGAACTATTTGCTGCCAATTTCACGAAGGGCTCATTTCCCAAATAGATAAAGAGCTCCCATCAATAAAGGACCAACAAACAAAATTTAAAATGAACAAAGGATACAAATAGACATTTTCTTGGAGAAGAAATACAATGGCATTTAAAGACATGAGAAGCTGCCCAGACTCACCCATAAAAATAAAACAAGATACCATTTCACATATGAGACTGACCAATATGGAAAATCTTGATGATACACTGTGTGGTGGAGGGTGAGGAGCCTCAGGCACTCTCAGATACCTCTGGAGGGGGGATAAGTAAATTGGTAGAACCTCTGTAGTAAGCAAGTTGGCAATATCTAGCAAAATTACTAATGCACATACTTTCTGACCTAGAAAGTCTACTTCTAGGAATTTACTTAGAGATATACCTGCACATGACTGAAATGAAATATGTGCAATTATATTCATTGCAGCATTTTTTTAGGTTATAAATAATATACACCTTTATCTTATCTCATTCAAACATCACTAACCCATTAGCAGAATATTCAGATGCATACAGGAGGAAAATGCTGCAGTTTGTGATATTTTGTGCAGCATTGTTTTAATAGGAAATGACCAGAAAAAAAAAAAACCCGAAATGTTTATCAAAGGGGAAATGATTAACTGTTACAGTGGAATATTTACTCTAGAGCAGCTACAATGCAGAATCTAAATCTACGTGTGTAACAATGGGTACATCTTGTCAACAATATTTAATTAAAAAAAAAAAGCAGGATGTGAAGGGCATGCACAGTGTCATAAACATGTAGAGGGCACATAGGTTAAGGATAGCTCTATCTTCTTGGAGAATTGTTCGTTTGATTGCTAAGAACTGACTCTCCTTGTCTCTAATAAGGCGTTTGGTGTCAAGGTCCATCTTGTTAGTAATCCTGCTACCCCACTTTTTATAAGACTCTTTTTTTCTGTTATATTTTTACTCTTCTGTAAAATATTTTTAAGGCAGTGTAAGTATACACAAATATCTCTATAATGTTAGATACACTCCTAAAAGAAATCCGGTGTGCATTTTTAAATTATAGTCTTTTCTTCTGTGTACTTGTCTCCCTCCTCTACCTATGTCACTGCTCCCCCTAACCTACTTCAGTAACTTAGTATTCATTATTTCGTTTTCCTTTATATTTGCATAATTGTATACAGGTATATGTATACTGTGTTTATATGTATATGTGTGATACACGCATGGACTTTTGCTTGTCCTTTTTTATTAAAATGGGATTATATATATTCCATTTCTTGCTGTTCTTACTAAATAACACCTCCTGAAATCAACTGGTGTGGCTTGAATTACTAATCTTCAATGGCTGCCTAGTATTCGTGTTGTGGCTGTGCCATACTCTATTCAGCTATCAGCCTATTGATAATAGGTATGATTCTCAAGGTGTTTTGAAACACTATGAGCAATGCTGCAAGACATGTCTTTGCACATGTAGGTCCTTCGGTGCCAGGGCTTTCATTTCCATGGAAGAACGCTGCAGAAGGAGGATTGCTAGGTTGAATGATGTATATCCCTTTCATTTTATTAGATTGTACGAGATTGCTTTTCCCCAAAGCTGGAGACCCTCCCATTTCCACTGACAATGTGTGGCCCCATACTGTGCCTAGCTTGACTGACCCTGGAACACAGATTCCTGACCCATGCTGGGCCAACTAGACTCCTCTCCTAGGGATTTGAAACTCAAAAGGAGTCACACAGACACTGAGAAGATTGGAGCTGAGTCATGTTCATATCAATCAGTTTTGAAAACCACCCCAATACCTTTGAAATACAGTCTTATTTTTTGCCCAAGTTAGCGAGAGTTGAGCTCTGTTGTTTGTGACCAAAAGATATTTAGGAACCTTGGTCATACTGAACCCTGAACCTGGTCACAAACTCACCCTTGCTCCCAGCTACAGAGTCAGCTCTGATCCAAGCCACAGACTCTGCCATCACCAGAGATGGAGACTGAGGGCCATTCCTGGCCCCAGACTTCGTTGATCCCTGCTTGGCATCTTTCTGGGGATGCTCCTGGCTGTAAGAAGGGGCAGGTGAGCCAGTGAACACATTTCAGCCAAATGCACCCAGAGCCTCAAAAAGTTAAGTCCTCTTTGTAGCAACTCATGCCAATAACTTTGGAGACAGAGGGGAATTCCTTCTGCAGAATAATTGTAAAGTCTGAGTTAAAGATATTTGGGGACCTCTGGGTTATAGGGAATGGTGGATCAAAAGGGAACCTTGATGGGGGAGGGGATCAGGGGCTTTGTTGTGGAGGCAGACAACGAGGGCAGCAGACTCTGAGCCTGGCTCAAGGGAGTGGGGACAGAGCAGGGATGTGGGGTGGGGGCCAGATGTCTAAATCTAGATGGAGCAGGCTGGGTTGCCTGGATGGATCCGCGTAAGACAGAGATCCCATGCCCCAGGATTACCTAAGAGTGGCTGCCGTCAAGAGAGCTTCAAAGAGCCTGCAACCCAGAGGCCTCCTCCTTTATCTCTCCTAACTGTCTGGCATTGACTGGACCAGCAGCATGAGCCCCCATGCTGTCTGGCCCTCTCCTCCCTGTCCAGACTTCCCACAGGCTCCCAAGCTACCTGCCTCGTCCTCCTTCCCTCCAATCTCTCCTGCCCTTCATCCTTTCCTCTGGCTTGACTTCACATTGCGTTCCTCCTGCTGAGCCGCAGGGATTAGAACTGTCTGCTGTGGGACACGGCTCCCTTCCCTTCTCCCCAGAGCCAAGAAGCTTTTGCCAAGATCTGGGCCCAGCCTCTCCCCAAGGATCTCTGACAGAAGTCAGGCAGAGATTGCTGCGGGTGGGGCTTCCCCTTCAGCCCCACTCGCAGCAAATTGAGGGGGGTATGGGGGGGAGAAGAGCACTTGCCAAACACCTATCATATGCCAGGTACTTTACAAATACCCTCTCATTTAATCATTATAGCTAGCTGGTGAGGAAGCAATTCTTCTGTTCCAATGGGGAAGCCGAGGCTCAGATATTGTAAGGGGTTTGTCCAAGGCTACTCAGGTAGAGGTGGCAGAACTGAAATTTGGGGCCAGTACTGTCAGCTCCCAACTGGCTACTTCCAGGCCAAGGGCATGACAAATGTGGTAGCCGCAGCTTCTGACTAAAAGGGAGGCCTACCAGGTGGGGCATTTCCTGGCGGAGACCTAGAGCAGCTTACTGGGTCCACGACTGAACTGCTGCCCTGTGCTACAGGGAGTGAGGAGAGAGGACTGGCTGGCATGTGACAGCAGCTAAGCTAGAGGGGCAGAGAACAGGCTTCCCTCCCTCTTCCCCCTTCAGCCTCTGCTCAGACAGTGCTGTTGGGCCACCCTCTTTCCATAGGGCTCCCCCTCAACCCTTGGTGCCTCCGTGCTTCCATCAACAGGGAGAGAAGGGAACCAGCTGATGATGTTGGGGGATGGCCCAGCAGGGTGGGGGGAGGGAGGGGTGAGTTAGGCAGAATCAAAAGGCCAGAACACAGTTCACAGTTCACCTGGGCCTGACCCTGAGTGGATCCCCTCCCCTCCCTGTTAATGCTGCTATAAACGTTGGGGTGCAGGTGTTCCTCATCTCGGCAATGGAGAGGTTGTATGAGATGGTGGCTGAAACCCTTTGCCGGTGTGTATATGGTGGGGCCTGCCCCCGCAGGGAAGTGCTGTGACTGTGTCAGCAGGGAGAGCTTTGCTCATGGAACATGACTAGGGAGTGGCAAGGGCGGAAGCTAGGGTAAGCTAGAAGATACATCAATTGTTGGCAAAGGAGTAGCTCCTTTGGGCCCAGCGTGGGATCCAAGCCCTGCCCCTGGCTGCCCCATTCATAACAGAAGGGTGGAGGATAAGCAAAAGAGGAGCTGAGGTTATAGAAAATGTGCCTTTCTGAAAAGAAGAACACTAGGGGAAGTGCAAGAAGGCAAGAAAGAATTGCAAACGCAGCCCATTACTCAGAGAGGATAAGAAAATGGCATCTTCCAAAGAAATTCATAAAAGCCCACTTTCAGATTTCTGCAGAGGCATGAAGCACTGGGTGGCCTCCCAGCCTAGGTTCTAGTTCCAGGCCTGACAGGTCTGCTTGTCAGAGGACCCTGAACAAGTCTTCTTCCTGTCTGGTCCTCAGTGTTCCCATCTGCAAAATGAGAGCTTGGGCCTAAGTGCCTTCCAAGGGCTCTTGACAGCTTTCATACTCCAGAAACCTCTACAAGCCGGCTTTGAGTAAAGCCCCTGAGCTCGCCTCACTGCAGGTACTGACAGGTAAATTGAGCAGTTGTGGGAGTCAGAGTAACATTGGCACTTTGGGGTCATCCTAGGATCCAATGTGAACTCACCACAGCATGGAGGCTTGGATTCATTGGTGTTCTGCCCAACCTTCCAGCATCCCTTCTCCCCACCTCTTCTGTGCCTCCCCACCCCAGATTCCACTGACCTTCTCTCCTTGCCTGGAACATACCAGACTCCCTGTTGCTTCAGCACCATCACCATCACACTTGCTGTTCACTGTACTTGGAATGCAGTATCCCCACCTCTCACTGACTAATTCCTCCTCCTGATCTTAGCTGAAACATCACCTCTTCCAGGAAGTCTTTCTTCCTGGTGCCCTAGCGTACTTCCACTCTGAATCACTCAGGTAGCATCATCATGGTACTCCTCATAATAGCAACTAGCTGTGCCGTGATTTCTTTTAATCGATGTCTCCTCTCAAATTACTATAACCTCCGCGAGGCCAGGGGCCCTGTCTCTCTCGTTCATAGTCCTGCTCTTGTGCCCAGTACTCTGGAACACGTTCAACCAGCAATCATGTTTTGAAAAACGCCCCTAGCACCTACCACGTATCCAAGATCTACGAGGGGCCCTGCACAAACATACAGGGTCTCATTTGGCCTTTGGATCATGCTCCCCTTTCTCATTCCTTAGGTGAGGCAATGAAGGGGCAGAGAAGTCATAGGTTTTATTGTGCCAGAGGATTTTGTCCTGGACAAAATCAGACTCAGTCGGCTGAGCCATGTGGACTTGGGCCCAGCAAGCAGGTCTGCCTGCCTCATGCCTCCTGTTTTGCCCACCATGACTCTTCTGAGAGGAGCAGCAGCTGTGGCCTCTCTTCGTGTTCCCATAGCAACCAGTGCTTACCTCCCGCTCACACTGGTTCCTAATTGCCTGATTACGCATCTTCCCCCCACCCATCCCGCCCAGCTCGGGGAGCTTCTTGAGATCAGGGTCCATGGCGCATTGCGTGCTCCAGGTTCCGTGAGTATTAGTGAAATGAACAAAAACGAATACATGACCATCCATACACATGGGTTTTTAAAAGCTTTCATCACAAACAAGGCACCTGGCAGACTATAGTGGCTGGGGGCAGGGGGACTAGAGGACTGGATGCTCCTCAGCTCACCTCTGCTGAGTGGTGTGGGTGCCCCCCCCCTTCTCCCCTGCTGCCTGGGGAAGCTCTTTAGAAAACAGGCCAGGCAGCTTTCATGGTGGCTGTTGGTGGGAGGGGGATGCTGGAGCCTGTGCGACACCCTCCCTAACAGTCTCCCGTGCACATGCACATGTGCTCCCTCACTACCTCCTTGTGAGGGAAGCCATCTCCAATGGCCAGCTTTTGCTTTGAGAATTACCAGAAGCAAATGAGTTTCATACTCACTTCTAATGCTCCATTCACAATCTCACTAGCCATCCCCTTCCCCTTTCAGTTCCTCACTGTAACCATCTTAATCCAGCTCCCCATCATCTTCCACCTGAGCTGCTCCAATGGCTACCTCCCCACCTCCTACTCTTGTCTGTTTCCCTTCCTCCTCCCACTCCGTCTTCTGCAGCACAGACAGAACGAGGGCCCCAAACCGAAATCAGCTCATTTTATTCCCAGCCAGTCTCACAGGCGAGGCGGCCACTGGCATTATTTTGGAGTTATGATGAGAGTCTGTCCAAGCCACTGAGGCTGCTAGATAGAGTCCATTCATTAGTTCAGTCCTTAAATGTTTGTTGACTTAAATGTTTGACTCTGGGTCAGGCACTGAGCTTACAAGGGTCGGAACAAGATGAATGAGTTCTTACTCTAGTGAAAGGAACAGAAAAAAAAATTCCTAGCATGAGTTGCACTTTGCATAGGGTGCTATGAGAATGTGCAGAGAAGTATGCTTGTGCAGAATCAGGGAAAGCTTTGCAGGGGAAGGGACATTTGAGCTGGGCTTTCTCTCAGAAATTTTTGGTTGTGAGCAACAGAAGCCATCTCTGACTGACTCAAACGAAAAAGGAATTTGTGGAATTTGTGGATAGGCTACAAGGAGCTTACGCATTCAAGGAAAAGGCTAGGGAAGGAAGTCTGGAAATAGACATAGGCAAAGGCAGCATTGGAGAGACGGGAGCAGGGGTAGGAAATAAGAATGGTTTGATTAGGATGTTGCCACTGAGTTATATCCTCCATTCTTATGCTGGTTTGCTCCAGATTCAAAGTCCAAAGAGTGGCCAGTGGCCAAGCTTGGTTCCATTCCTGCTCCGTGGCCGGCTTAGACTGGGGAGAAGAAGTCTATGCCCCTTTGACTTCCATGGTGGGAGGCAGACACATGGATTTACTGTCTCACCAATGTTATCCCAGTGAGGCAGACAATTCACTAAAAAGAAGGAATCTTATTTTTTTCTTTCCAAGATTTTATTTAAAGGCAAGTTAGTTAACATATAGTGAAGGACTGGTTTCAGGAGAATTTAGTGATTCATCACTTACATGTAACATCCAGTGCTCATCGCACATGCCCTCCTTAATGCCCATCCCCATTTAGCCCATCCCCCATCCACCTCCCCAAAAGAAGCAGGAATCTAAGGAAAGGAGAGGAATGAATGCTGTGGAGCCACGAACCAAGGCGTGTCTACTCATGGAAAAGAAGGGAAGTCCAGCCAGAGGGAACCACGGGCCAGGAGCCAAAGCCTGCTGTGTTTGAGGGAGGTGGGCAGCATCATGTGCCTGGATGAAGTGTAAGGGGGATGGCGGGAGGCAAAGCCCCAGATGTGATATGAGCAGGGAGAAGATGGGCCACAGCATGCCCTGTGGAGTGGGCCATGGGGAGCCAGCCTCTGGAGGTAGGAAAGGAGGCTGACCAGATGGTGTTTCAGGGCCTTCCCTCTGGAGGTTTCAAGAATGGATCAGAGATGGTAAAATCAGAGATGGTAAGACCAGCAAGGAACTCTTTTGGGCAAGAGATGGTGAGGTTCGAATTACAGCAATAGTCATGGACAGAGAGGAAAGGACAGATTCAAGAGTAATTCAGGACCTAGAATCTATAGAAGTGTGAGGGGTGAGGGAGGATAAGGAGTACGAGATGACTGTGAGGGAGTTAAGGAGGGAGGAAGATGGTTGGGAGAGAGTTTGAACTTTCTTCATGGGCTTCAGGATGCCCAGCTAACTCTCAGCACCATTCATTCAATATGCAATGCAACCTAGTCTTCTTTGTGCCACGTACTGTGGTATCAGAGTGAGAGATAGAGAAAGCCAGACCCAGGACCAAGGAGAGAGAGAGAGAGAAAGAAAAATACAGACCCAGACCCTTAGTGGGCCCTCTCATCCTCTGCTGGTAGGAGCATAACTGATAAAATTGCTGTGGAGAACATTCTGAAAATATGTTTCATTGCTTTAAAAATGCATACTTTAGCACCTTGACTTCTTGGAATTATCCTAAAGACATAATTGAACAAATGTATATAGATAGACATATGTACAAGGATGTCACAACATTGTGTATAAAAGTAAAAAAAACAAAAAACAAAAAACTGGAAATGATCTCAATGCCCACCAAATGATACCTGGTTAAATAAATGATGGTGCATCCTTACAGGGGCTTACTGTGCAACCAGTCAGGATGTACAAGAGAACATACCCCTGTTCAGTATGGCAGCCTTGCTTCTGGGCCTGATAGGCCCAGCAGAGGAGAAGAGAAAAGCTTTAACTTTTAGTGACAGTTGGAGTCTCTCTCATCTGTGAGCCTAGACTGGACATGTTAATTCCTGAGAGCAACTGGAGGAGGATTTTCGTAATTCTCTGAAGATGGTTGAAAAAGGTATGGCTCCTCGGGAGATTTCACCCAAGAGGCAGAGAAGAAGTAGGTCACAGGGACAGCTGAGGGAGAAAATTAAGTTGTATTCCCCTTGTGGAGTTCAACTTGTTGACTAAAAGTTACAGTAACCGCTGGGTTATTACTGGGAGTTAGGGTGGCTGGAGGAGGCATAGCTTTTATTTTCTATTTTAAACACTGTGGCATTGTTGGAATGTTTTATAGTGACACACAGATCACAAAAGTAACAAGCCAGTAGAAACTATGAAGATACTTGCATTTGTGGAGAGGGGGAGACAATGGCAAACCACTTGGCTCCAGGAGCTTCTGGAGCATGAGTTCCATACTTTGGCATTATTGGCATTGCCAGAGTCCAGCTCTGACCAGGTCATGGGGTCCCTGAAGGATGGACGGTGTTGGCGAAGGAGGGAGTGAGAGAGCCCCAAGAATCTTTCTGATCACCAGGCAGGCATCTCTGCCCTGTCGGTTTTGGTGTCTTTATTTATAGGTCAAACGTTAACATGGCATCAGAAAATGGAATTTTTACAATGGATCGTTCTCTATGATAAGATGTTTTGGAAAATGTACAGAAACAGGTTTTACAGGAGTATTCTTACAGAACTGCCCCAATTATTGTGACATTGAGTAACTAAGAAAATAACAGGGTGTTCTTACTGAAAAACAGGATAACATACACTAAGAACACTAAGATTAAGTCATAGGTTAAGTTGTAGATACTCTTTATCCATTCTCATCACAGCTGCCAGTGTAAGGAAAGGTGTTTGTGGAATGTAGGCCTTAGGGAAGGGACTGCTATACACCATCAGTTAGCAAAGGTATATGTAGTAACTTATGTTCTGCCCTTATCTGTTCCTTCTCTCTAAGTTAGGCTCTTTGTCTCCAGGCAAGACTCGATTTTCCAGTTATATTCTTTTTTTAAATGTTAATGTTTTATTGATTTCTGAGAGAGAAAGAGAGAGAGAGAGCAGGAGCAGGGGAGGGTCAGAGAGAGAGGGAGACACAGAATCTGAAGCAGGCTCCAGGCTCTGAGCTAGCTGCCCGCACAGAGCCTGCTGCGGGCTCGAACCCACAAACCGTGAGATCATGACCTGAGCCGAAGTTGGATGCTTAACCGACTGAGCCACCCAGGCACCCCTCCAGCTATATTCTTTATGGTACCAAAGAGCTAACCATACCTTTAAAGAGTTTAGCTCATTTCCAATACATAGAATAGCCTCTTCCAATGTATTTACCTTTGTGTCTAGTTTCATGATTTCTTGAATAGCTAGGGCATGAGAGACATTTTTGGTTAGCTGATTTACATGTTGAGCTGTATGAACTTCTTGGACTAACACAACTTAGAAACAGAATTGTACCTGTATAAGTCAATTTTTTATGAGTAAGGGTCATTAGCCTGTTCATAGCTCAAAGGAAAGTAGGGAGGGAAACAGGACCTACCAGAGACACGATGTCTGTTCCCATAATCAAAAGAAGTTCCCACAATAAGTTCCTTCACAAGGTGTAATCATCATACCAGGGCCAGAATAAGGGGACAAGTCACTCTCAATACCGATCAACAAGGTACCTTGGGGGCCAGTGCTCAAGCAGAAATAATTGAGTCGGGGTGGATATCGGTCGTCATCTGATTGGCAAGAGACCATGCAAACTTGCTTTAACCTCACCAGGAGCTTTCTTGACTAGTGGGCTCAGAATGGCTCCCAACATGGCATGTTGGGCCCTTTTATTGTCAGGCCTGTCCTGTAAACTGAAGGACATTTAGCAGTAGCCCTGGCCTCTACCTACTAGGTGCCAGGGACAACCATGCCCCCCAAGTTGTGACAACCAAAATGTCTCCAGAAATTGCACAACCACCCTCTGGGTGGGATGCATCCGTCTAGAGGGCTCTTTAGAACACACAGGTGTCTTCAGAACCTCTGGGCCTGGTTGCTTCCTTAAACCTGTCTCCTAAATGCTCTCTGCCACCACCTCTCCATGGTCTGGGAGTCAGTATATGTACCTTGATTTTAGTTCTGCCATTTACTAGTTATGTGACCATGAGCCTCCCTGAGCCTTACTTTGTTCAACTCTTAAATGGGATTAATAATGACAACATGGTGCTCAGGACTGCTGTGAGTACCAGATTTCTGTGAAGTTGCATGCAAAAGTCTGAGGTACGACAGGCACTCAGTCAAGCTCAGTGACTGACTGAAATGTGGAGATACAGCTCCCTAGCCACCACCTCCATAGAGCCCATGACAGACATCTGTGCAGGGCTGGCTGGGGCATCCAGGCTCCAGGGGTTCCCCCATGAGACTTTGGGGCAAAGGCTGAAGCCAAATGGGCTCTTGAGTCTTCCCTCCCTGGCCACTCATCTCCTGTTATAAGAGAAACTTCCTTTCATTGGAAGCAAACTTCCATTTGTATTTTGGGTCTCCTGTCATTCTGCATCTCCTGGAGATTTGACCCTGTCAGTGAGTGTTCCCTTCCCTCTTATGGACAACTAGGCACCTCCTTTCAACTGGAGTGCTCATGCCTCTCTTCTATTGAAAGAAACAAAATGCCTTTCTTGACATTCTCTTTCTTGACATTCTTCCTTCTCCAGCTCCTGCCCTGTTTCTCTCTTCTCATCTTATTCTTTGAAGGCCCTTCTCATTCAGTCTGTCCTCGACTGATCACACCATATTCTTTCCCAAACCTGTGGTTTTCTCCAGCCCTCTTACCATACCTAGCAAGGGGCACCCCTTCCATCTAGTTACACAGACTCAGCCTGGAGTTATCTCCCACATTACCAACCCCATCGTCAGTTCTGAACCACTTACTTCCTAAGTCACTTTCACATTTTTTATCTCACTCCAACTCCATCAACCTCAACATACCCACCCCAAATACACACAAGTGAACCAACCATGTTTATTATGGCAGGGGGCGGGGTGAGGAGAGCAGTAGCCTTTCCTTGCATCCTTATGGAATAATGAATACATTGAATATTCTTATCTGTCCCTTTCTTCCACAAATATGCCATGTTGTATGCACTCTTCTGTACTTGGCATTCTTACTTAACAAGATATCTTGTCAATCTTTCTGTTTAGCACTTAAAAGCCTTCATCATTCTGTTTACAGTGTGAATCTGCTAGACCAGTCCCTTTTTTGTGAGCACCATTAACACGTAATCTCTTGCTATTTCCAACAATACCTAAACATATTTTTTAATCGATCCACTTATTTCAGTCTCCTTTGTCTCCATTCTGATACAAGTTGCCACCATCATTTTTACTGGACTTAGCCAAATAGCTTCCTAAGTGCTTGGCCAAAATCATTTCTTGCCTTCTCTTCATATAACAGCAAGAGTGGCATTTCTAAAACACAGCACTCATCATGTGGTTCTCTTGTTTAAAGCCCTTCCATGGCTTGCCTGTGCTTGTAGGGTAAAGTCAAAACCACTCATGATGGCCTATTGAAGCCTTATCTAGTCCCCAAGGCACCCTCCAACCTCACCCTGACTCACTCTGCCTTCTGCATTCTTCACTCTTCCCCCACTGGCCACCTTTTTGTTTGTTTGTTTGTTTGTTTGTTTGTTTTGCATGTGTGGTTTTTCTTTTGCATGTGTGGTTCCTTCTGTATGAAACAACTTCCCCCCTCCCCCACCCCGTTTACCTCTTTCCTTTCTATTTGTCCTTCAGATCTCTGCTTGCTGGTTTCCTTAAAGAAGCCTGTCTTGACCTCCCAGCAGATCAGAGCTCAGTATTGTAGGTTCTTATTAGGACTGTGTGTGCCTTCTTTATAACTCTCATCCAAGTTGTGGTTTCACATTTATTTGCATGATACTTAGGTTCATGTCTGGTTCCTATTCCCCATGCCTCCCCTTCCCCCAGAGACTATGAGATCCATGAGGGCAGGGACAGGGCCTACTTTTTTTTTTTTTTTTGCTTATCACAAAGTCCCTGCATCCAGGAAAATTATTGAGTGTATTAATATAAGAATGAGGCATATAGGGGACCAAGCAGAGGACCTGACATGTAGTAGGTGCTCAATTAACATTGCTTTCCTCTTCCTTACTTTCACTATTGCCACTTGGCTCTGGAGCCCAGGACAGATAGCCTTATGTATGCACTATTCAACAGTCCCACTCCCTAACAAGGAGACCTCTTTTCTTTGCCCAGAGCTCCTTCTCATTCATTGGACTCACTTGATGGTTGATCATTCCTTTCTCCTGGAACTCTCTTCTCTTGTCTTGGTTTGATGCCCAGTGCCCCCACCCCCTACTGCCCCCAAATACTTCCTCTCTACCATCCCTGCCTCTACCCACCTCTGAGATGTTGGGGTTTCTCAGGCTCCATCCCAAGCCCCTTTGCGTCTCACTCTTGTACACTCTTTTCCCACCATCTCATCCATGTTCATAGTTTCCACCATTTGCATATGAAAACTGTGGGTTTCCTGCCCAGGTCTATGTAATATGCCTCAGGTTCCTGTGCTAATGGCACCTCTTCCCTGGGAAACATAAGTGGAACCAGAGAGCAGAGACCATATCTGTATTTGCATACTATGCTCTCCACAGCTCCTAAAGCAGTGCTTGGCACCTAGCAGTTACCTAGTAAGTATTGTCAAATGCACAAATGGAGGGAGTCCAAGCTATAATGGAGAGAGCTGCCTTCTCCAGATGGGGTCTCTTTCCTGGCGGGGTAGTGGGACAGAGTGAGGAGCTGGGAGCTAGATGACAGGTTCTGGCCTTTCCTATTCTGGGCCCTAGCAGATACCTCATACTAAGAATAACAGCGGAGAAGACAGAATTCCAGGCAGGACTTGTGCCCAGGGGCCAGTGATCTCTGAACCAGCCAACTGCCCTATGGCGAGGGCAGGGGGGTGAGAGGTTGTTTCATTCCATTTGCAAACCACAATGTAGCCTTTGAACAGAAAGTGTAGCTCACTAGAACATGTGCTTGTGTCATGTCCAGCCACGTCACCTTTAAGAGGAACACAAAGCTGCCCATGACCATTGGCAATGTCATAAGAGGGTAGGAAGGCATAAAGCCTGGCCCCACAGGCCAGTACAGGGAGTTGAGGTTGAATATTCCTACCACGTGGAGGGGAGACCAAGCCACCTTTCTCTCAAACCCAGGGTCTTCCTGACAGAGGCGAGGGGTTAGGGAGCCCAGATTGAGGGGCAGAGGAATCCTGCCTGTAGCTGATACTGGCTGTGTCCCAGCCCCCTACGAGTGAAGGCAAGGGCCCTGCTCTGTGTTTCATGAGAAGCAGAACAAAAACACAGAATGTTCTAAGTCAGAGCTGAGGAGGCCCTTTGAGACCCACCTATCTCGTGGTTCTGATGGAAAAACTGAGGCTCAGATTAAGAAGGAGGCTCTCCTATAGTTATGATCTAGCAGACCAGGGTATCTGGCTTGTCTCTTGGTCCATTGCCTTAGGCCTGCTCAGCCCTGTGGGGGTGACAGTCTCTTCCTGAATTCATTGTAGAGTGGAGAGGCATACCACTGTTTTTAAAAAGAAAAAAAAACTAAAATATGTAGCATGAAAGATGATGCTATGTGTTATGGAAGAAAAGAAAGCAGAGAAAGAGGATTGGGGGTGCTGGGGGTTTGCAATTTCAGATGGAGTGGTGAGGGAAGGCCTTCTTGAGAAGGGGTCATTTGAGGCAAACCTAAAAGGAATGCTCTCTACAAAGTGCTAAGGGAACACCCAGGAGTGGGCCTCAACCTCAGATTGGCTGTCCCAGGGCCATGGTGGGAGGGCTTCCTGGGAGGCTGCCATAAGCATCTTGGCCCAGTCACAGGGCCAGGAATAGGCCGATCTTTCAAACCCAAAGGTGGGCACAAAACTAAAGGGCCTATGACATCCTGGGTCAGCTAATAATAATAATGATAATGATAATAGTAATAATAATAATAGCGGTTGATAGTAATAAAATTTAGCCTGATCACCTATCATGCACAAGGCATAGTTTCAAGTATGCTATCTTGCTATCTCATTTCATCTTCACGGTGACCCATTCAGGTAGGTGCTATTCTTATTCCCATTTGATAGATGAGAAAACGGAGGCTTGGAGCAGTGACAAAACTTGCTCAAGATCAAAAAGCTAATGAGCAGTAGAATCAGGCTAGGATCCTAGGTCTTTGGACTCTAGAGCCAGGCTTTATAAATAGCAGCAGGTTTTACCAGTCTCTGCTGGGGCAGTTTTCTGGAGGCAGAGGCCAGATGACATGATCTCTTGGGTCTCTGCTTGTGGCCATAGGGCTGGGCATCTCAGAGGGAGATGAAACTGCATGTCGAATGTGGCAGCTGGCCTGGGTGTAGGACTGTATTTGAGGCCTCCACAGGAAAGGTGGACTTCATCTCCACTGGAACATGAGCTCTGGAAAGGCAGAGCCCTTGTCTGTTTGGCCCACTGATCTATTACCAGGGCCTAGAACAGTGCCAGATACATAGTAGGTGACGAATAAATATTTAAATAAATGAGCAAATGAAAGAATGAATGGATATTCCATTCTCACTTACAAAAAGCCAGCCCAGCCACAGGAACTGTCATCATTCCAAAGAGCCAGGCAATCTGGACTTCTGCCTCCTTGAGAATGTGAGCTGAGGAAAGGCATTGAAGACTGCTGGGGCTGGGGGCTGAGAAGAACCTGGAGCTCCAGGACTGGGCAGGGCTGCAGAGAAGGACCCTCTATGGGCACTGTCCTAAGTGCTTTACATGCCCCACTTCATTTCGTCCTGTCCATGGAGGTAGGGATTGCTGTTACCCCTAACAGGAAGGTGAGGAAACTGAGGCAGAGAGTTAAACGGCTTGCCCCAGGTGACCCAAGCATGGTGAAGCAGAGCTGGGTTTAAACTCAGAAACATCGCAGGAATTGGCAGGGCAGGCCACCTGCCCGGTGTGCTCCCTGCCTGGAGCACAGTCAGAAGCCCTGTTCCCTTTGCTGGTCTCCCCAACCCCAAGCTCCCCATGCTCCTCCGCTCTGCCCTCCGTCTGGGCCCTGGACCCTGTCTCCTCAGGCTCCCTGGAGAGTAGAGGCTCTGATACCACAGCTCTTCCCTCCCTCTATCCACCCCAGGATTTAGGACAAGGTTAGGCCCTGCATACAAGAACAGACTGGGAGTGAGGTAAAAATTTCATCATTTGCAGTGATTATGTCCATGGCAAAAATGAGAAGGTAACTTTTCCAGGCAAGGGCGCGTATCTGAAAGTCAACGCCAGGGGGCGCCTGGTGGCTCAGCTGGTTAAGCGGCTCCAGCTCAGGTCACGATCGCACAGTTCGGGGGTTCGAGCCCCACATCAGGCTCTGTGCTGACAGCTTGGAGCCTGCTTCTGATTCTATGTCTCCCTCTCTCTCTGACCCTCCCCTGCTCACACTCTGTGTGTCTGGCTTTCAAAAATTAATAAACATTTAAAAAAAATGAAAGCCAGAATTCAAATCTGGGTACATGTGACTGCCAAGTGTGCAAGAAGCCCTCTTTATCTCACATGGCCAGACCCTCTTTTGCCCTCATATATTAGGGCTGGGGGAAACTTATGGTGGTCTTTTACAGGGCTGGTTTATCCTGATCACCTGTCTCAAACCATGGCTTGGTGCACTGAGTGGCTCTCTCTGAGGCCACGGCTCCGGAAAGAAGCTCTCTCCCAGCCCCTTCACTCTGCAGTGGCAGCAGTTAAGAAGGGAAGTGCAGTTCCACCTTGGTGGAGGAGGAGCTGTTGGGCGCGGGTCCGGGTCACACAAGGACCTGAAAGGCAGTGGGAGGTCAACAGGAATGCCGAAGAGGTGCAGCCGGAAGCTATCAAAGCTGAGTCTGTGGCCACCCCCCGCAAGAGGTGGCCTGCTGGAGAAGTCTCAACAACACTCTTCCCCATCACTGTGTCACGGCAGCCATTGACCGTGTGTGCACAGCTCTGCTGTGTGCCCGCAGTGGTATGGACTGGTGGGTAGGCTTGTTCCTCGGGATAGAGCCGGTCTCCACTCTACTGCGGTCTATCCCGTTCATTGAGGTTTTATGGCTTATTTCAATGGCCATATTTTCTATGCTAAAGACTTCTAATTGATTTCCTCTTCATATCTTTCTTCCTGCTTTTGTACAATCATATCTCATCCTTTTAAGTACTATCATGCCTTCGTTTATCTCTGGGAGCATCCTAGACATGCTTATTTTCAAAATCTGTCAGCCTGCTCTCCAAACCTTCATCTGGAGTAAATTTATGTGCTGATTGTAGATTTCGTTGGCTCTCTTTGAGTGTTAGATTTCTTTACGTGTTTTGGAATATGGGGTTGCAGGCTCATTGGGAGAGGGAGAGCTGGTGCTGTTTTGTTTGTGTTCATGTTTCAGTGTCTGTCTCTCCCGCTCCATGCTACTCCTGCCTCACTGTCTGGTGGTTTTGTAGTCGCCTCCACTGCTGCCCCAGGTCCCCCAGTCAGGAATCACATCTTATGAAGGCAGCTCAGAGCTCTGCCCTAGGGCATGTCAGAGGTCTCCTGCTCCAACCTGGAACCCTCAAGGCTTGCTTCACTTCCCGGTCTTGACAGCTGGGTCTGGCCCCTCCTCCCAGACTGCCTAGTAGGCAGAACTCCCAGCAGCTGCTGGTATTTCCAGCTCTTACTGGGAGACCCTTCTTCTTCCTCTTGCTGGCTTCCACCGTGTGCCTGCCTCTGGCCGCCCAGCCCGTGGCAGGGTGCTTGTTGCAGCCTCAGAACTGAGTTCTGGCTCCCGTGGTCCACGCCCTGACCTGGGGGCTGGCAGGCTGCAACTGCTGTGCTCTTCTGTACACGCTGGGTACCTCAGTTTTTGAGCCAGAATGTCTTTTTGTGGGCGGGGGTCTTCTTTTTCCAGTATATCGATCACCCAGCACTCTGCATTTGGTACGGAGGGATCTGTGACGACCTTAACTAGAATTGTACTCTAATTCTATTGTGTGTACTCTATGTGCTATAATCATAAATTATTTAACTGATCCCCTAGGGTTGGACTATAATTAGGTGGTTTCCCATTTTGGGCTAATATAGATGGTAATAAACATCCTTCATGTGCTTAGTCTTATTCTCAATGCTAAGTTGCCGGATCCAAGAGTACAGCCATTTTTCAACTGAATACATATCTTTAATTGTACCACCCCAACCATCATTACAACCACTGCCACCTATATAACCATCACCAGCATATGCTTGTGAAACAGAACAAAACGGGCACTGAAAACAAACACGACTGTCCTTTTGAAAACTCTAATGTGGTGTATGCACACAGGTGAGGCATTCTCAGATCGCTTCTTCCCTCTTCCCAGTGCTTCTGGAATCCCAGCTCCTTCCAATGAGTTGATTCGGTTAATCCACATGACATTCCAATAGGCTAGGGTAATATTATTTTTATTTTGCTGAGGAGGAGGAAGCTTAGGCTCAGAGAGGTCAGATGGCCACCCAGCCTGTCACCAACAGGAAGAGTCTCCATGAAGCTAAGGAGAAGTCAAGAGGGAGCATAAGGCAAGCTGACAGGCTACAACTCCCACCCCAGTCCACCCCCATGCCCCAGGTGGGATGTGTGATATTTCTCAGGCTCTCCTGGCTGCCCAAGAACAAACAAGGGAAAAACAAAAGGTTAACTGATAGAGATCATTAGCCTGCAGGACCTGAGTCTCCATTACCCCTCCATCATGAGGTGGTGTGGGGAACAAAGGCAGAAGGAAATGGCAGATAGAACTAAATTCCCTTATAACCTACAGTCCATTGGCAAATACTTGAGGCAGGCAGAGTTTCTCCAGGAACTCCCTACTGTCTTCATGCTAATACTTTGCTAGACGGAAAACCACCTTAGCTTGACAATAGCTAGACCACCAGTATCCTGAGATTCTTTTTTTTTTTTAATGTGTATTTATTTTTGAGAGAGAGAGACAGAGTATAAGTGGGTAAGGGGAAGAGAGAGAGGGAGACACAGAATCCGAAGCAGGCTCCAGCCTCTGAGCCCTCAGCACAGAGTCTGATGCAGGGCTCCAACTCAGGAACCACAAGATCACGACCTGAGCCGAATGAAGTCGGATGTTTAATTCACTGAGCCACCAAGGTGCCCCCTGGGATTCTGCAGCATATGAAAATCTCCCTGGAAACTTCCCTTGGACTTTACCTCCCCCAACACCATAGGATAAAACCAGTCTCTTCTCATGGTCCCTGGGCAGCTGTTTCTGCCTATGAGTCCTGTCCCCATGCTTCAATAAATTCACCTTTTTGCACCAAAGACGTCTTCAAGAATTCTTTCTTGGCCGTCGGCCCCCTGTCACACCATGAATCCCACTGTCACACCAAAAATACGTCATCAGAAGCACAGGTACGCTGTAGTCTGCTGAGCGGCAGAGGGGAGGCCTTCTGGTCTTCTCTGATCCAGGTATTTGGGACTTCGTCTTCCTCCATGGGGCCATAGTGTGCAGGGGTTGTGAGCCTAGGTGTCTGGGTTTAGGTGCTTCAGGGCACCTCACCCCGTGTGATGACAAGCATTAGCTTTGCTAGTCAGGCTCAGCCGCTCACCAGTTTAGAAGCCATGGCTCCCCCAGTGTCTCCTCCTTCGTTAGCTTGTAACTGGCGGCAGCAGTGAGAAAGCACATGAGCTCCAGATTCAGATAGACCTGGATGTAAATACCAGCCCTGCCACTTCCCTGCTGTTTGAGCTTGGTCAAATCCCTTCACCTCTCTGGGCCTTGGTTTCCACATGTGTAAAGTGGAAGTAAGAACACCTCTCTTGGAGAGGCACTGTTAAGATGACAGGAAGTCCTGTGTTCTTGGTACATAAAAGAGATTCAGATAAAGTCTGTTTTTCAAAGAAAAAAAGGGACAAATGGAGAAATCTACTCTTAACTATAGAGCACAAACTCTATGGTTACCAGAAGGGAGGGGGGCGGGGAGCTGAGTTAAATAGGGGATGGGGATTAAGGCGTGCACTTGTGATGAGCACTGGGTATTGTATGGAAGTGTTGAATCACTACACCTGAAACTAATATCACACAGCATGTTAATTACACTGGAATTCAAATTGAAAAAACAAACAAAGGAACGAAGTCTGTTTCTGACAACAAGAGTGAAAGTCCACTGCTCCATGCCTGCTCAGGCAATCACCTGTGGTTCATCCTGTCCTTACTCTATATCCAGTGTTCTTTCCAGCAGCAGAGTCCTGGCCTCCCTTAGATTCGTGTTTCACTGTCCTTCTGTCTCCCAATGTTTCCTCCTCTGCCAAAAGAGAGGAAAGGACCCAGGAGCCCGAAACTCTGGCCTCTACTTCCCTTCCTTCACCCCCTGCTTGTCTCTGTGAGGACCTCTCGCAGAACTGGGCTGGCTGAGCTGCCCAACACAAGTATGGGCAGCCCACCTGTGTCCCTGGGCCCCACTACAAAAGTGAGCCTGGAGCCTGGCTCAGCGACTTGCTGCATGCTGAGAGGGTGGCCAGGCTGCGATCACAGGGGATCATGAGGCTGCCAGTGGGGGCCTCCAGGCTGCCCATGGCCCAGGGCTGTAGCCTACAAATAGATCTCCCCTGCTCTCTCAGAAGGCCACTGGTAGCCTGTTGGAAGACCACAGGAAGGAAGTGAAGGCCTTTTCTCCTCTGGCAGAGCCTGGGTTTGTATTGCCTATGGGGGGCCGTTAGGGCTTGGGCCTGCCTTGGGAAACCCTGAGGGTGCCCAAAGCACTTCAAAGCCATATGTTCATCTACCCACTTTGTCCTGGACAGAGTGGCAAGGGGACATACCCCAACCACTCCACAGATGGAAATCTCAGAAGCTCAGTCTCGGGCCCACAGTGGCCTAGGATGGAAGCCCTAGCCCAGTGAAAATCTTCCTTTGCTCAGTGCCACGAAAATGCTCAATTTGGGGCTTAGTGTGAGGGAATGGGTTGCTGGTGAGCAGAGGTGAGGCAGAGAAACCTGGAAGCCCAGATGGCCTGTCACAGTTGAACACCTGGATCTCAAGATAGGCAGAAAGACTCCGTCCCTGAAACCTAGCCAGGTTGGGACTGAAGATCCAGGCCCTCCCAGTCTGGGTCCCTGATATACTCTCGAGGGTCTCTGGCCAATTGTCAAGGTCTTTGTCCATTCCTGACAAGCCGGTGTTCCTTGAGCTCTGACAGGCCTGCTACTTTTCTCATCCTTCACAGGCTTCCTGCATGATCTCACCCACACCTCAGGTTACAACCACCACCTCTGTGCTGATAATAGGAGGTAAGAGTCATGGAGTGCTTACTCCATGCCAGGCACTGTTCAAGCACTGCCTGCGTGTTAGTTCATTTAATCTTCACAGCAGCCTGACAAGGTTGCCTTTGTTATTGTCCCATCTATACAGACAAAGAAACTGAGGTCTGGAGAGGTTTAGGGACTTATCTAAGGTTACCCAGCTAGTAAGTGGCTGTTGATTGCCAAACCATCCTCTTATTTAGTTTTAGAGAAAGAGGTGGGCTGGAGAGAAGTAGACAGAGAGGGCGAGAGAATCCCAAGTGGGCTCCAGCTGTCAGCACAAAGCCCAACTCAGGGCTCCATCTCATAAACCATCTCATGAACCATGAGATTCCGACCTGAGCTGAGACACTGAAGAGTCAGACACTTAAACAACTGAGCCACCCAGACATCCCTAACCACCTCTTTTTAGCTGGTTTCTCTCCTTATCTCCTTTCCTCCTACTGCTCATGGCATACCTTTACGGGAGATTTCCACCAGCTTCTCAAAATCACCAGCCAAAACTGCACTGGCGTTTCCCCTGCATCCACACCCAACTTCAGATCTCCTTGGCATCCTCCGCCCCGAGTCTCATCTCCCATGGTGGCTCTTTCATCCACTAGAACCCTGGGCTTACCTCACCTTCCTTCTCCTACTCCCTGTAACTCCTAGAGGCTTTCGTCCCACCCATTTGAGTTCCTTAAATCTCCCTCCTCTTTCGAGAAAAGAGCCTTCCTCAGCATTCCTTCGCTCTTTGTCCTTATCAATTTGGCTCTTATTTCATGCTTTATATCTCATCTTCTCCCCTCTAATCTGTTCTCCACGCTGCACCAGGAGAGCATTTGAAATTCTTCTGTGGCTTCCCATGGCCAAATTCCTTATCCTAACATTCAGGCCCCCCCACAGTTGGAGCTCTAACTGTCTTTTGAGCTTTGTCCTTTGCTCTCCTATCCACTCCCTCTAGCCAACCTGGCCTCTTTGCTATCTTTCCATTATACCTTTCTATGCCTTGACCCCTTGCCTTGGTTGTACCCAAATCTCATCCCCCACACTCCTCCACACCCCCAGACCTCTCCCCTCCTTCCCATTCATTTATCCCAAACATCCATCATTCAGCCCCATTCCGAATGTCAGCTCCTCTGTAAAGCCCTCCTGGTCTCTCCTGTTGGATGTTCTCTTTACTATTCCTGGACAACAGCAGTGTGATATGAAAGTTAGGAGAGACCATGCAATTTGGAGACAAAACTGGGCCTGACTCTAGGCTGTTGGACACCTGGGAATGCCCTTAAACTACTCCATGCCTCAGTTTTATTACTTAGAAAAAGCAGCCAAGGGGGCACCTGGGTGGCTCAGTTGGTTAAGCGTCCGACTTTAGTACAGGTCGTGATCTCACGGTTCATGAGTTCGAGCCCCGATCATGAGTATGAGCCCCACATCAGGTTCTCCACTGTCAGCACGGAACCCATTTCAAAATGTCTGTCCTCCTCTCTGCCCCTCCCCTGCTTGCCCTCTCTCAAAAACAAATAAACATTTTTTGTTAAAAACGAAAAGGCACCCAAGATGACCTCTTCTCTTGGCTGTGAGGGCTGAAAAAGAGATGATGGGCTCAAGGTGAACAGGCCACGCGAGAGTGCCTCTGCTTTTTCCAATGGCAGTCCACGCCCACAGGCTGCCGGTCCACATCCCATCGCCAAGTGTTGTTCAACTACCAACAACCTCCAGGAGGCTTTCTACCTATTTTCCTCCCGGCCCAACATCCAGTGGTCCTAAGAAATCCCCGAAGGAGGAAAGCCCTGGCAGGGAGGCTCAGTTGGAACCTTGGCATACAGTTTTTCCCAGTCTTAAAACCAAGCAAGGCCTGCCTTATTGCACTGTACAGGTGGTGGTGGTGGAGGGGGGGTTCCCAGTTCCACTGGGCACCAAAGGTCTCTGGGAATAATATAATATAGACTGGCTTGGGATGCCAAGCACAAGCCTCCATCCTTTATTGGCTGGAGAGGTCTTGTGGCATGGTCTTTTTTCCTGAGAAAAGGTGTTTTGCCCGAGCATCACTGGATTCTGGGAATAAGATGTGAGCCCTGGCCGCCAAACCCCTGTTCTTAGAGGAAGCTTCTAGCCCTTTTTTCCTGGATATATACACCATCAGGCTTTTTTGGCTTTGTCCCCTAAGCCATGGGTCCAAGGATAGATGGGGCAGTTTTTAGTTTGAACACACAATCTGTACTTCCCTCTGTTCTTCTCTCCCAGCCTAATCAAAGCTCTCCCTGGAACCTTATTTCCCTGTCCCTTTAACACTGGCTTATGGATATGACCAGCAGATAGAGTACTGAGTCAATCTAAGCCCAACAGGATCAAGAATAAGCAAACTTTAGGCGTGGATGGATCATTATCGGTCACAAATCACATTCCTTGATTCACAGACTCATGGAGTAGCAGTGCCAAGACAGTTCCATCTACCTCGATCCCCTTTTTGTCTCAGCTGGGCAGACTGAGGGCCAGAGAAGGCAAGGGACTATGTCAAAGATCACACAGCAAGACAGTGGCAGGGCCAGGTCTCCAGACTCCCAATGCAGAGTCCTGTCCTTTCTCCCACACCCTTGACCTCATCTGAGGAAGTGGTGATAGCTGGTGGGAGAAGCTGGGGATGGGGGGCTGTAGGAGGAGGGACTTGAGGGGAAGAATGTGGGATTGGAAAGTCACTGGGAAGAAAAACCCCCAGCACGAGTGGCAGCCCACCCTGGAGACATCAGCTCGGCTATCAAGCTGCTTCCATTGCTGAGGATTAGCACAAACATCCCCCAGCTGGGGGCCTCCCTGCTGGCCAGCTGTGCAGGCTTTGGGTGGCAGCCCCAGATGCAGGAAGCCCCAGGCTAGAGGCTGGACTTTCTCTCTAGTGACGTGTGTGCTCTCTCGGCATCTAGAGGGCATGGGCCAGCCGCTGGCTCATCTCTGCTGTCAGGCTCAGTGAAGGACAGTCAACACTCCTGGCTGATCAAAGGCACTCCCACCCTCTAGCCTCAGGAGTTCCGGGGGCGAAGGGGAGTGGTGAGAGCCCAGATGCCATCCTGCCATGCTTTGAAGTCCCAGTGCATTCTGGGAAGGGACTTGCTTTGGAGTGGGACCTCTGGAACACAAACTTAACAAAAATTCCTGCCATATGTTATGATGGAGGCAGGAGAGCCAAGTCCTAACACCTCTGGCCAGTCCCTTCACTTCTTTGGGCCTTGATCTCTCCATCTGGGCCAGTTGAACACCACAGGGTAAGGGCCAGGCCAACTCTGCCCTCCCACAACTCTGTGATTTTGTCTTCTTTCTCTCTGAAGTCAGGTGGGCAGGGAAGCCCAGGGCAGGCTGAGGGTCAGGGGTAGATACAGTCTGGCACTGAGAACAGGGTCAGTGGGATAGCTGGGATTGGAGGCCATTTACTCATTTATGAAATCAATTTATTCATCATTAAACATCTATTGTGTGCTTTAGCCTGAGGGCTTGGAAACAGAGCACCCTCATGTGTTCCTCCACTACCCAAGGGACCTGGATTCTAAACTGGTGCAACCCCTCAATGGTGCATTGAGTATCTTCTAGAGCAAGGCAAAGTACACCAGTTCTTTCCTTTCAGACAGCAGGGCCGTATCCAGCAGGGGTTGCATTTGAACATGACTCCAGCTAAGTTAAACTAAAGAGAGATATACTGGAAGACTTTGGGATGGCTCAGAGTCTAGTTGGGGAAGGTGGATAGCCAACCACAGAGAAAGAGCAGGTACCCAGTGCGGCAGGGAAGAATGTCACAGAGCAAAGGGGTGGTCAGGCTAGTGCTCCTCCTCTCACCTCCCCCTACCCATGTCAGTTGACAATTGAAATTGGGAATAATTTCTTTTTTTTATTATTTTTAATGTTTATTTATATTTAAGAGAGACAGAGACAGAGCATGAGCAGGGGAGGGGCAGAGAGAGAGGGAGACACAGAATCGAAAGCAGGTTCCAGGCTCTGGGCTGTCAGCACAGAGCCAGACGTGGGGCTCAAACTCACAGACTGAGATCATGACCTGGGCCGAAGTCAGATTCTTAACCGACTGACCCACCCAGGTGCCCTGGTAATAATTTCTTAAATGTCCCTGCTTCTTTATGTGAGGAGCAACTAGTTGGCTGATGGAGGGCTAGAAGAAGAAACTCTGAGCTTCTGGCCTTCTCCCCTCATAGACTTCCTCCCTCCTTGCCCCTTCTCCAACTACTGAAGCCTGGACCCAAGCTGCCTTTATTTTCTTTTTTTTTTTTTTTCAATGTTTTTATTATTTTAATTTTTGAGAGAGAGAGAGAGAGAGACAGAGTGTGAGCCAGGAAGGGGCAGAGTGAGAGGAAGACACACAATCCAAAACAGTCTCCAGGCTCTGAGCTGTCAGCACAGAGCCCGACGCAGGATTCAAACCCATGGGCCATGAGATCATGACCTGAGCTCAAGTCAGACACTTAACTGACAGAGCCACAGAGGCACCCCAAGTTGTCTTTATTTTCTAATTGACCAAGCCCTTGGGGCTTCTCCCAATACCACAAGAATCCCCAGGCTTTCTGAACATGCTGTGGTCTCCAGACAACTTGTTTCTTTCCTTTCCATGTGTGTCTTTTAGGCTCACGTTTGGAGGGGCCAACATAGCCATCTCTGTCACTAATCCTAATCACCTTGTGCCTAGCCCCAGGCTAATTCAAAGCCCTGAGGACCAGCATGTGGAATCACCTCAGTGAAATTGGGGTGCCAAGACCCTCTGCCATCTTCTGAAGGGGGGTACACCTGCTGGAAGAACAGTAAGGCCCAGACCTGTGATTGCCCCCAGGAGAGTCAGAAGGGAACCGGTTTGCTCAAAGTCTCAGAGGCTGAGAGGGCCTGCTGCCAGCCTGGCAAGGAGCTGGGCTGCGCGGGAGGCGAGGATGGGCTGAACGTGGGAACCACGCCTGGGACCTACTGTGCTGATTTGTGAGCCCTCCTTTCAGAAGAAAAGGGTATCTTGTGCCCTCCACATGGCCCACCGAGATAGCAATGCCCTGCCAACGCGGATACCGTGGGAGAAAAGCAAAACTGGCCTCACAACATTAGGGACACTTTGTGACTTGTTCAAGCTTATGTAGATGATAATGAGGACAGCTGGAACTCCCAGGTCCTCAATCAAGCAACAAAGTGCTCTAGCGAGGAACACATCATCCTGACTCCTCCAAATAGCTTTCAGGACCCCTACCTCCCCTGAGCATCCTGCCCCAGGCCGTAACTCACTCACTTAGAACCACAGTGTATCAGAGGCTGAGGAAACTTTAAAGCTTAGTAGTTGGGCCCTCCTGTACACCGATGTACTTTCCCATGCAGAGCACAGATGGGAAATCAAGGTTTGACGAGGGAAAGGACAGTGCCACAGATTGCCATGTGACTTGATGGGTTTAGAAGCCAGATCTCTGAACTCCTCTGGCAGCCTTTGTTCTGAGTCTAGGCCTGGGTACATTCCGTCCTCAGCAGCTCTTACTACCTACTCCCTTCTTCGTCCTGTCCTCAAGTTTTGCATTCAGGGCCGGGCCCCCTCCTGGAGATGCCTCAACCTGATGCCTGAGCACAGAGCACACCAGGATCATCTGATGATGCCAAGCTACCCCTGGTGGAAGAGCCACCCCACTTCTGTCCCACTTCCTTCTCTTTTGATAGCATGTGTGTAAAAACTATTGACACCAGAAAAAAAAAATCCATGGAAAGAGGTAGGCCTAGGCTAGGCAGCCCAGGATGCTAATGGAAGAGACAGCTCCTACCCCTTCCAGCAAAGTCTTGCAATCCAGAACTGTGAAGGCCCTAAGGAGGAAATCAAGGAAGCTGAGTTGCTAAGTGGCCTGCCCCCAGCCCCTGCTGCAGATGTCTGGCTGGCTAGAAAGGAGGGAGTCCAGCGGAGGAATGATAATAACCATCTCTTGCATCTGGTCTGCCTTTCCACACACTACTAACTGGTTTCCCATCCCTCCTCTTGCCTCAGCCACACAGAAGGGTAATTTTCACCATTGGCCAGACTGAGGCTCAACGAAGATAAGAAACCTGCCTGAGGTTGCCTAGCAAGTCAGTGATGTTAGGTGACATTCTGCACTCCAGGATTCCACATCTCATCCCAATTCCCTTAGCTTTCTGCCTTGCCTATGGGCCTGGGCCCAGGGCTCCTAAATCTCTGCCCAGCCAGGAAGCAAAAGGCATGGGCCTCTAGGCTGAGAGGGACCATAAGACAGTGAGGTTGGGTATGGGGGAGGGTGGTGAGGGCTAACATGATACCAAAGAATAAATCGACACCTGTCCCAAGTTTCCATTATTGTCCTCTCATCTGAAGAACTTTCTTTAGCATTTCTTGTGGAACAGATGTGCTGGCGACAGATTCTTTTAGTTTTCCTTCATCTTAGAATGTACTCATTTCTGCTTCAGTCCTGAAAGATATTTTCACTGGATATTGAATTCTGAGTTGACTGTTCTTTTCTTCTGGGATTTTAGAAATGTCATGTCACTTCTTTCTGGCCTCCATGGTTTCAGGTGAGAACTCCACTGTCATTCATATGCAGGTGTCTTCTGACCCTAAGAGCCTACTCAAAAAGAGGCATCGTGGGAAGGAGAAAGATCTCTGGGGACTGGGAGATGACCCACAGCCCCAACACTTCTGAGCTGAATGACACTGGGTGAGTCCCTCCACCACTCTGAGCCTCAGCTTTTTTTTTTTCTAGGAGAGAAAGAGAGAGAGACAGCATGAGCAGGGGAGGGTCAGAGAGAGAGGGAGACACAGACTCTGAAATAGTCTGAGCCTCAGCTTTGACATTGTTGTCATGGAAGCATGGGATGGGATGGTCACCCCAATCGTCTCTCTTGTGGCCCTGACATTCTCTGGGTCTCTGATAATTATTAGGCTCCCCAGGACAGTGAGCTTCTGGGAGAGAGGAGAGAGAGACCCTACAGAGACACCCTCCAGCTCTGCCTGCTTATAGAGGAGGTGGGCAAGCCCTGCACCTTTTGTTCCCCTCCCTTCTGCCTGCTCTGGCCTAGTGTGACCCACTGAGGCAGAGAGGGTCCTTAGGGTGGTTCCGGCTTACCAGCCTAGTTCCCAAATGCTGATCAACTAGGGGAAGCCCCTCATTCCCTCTCACCCAGGCCACTGCAGAGTCCCCTCCACTGCAGTGCACAGGCCAACCTCCAGGACCACCCCATGTCTCTCCCCACCTCGTCCCCATATCATACATTCTGGCTGCAGGACTTCCCCAGATGTTCCCATGCTCTTTCGGGCCTCCATTTTGTTTCCTCTGCCTGGGAAATCCTTTCTCCCCTGTCAACTTGGCAAGGTCTTGTGGAAGCAATACTAGCTCTTAACTTCGCCTCTCTATGCCACAGTTTTCTTATCAGCAAGTGGGGATAATATTATTAATATAATATACCTACCTCGCAAAGTTGTTGTGAGGAGTAAAAAAGCTATTCCCAGCAAAATTCTTTCACACAGTAAGTACTCAATAAACATGAACTCATCATCATAATTATCATTGGCACTATTAACAGCACTGTGGTTAAGTGCAGAGACCCTAGAACCAGACTATCTGTGTTCAGATCCCAGCTCCAACACTACCTGTGTCACCTCAGTCAAGTCCCTTAACATCTATGTGCTTCTGCTTTCTGAACTTTAAGAGGGAGTCATAATAGGCCTCACTTCATAGGGTTGTTACAGGGATCAGACGAGACAACACATGTGAACACTTAGCACAGAGCCTGGCACACAGTAAGTTATCAATAAGTGCTAGCCATTATTTTGATGATAGTTGTCATCATTCCAGCTTCCTTCCTCCTACGAAAGAAAGGAAGTAAGTGTTTTCCCAGGGGGAGTCTTTGCTGGAACTGATGCTAGAGAGGGACACCCATGTAACTGTGCAACTCTTGGGCCACATAAGGTTCTTGGTTCTGGCTAGGAGATGCTCTTGTGAGGCCTGTTTTCCACCCCTAAATTTCCCATTGTCTCAGCCCAGCTTCAAGGCCCCACCTTTAGGAAGCCTGCCCCACTTTCCACAAAAATTCTAGGGGTCCTTCAGGGCACCCCCTGACATACCATCTGAACTTCTGGCAGGGCATTCCCCGGGGTCTGCCTGGGGTGGAGTTAGTTCTGAACTAGAGCCCTAGACTCTAGTCCTGGCTCTGCTCCCTGACTTTCTGTGTGACCTTGAGTCAGTCCCTTTTCCTCTCTGGGCCTCATTTGTCCATCTGTAACACAAGAAGTGTGGTCCAGATGGTCTTTAAGGCATCTCTCAGATTGGTAATTTTTGCTATTACTCCAGGGCTGAGCTAGCCCAGTGCCTGACAATAAGTGGGTGATGAGTTGAGTCAGACTGAACTGAAGTGGACTGATTATAGAAACACAGGCAAACGCCCTGACTCGGTCCCTCTTGTGCCACCTGCCTGCCCTGTGGACAAGCCTTTAGCCATCCCTGGCCACCCAGCTCCCCAGTCTGTACAACTCAGGGGTTGAGGACAAAGCCTGGCTTCTGCCTGAAGGCTGGAGCACTGGGGCCCCAGCAGGGATGTTGCTGGATTTACTTTGGTCCTCTAAATTGGAAGGCTGGAAGCTCTAATGTAGCTCTCCCGGCCTGGAGCGGGAGCCCAGGCTGGGGTGGCCTGCTTTGGCTGCCAAACACGAGCCCCACACCAGACCACAGCCCAGTCTCAGAGCTGCCTGTGGCCGGCCCTGCATAGCAACATCCCAGACGACAAAGGCCCCTTAACCCTCCTCCTCTAGCAGCGACAGAGGTGGTGGCTGCTGCTGCTCTTTGGCTCAGCGGGATGGGGCCCAGAACAGGGCGTGGGGTGGCTGGCAGAACACTAGGAAAGTATAGACAGCCTGCGCCCATACTAGGCACCCTTCCCCTGAGACTTTTGGCAGGGTCACATAGGCTGCCCCCTCTGAGCTAGGTGAAGCTGAGAAGAAGTGTGGCTGCTGGAAACTAAGGCCTAGGACCTGGAGAGCTACTGGGCTTTGAGGAAAGGGGGGCAACTGGGTGGCTCAGTCGGTTAAGCATCCGACTTCAGCTCAGGTCATGATCTTATGGTCCATGAGTTCGAGCCCTGAATCGGGCTCTGTGCTGACAGCTCAGAGCCTGGAACCTGCTTCAGATTCTGTGTCTCCCTCTCTCCCCTTGCCTCTCCCCTGCTCATGCTCTCTCAAAAATAAATAAGCTTATAAAAAAATTTTTTTAAAGGAAAGGGCCAGCTGTTTTCCATCTTCACTGAGGGAAGGAAATAGGTAGGGAAAACGAGAAGATCTGAGGGTTCAAAAGACTAGCCTCTGTCCCAGGCAAGCTTATAGAGATGACTGGACTTCCTGCAGCCCCCTTCAATCCACCCTCTGCACTGCTACCAGAGACTTATGGTCCACAAAGACTTGGTCAGATTCTCTCTTTAATTAAAATATTTAATGGCTCCCTAACCACCGACAGTGGAAAAACCCAGCCCTCTGTTCAAGAAGCTAAGGTCCTTCACAATGTGGCCCCAGTCTACCTTTCCACACTACTCACATCTCTCCCCTCCCCACCCACCCTACAATATGGCCACCCTGGCTACTGGGTTTCTCCAGACAGTCCCATGCTCTTTTATGCCTCCAAGTTGTTCCCTCTGCCTGGGAAATCCTTTCTCTGTTGCCTACTTAGCAAACTTTTCCTCATCCCTGAAGCCCCAGCTTGAATATCCCCTATTCTGGTACAGAGTTAACTGTTCCCTCTTTTGCACTTCCACAGTGTTGTCATCAGACCTTTATTCATTCAATCAGCATTTACTGAACACCTACTATCTGCCAATCACTATTCTAAGCACTGGGGATAGAGCAGTAAAAAAAAAAAAAAGTCATAGAACCTGCCCTCATGAGCTTACACACAGGGGAGACTGATAACAAATAAGTAAAGAAACAAATGCAAAACATAATTTCAGATAGTGAGATGTACAGGAAGTGCTGGTAAATGTTTTAACAACCAGCTATGGAGGAGGAGAGCTCTGAACTACACAATCTGTTGATTTCCATTGTGGCTGATTCCAAGCTACTAACCTGAAGTCACTGAACACTGAGTTTGGCAGTGCCAGGGAGAGGCAGCTCCAGCACACTACTGGTGCATGCCAAAAATAAAATAAAACAATATAATAGAAGAAATGGTAACTATAGCAAGGGGTGGGGGTGGGGGTTACTAGATTATATTAGGTGGTGCGGGGTGGGGTCAGGGAAGGCCTCTCTGAAGAGGTGACACTTAGGGGGTAATGTGAATGACAAGGAGCCAGCCATGCAAAGATCTAGGGAAAGCCATTGGAACACTGGGTTTTTAAAACTACTTTTTCGGGGTGCCTGGGTGGCTCAGTCAGTTAAGCATCCGACTTCAGCTCAGGTCATGATCTCACAGTTCGTGAGTTCGATCCCCATATCAGGCTTTCTGCTGACAGCTAGCTCAGAGCCTGGAGCCTGTTTCAGATTCTGTGTCTCTCTCCGACCCTCCTCTGCTCATGCTGTCTCTCTCTCACTCTCTCTCTCTCTCTCTCTCTCTCTCTCTCTCTCTCTCTCTCTCTCTCTCTCTCTCTCTGTCTCTATCAGAAATAAATAAAACATTTAAATAAATAAATAAATAAATAAATAAATAATAAATAACACTACTTTTTCTACTGGATCCGAAGAGTTATAGCTCCATAGATTTTTACATATGTATCAACCTAGGTAATCACCACCTAGATGGAGATGTAGAACATTTCCAGCACTCCAGAAGGCTGTCTCTGTCTTCCTCCCAAACAATAATTTCCCTCCTGCCCCAAGGGTTAACTACTATTTTGACTTCTATTCCTATGGATCATTTATGGTGGTTCTTGAAATTTACATACATGGAATACAAATTAGACCTGCTATGGTGTATCCTTTATTCATAGTACTTCTTTCACTCAACACGATGTTTGGAAGATTCATCCAGGCCATTGCATGTCACAGTAGATCATTCTTTTTCATTGTTGTGCAGTATTCCATCATATGACTATGCCCCAGTTCATTCCATTGCAATGATCTGTGTCCCTGCTGGTCTTTGCCTCAAGCCTGAGAGATGGCCATGTTGAATAGTGGGAATAGCCTGGGCTTTAAGATCCAACCAATATGGACCAGAACGTCGGCTTGGCCACTGCAGAGCTAGGATATTTGGAGTAAGGCATTCCTATTCTGTCTTTATACTTGCAAAATGGGGAGAATAATGGAAAGCTCTCCTCCTACTCAGGTATGGCCGGGAGCTGGGAATATGATACATGTCAAGCACTTAATGGAGGCCCTGCTATAGGAGTTCTGCTTGAGGACTCTCTGGGTGCTTCCCCTTTCTTAACTTGTGTGTGTGTGTCTGTGTGTGTGTGTGTGTGTGTGTGTGTGTGTGAGTGTAGATGATAAATGCATGACTGTGTTTTGTGCTGTGGAAAGGCTGCCAAGATTGCTTTTGGATGACTGGTGTAAGAGACATTTTTGAGGGGCCAAAGGGATTTCCATTGCATTTGAGGTCCTTCGCCACCAGGCAGGGCCAGGATGTATAGAGGTAAAGAAAGGGGCAAGGGACTCATGACCCATGCCATGACCATAGAAAGGCAGGGGCACAGGAGATTCTGTGATTCTGCATGTGGTCTTCGCTCCTTCCCTAGACTTTGCACAAGAGGGAGGCAGGGCAGCAATCATGTTTTCCACTTTACAGTTGTAGGAACCAAAGATCAGAAAACATAACAAAGGGGCGCCTGGGTGGCTCAGTCAGTTAAGCATCTTACTTTGGCTCAAGTCCTGATCTCACAGTTCTTGAGTTTGAGCCCTGTGTCAGGTTCAAACACTCGGGTTCAGGAATGCCTGGATGGCTTAGTTGGTTAAGCATTTGATTTGGCTCGGGTCCTGATCTCATGGTTTGTGGGTTTGAGCCCTCCATCAGGCTCTGTGCTGACAGCTCAGAGCCTAGAGCCTACTTTGGATTCTGTCTCCCTCTGTCTCTGCTCCTCTCCAGCTTGTGCATGCTCGCTCTCTCTCTCTCTCTCTCTCTCTCTCTCTCTCTCTCTCTCTCCTTTCTCTCTCTCTCTCATAAATGAATAAATAACATTTAAAACAAAACAAACAAAAAACAGACTTGGGTTCAGAGCCCAGAGCCTGCTTCTGATTTTCTGATTCTGTGTGTGTGTGTCTCTCTCTCTGTCTCTCTCTCTCTCTCTCTTTCTCTCTCTCTCTCTCAAAAATAAATAAACATTTAAACAAAATTTTTAAAAAGGTTATCTTGGTTATCTTAACCAAGGTCACATCACCTGGCAAATATTGAAGGAGAGGTTCAAAGCTGGGTGTGTTTGACTCAAAGCCAGTCGGTTGAGGCATCTTATGGGTGTTCAGGCCGGGGACCTTGAGGGTGCTAACCCAGCCTCAAGGAGACAGAAGAGTTCGGCAAGTAGGTTGGTGCTCTGGCCTGGAGGAAGGGACACCTAACGGCGTCCAGGTGTCCTCAACATTCCAGCTGCAGCTTCCTGCTTGCCCACTTCCTTGCCCTGCCCCTCTTCTCCCCACCAGCTTGTGCCCCAGTATAGCCCTGTCCTTTGTGCTGCCACCTGTGACTCTTCCCTGCCTCCAATTTGGCCCCCTAGGCCTCAAAGGCCAATCTTTCTGCATGACAGACCTTTCTCCTTCATTGACTCTTCACCCCTCTCTTTCTCTGGCCCTTGGGAGCTCCCAGACAGGCAGGCAGAGGGACCGGTGGGGAGCCCTAGCCAAGGATACAAGTGACAAGAATTTGTGGCTGCTACAATAGCTAAAACCTGGAAAGAGCCTAAGTGTCCATCAACAGATGAATGGATCAAGAAGATGTGGTTTATCTATACCATGGAATACTACATGGCAATGAGAAAGAATGAAATCTGGCCATGTGTAGCAACATGGATGGACCTTGAGGGTGTTATGCTGAGCGAAATAAGTCAGGCAGAGAAGGACAAATATCATATGTTTGCACGTATAGGAGGATTAGGAGGAACTTAACAGAGGACCAAGGGGGAGAAGAAGGGCGGAAATGGTGGGGGAAAGGGAGAGAGGCAAACCATGAGAGACTCTTGAATGCTGACAAAAACTGAGGACTGATGGATGTGGGCATTGAGGAGGGCACTTGTGGGGATGAGCACTGGGTGTTATGTGGAAACTAATTTGACAATAAACTATTTGAAAAAAAAAAAAAAGAAAAAGAAAAAGATATAACATGGCCCTAAGGAGCTCTGGGTTTGAGCACTACTTTCCACTATAGAAAAAACAAAATGCAACTAAAATGTTCACATCTGAAATTTGCCTCACCTCCTGTCACACCCTCGTCTCTCACTTTCTCGGTTTTATTTCTGGTCCTACCTTTGATTCCTCACTCAGTTTTCCATGGAGTTTGTATATGCAGTTGAAATAAATATTTCAAATGTTTTGTAAAAAAAAAAAAAAAAAAAAAGAATTTGTGGCTGCTAGCCCCAATTCTGCCGCACATTCCTGCATGTCATTGGGCCTGTCCCTTCCCCTTTCTGGCCTCTTTCCCTATCTGTACAATGGGTTTATCTCTGAGGGCCTTGTCCGGGTGTCTCACCAGGCAGTGGTGGCTGGGCTGGGCATCTCCACAGGTCCATTTCTCTGATGGAGAGAAGCAGAACCAACTTCAACTCAGCGTTGAGAGCAGAGTCCTGGAGGGAAAAGGAGGTTAATGGGATTCTGTTGAGTTTGGAAGCATTCTGGGCCTAACAGAGGCCTGGAATCTGGTGACCCTAGGCCCCTTTTCCTGTGGCTGTTCACTTATCATTCATTCAACACATCGTTTTGGAACAACAGCTCTAGACCAGGCGATGGTGCTAAGTGCCAGGGATACAGCAGTGGGTAAGGCAGACATGGTCCCTGCCCCAGAAAAATTGCAATGGGCTCCTGAGTCCTCAATTCAGGCTTAAAATCCCATCCGCAGCATCCACCCCTCATCCCTAAGGACCTGGAGAAAGTTGTGCCCAATTGTCCAAGGCTACATGGACAATTAAAACCTAAAACCGGGCTCAAACCCAGATCTCCTGATGACAGCCACTGACCCCACTTACCACAATTCTTCTTGCTGGAATCCTAGCTTCATGGGCTAATCTAGAAGGCACTTTAATCACGATGAAGAGCCTGAAGATTTACCAAAAAAAGCCATAACTGGGAAACACACAACCTGCTGGAAAGCTGCCTAGGCAGGGAGTTCCTCCTGGCTGGCCTTAAACAGGGCTCCTGGCTCCCCTCTCTGCACCCCCCAAAACACACTGTGTTTGCCCTTTTTGGCACAGCACGAATAGCAGGCCACCACTTTTTATCATTTATTTGTGTGCCTGGATCCTGCTCTGGACTGGAGTTTCCTTGAGGGCAAAGCTTGTGTCTCTGTCTCTGCATCTCCAGGGCCTGGACCAGGAAGACACAGGGAAGCAATTCAATGGGTGCCTGTGGCATGGAACTAACTGTTTTGCTCACTAACTATGAGTTTTCATACATATGCCCTCAGCACATGAGCTCTAGAGGCATGTAGAGTGGGTTTGCATTGTGCTTCCATCACCTACTAACTGCAGCTTTGGGTATGAGAACTTAACCTTTGGGTGCCTTGCCTTGTTCGTTGGTAAAGTGAGGATATTTGTAGTACTGACTTCATGGGGTTGTTGTGATGCATCCAAAACGGTGTCCGGTACATAGTAAGCACTCAATGAGTGTTTACTACTGCAACCACTACTGTTAGCATTTGAGTGAAGGATGTACGCAGCTATTTCCTGCGTAGGCTGCCAGGAGTGGATATTCTTTATGTATGACCATCTGAAGGCTGTGCACCTCTTCTCAAACTTTTTCCTGCATAGGAACCATCAAATCTTATCAAAATGCAGCTTCCAACCCAACAAGTCTCAGGTAGGACCGGAGACCGTGCATTTCTCTTTTCTTAAGTTTATTTCTTTATTTTGAGAGAGATAGCATGAGCAGGGGAAGGGCAGAGAGAAAGGGAGATAGAGAATCCCAAGCAGGCTCTGTGTTATTGGCACAGAGCCTGAGGTGGGGCTTGATCTCACAAAGCATGAAATCACCACCTGAGCTGAGACTGAGTTGGATGCCTAACCGACTGAACCACCCAAGCTCAGAAACTGTGCATTCCTTTTTTTTTTTTTAATTTTTTAAGTTTATTCATTTTTGAGAGAGACAGAGCATGAGTGGGGAAGAGGCAGAGAGAGAGAGAGAGAGAGAGACAGAATCAGAAGCAGCCTCTGGGCTCTGAGCTGTCAGCACAGAGCCCAACATGGGGGCTCAAACTCACAAACCACGAGATCATGACCTGAGCTGTAGTCGGATGCTTAACTGACTGAGCCACCCAGGTGCCTCGACACTGTGCATTTCTAACAACCTCCCAGGTTGTGCTGACACTGCCAGTCCAGGGACACCTTGAGGAGCCCTTAGCAATATAAACTACCAGGAAGAGCTGCCACCTATTGAAAAGCCAGTGTTGGGCCCTGTGCTAACTGTTCCATATGTATTACTGCACCGATTACTTGCAATAGCACTGGAGGGTATGTATTGTCCTCCCTATTTTACAGATGAGAAAGCTGAGGCTCAGTTGAGGCTCTGTTTCCAAAGGTGACATAGTTTGGAAGTGGCAGAGACAGGATTTCAACTCAGGCCAGTCTGGCTCCCAACTCCTATTTTTTTTTCCCATTCTGGAAAACAGCTCTCCTGTGGCCTGGCATCCCTGGAGGATGTCTGTCCTCACTGAGAGAGGGCTGCAGCACAGTGGTCAAACAAAGTGACAGCAAAAGCAGTACACAGCACTTTAGATGGCCTAAACCATTTGCCTGGCTACCACAGGCCTAGTAAGCTGGCGGCGCAGGGACTAGAAACCCAGTTGAAGCTGGTAACGACTGAGAGTGCTATAAAACTGGGTGTGAGCGCAGGCAAGAAAATAGAAGAAGACCCACTGACTGTCCCGGCCTGGCTGCCCAAAGGACAGGCGCTTGGTAGGGCCCCATGCCCCAGGAGCTGTCCCTCGTCCCTGCAGGATCAGTACTCCATCAAGGTTGCCAGATCCAAGGCCACTGACTGCCACTGGCCCAAAGCCCAAGGTTCTAACTCAGAGAGTCTGATAGTAGGCTTAGGATAAAGCATCAAACGATCAAGGAGGTGCTGTGTTCTCATTGGCTTCTTATCATAAGGCGAGCCCCCAGCCGAGGCAGAGAGCTGCTTCTTGTTCCATGACTCAGAGCTACTCTGTCCCAACCAAGCCAGGAGACACCCTCACATCTTCTGATTCCCTTATAACTCCCATTCTTGTCCCCAACTAGGCCAGTAGAAATCTTTTTTTTTTTCTTCCCACGGTGCATACTACAATGAACATGTGCAACTTTCTTGGGTTTTTCCTAGGTTTCCTACCGTGGGACCACGGACCTGTAGGGTATCTAAGATGTGGATTTCTGAGGCCTGAGAATCTGCCAGAATTGTAGGTAAGACTGTGTGTAGATGTGTTTTCTGGAGTGGCTATCCCTTGTTTTTGCCATTAATTTACTAATTTAGCGATTATGGATTGAATGCCTTCTCTATGCAGGGCACTGAATTGGGTACCAGAGGTACACCAGTGAGTGAGGGAGAGACCCTTGCCTCCAAGGAGCTTCCAATCCAGGGCCAATCAATGAATGAGTAAGCAAACCAAACATATATCCATATAAGGACAAATGGTGATGCTGGGGTCTGCACTCTGTCTAGTCCAGTGTCATTCACTCCGTAAGTTGGCACTGCTAACATTTTTGAAGGGATGCCTAAGCGAGACCCAGCGCAAGGGAGGGGTCAGGGCTTGTCCAAAGTGATACAGACAGTTAAGGGCAGAACCCGAAACAGACCCCAAGGCTTCAGTGCTCTCAGTGCAGGGTGCAGACTGCCACATGCATGTAGCCTTTAAATGGGCATAAAGCCAATGGAGCTGCAGGAAAGAAGGATTACTTTGGGCCTGGAATATTTGGGCCTGCCACATTTAGTTTGGTGTTCAACAAACCACTCCCACCTCCATCCATATTCTTAGTTCATCCATTTCCAATGCAGGCTGCCTATGGGGGAACCTCACCCTATATCCCTCTCACCCCACAGGCAGCTGGTCTCCTTCTAGCCTGCTGGGTGGGCTCTGGACTTTCCTGGGGCCTCACTCCCTGAGAAGGTCCAGCTGGCAGGCCCAGCTGGGGGTTTGAGGGAAGATGAGGCCCATCTGGAAGTGGCTTGGAGTGAGCCAGAGGGCCCAGCAGGGAGGAAGAGCCCCTTGGGAACAGAGCCTGGGCTGAGAAAACTCTCCGAATGACACAAAGAAGAAGGAAAAAGGCACCTATCTGCATTGACATTATGATAGTCTTCTGAGACCTGAAAGAACATTGAGCGGTCACCTTCACTCTCCCCACCTCCATCCAGGATGCACTTCAACTATTTTTGGATCTATGGGAATCTCCCCAGTTTCCAAATGCTCTTGGCTGGCAATTGACCAGTCTCCCTGCTCACCACTCCTTGGGACCATTCTCTTTCTTCTCTGGTGGCTATAGTGGTTCAGGCACCTGGCAATGTCTGAGAAAAGGGGAGGAATGGACGTATAGTTGAAGAAGTCCTTTTTCTGCTTAGAAGCCCTTCAGTCTCATGGGGGAGACAAACCCTAAACAACTTGCTTTAATACATCACAGTCGGAGCTTTGGTTCTTCTGAGCAAGGAGAGAGTAAGTTTGTAGGTGGTGGAAGCATGGAGAAGAGGGGAAAGACTCTATGGTCAGAAGGCCTTCTCAGGCCTCCAGGGGCTGGTCTGGTCTGCTCAAATCCCCATGTGATACCTGTACCCCTTCTACCATATTTCATCTGAAACCTTGACCAGCCTCTGCTTCCCTACTTTCCATGGTGGGAGCTCAAGAGAGAGAGATCATCTTGGGATAGCCCTAACTCTAAGAAAGTTCTTTCCTGAATTAAGCTGAGCTTCATTTCCTTGTGGCGTCATGGGTCACAGTGCTGCCTCCTGGGGCTACCTAGATGCTTCCTTCTCCTTTTGCTTGAAAATAGTTCCTCAGTGGTCCAGAGCATCACCATCACCATAACCTCTGAGTCTTTTCCAAGCCAGACAGCTCCTTCAATTGTTTCTCATGAAACCAGGGCTCCTTCCCAGTCTGCTTTTGCCTCCCTGGCCATTCTCCGGTATGTCTGTGGCAGCCTTAATATGTGGGGCTCGAGGCAGGGCAGCCTATCACTTCCTTGTTCTAGAAACTTCTATGGGTTTCTAGATGCAATCTAAGGCTGAATTGATTTGGGAGCAGATCTCCTCGCACTGCTCCCTGCCCTCTCACCAATTTCCTGCTGGCCAGCCTGCATGTGGAGACTGGGTTTTGGTATCCAAGAGTGAAGCCTGACATCTCTCCTTGTCATGTTTATTTGTGAGCTTCAGCCCCTCCTTTTTGTCTGTTGAGAATTTTTTGAAAACGGACTCTTAAAGTCAATGAAATGAGCTCTCCCACCTAAGTTGAGGCCGTGCTCCAAAAGTAATCAGTAAGCGACTATGTCTGCACATGCATCACCAGGCACTTATCTTCACCTGAAAGACCTTGTTAGATGCCTGAAGAAGAGAAGCCAGCTCCCCCATGCCATGTTGCCCTGTGGCTCTGGAAGCCTGAAGGAGGCACCAAGTATGTCCAGGAGTTGCTGGTGGACCCATGGGCAGAAGGCAAACGATATCAAGCCCTCTGCCTAAGTATCCATCAACCAGCCAACCTTTCTGGAGGTTTTTTGGAGGCTCTGAAAGCAATAAAAGTGCTGCAGAGAACATGTGGAGACATCAGGCATTGTCTCTGCCCTCTGGGAACTCCCAGTCTTGCAAGGAGAAAAATCAGGTGAGCTCCTTAAGGTAATGGAGTAGGCTGAATAAGATCTCCTGAAGATACCAGGTCCTAATTCCTGGAACTGGTAAGTATCATATTTGGAAAAGAGCCCTTTACAGACATAATTAAGGTAAGGATTTTGAAATAAGGAGATTATCCTGGATCATCTGGATGGGCCCTAAATGCAATCACATTACCTAAAAGAAGCATCCTTATAAGAGGAAGGAGGAGGGAGGGGTTTTGACACACAAAGAAGAGGAAAAGGCCCTGAGATCACAGAGACAGAGGTTGGAGTGACAGGGTCACAAGCCAAGGAATAGTGGGCAGCTACCAAAAGCTGGAAGAGACAAGAAACAGTCTCCTCTAGAGCCTCCAGAGGGAGCATGGCCCTGGCCACACCTTGATTTCAGCCCAGTGATACTGAGTTTGGACTTCTGGTCTCCAGATCTGTGCTAGAATACATTTGTATTGTTTTCAGCCACTAAGTTTGTGGTAATTGGTTACAGCAGCTGTGGGGAACTAATACAGGCCATGACAGAGGCCAGCAGGTAGGTCAGCAGCCCAGACCAAGGCCAGGGAAGGCCAGGAAGGTGGTGGCTGCAAATCTCGGGCAATGCTTCTTAGAAGAGATAGGCCTGGAATTGGGGCCTCAAGAGTGCTTGATAAGAGGAAATGGGCAGAGCAGGGAGCCAGGGCTTTCAGGATATCGGAAATGAGGCCTAGCAGGCCTGGTATGATCAGAGGACATTGCCACTGCAGATGGGAAGGGGGTCAGGGTGTGTGCGTGTGCGTGTGCGTGTGTGTGAAACACCCACATCCTGCCAAGTCGCTACTTTACCTTCCCCCAGGGAAACACGAGTAGCACCCTGCACCAGGCAGATGGCCCTTTGCCATGCAGAAGAAAGCCTAGAGGTGGGGTTCGACAGCCCTGGTTCCCAGCACAGTATCACCACATACCAGTGTCTGCTGCCTTCCTGAGCCTTAGTCTCCCAGTCAGTAAAACGGGAAGGCCAATAACAACATTGTTTCAAAGGCCACTTTCTCATTTTCCGGCTTCCCTTTGTTGCTTCAGTTCTTCTATTCTACCAGATGCTCACAGGCAAGAATGGGACCACTTCTTTTTACACAAAGGGATCCAAGGAGTAGGGTGGCAATGCTAAGACCCTCCTCTGAGGGTGTGGTGCAGGGTCAGCAAGATAATAGGCTGCTCTGATTCTGTGCTTAATGAAGGCCTATGCCCTCCCTGCTTGCCCTGAAGAGCCCTGCAGCCCCAGCAAATGCCCCACCTCCCGAGAGGCCCTGTTTTTCCTCCACAGCCCCTCTCCCCTGACCTCTGCCAGCCCAGCTCCCAGGCAGCCACAGGAAGGCACAGAGGACAGCCAAGCCTGTCTGTTTATAACATGGGATGTGATACACACTTCGAAGAGATATTTCCCGATAGACCAAATTCGACAGAGATTACATAAGCAATTAGATCTTCTGAGCTCCCTGCTATCTTCTTGCACTGAGGCCTCCAAAAACGTGTGCGAGCAAGTCTTCCTTTATAGTCAGATGTTTATACTTTACAAGGACATAATTGAAATGTTTCAGGAGGGCAAGCCAACCTTCCCTCCCCACTCTGCAACCCACCATCTCCCTCCAGCCGCCGTGTGTGGTGAGAGGTCCTCAAGGCCTCGCCTTCTCAATCAGCTATGTGATCCCAGGCAAACTCCCACAGGTCTCTCACTGTCTCTGCACTTTGGTTTCCCCCTCTGTACAATGGGGAGAGCAACACTTGGCCCAGAGGCTAGCATGAGAATTCTGTGAGAAGCCATCTGAAAGCCTCGCCAGCGGTGGGCACTCAAGGCATATTCGATGCCAAGGTCCCTTTCTCCTCTCCAGCCCACAATGGGTAAGGAGTTTGGCTCCTGGTTCATCTGGCCTACCCTCCCTTACCCCTCCTCTCTCCCATGCCATGCTCGCCTCTCCCCAAGTGCTAACGCTCTCTTTCTAATTTATTAGGCTGTTAATGGGCCTGAACAGCGGTAATTGTCTCTTGCCAAGGGTGAAAGCTATCCGCTCTCAAGGTTCATGCCTCTCCCTTCCTCCTGGCACAAGTGCCAAGACCCATTGATCCCTGATGCTGGCCCTTCCCACCACAGCAGAATCTTTTGTCTGTAAAACAGCCCAGTACCAACTTCCCCAAAGCCTTATAGCTGGCAGTCCCTGGAGCCCAGCCCTCACCACGCTGGCACATGGGCCCAGCAGGCCTGCGCGCCCACTCCATCCAGAGAAACTGAGCAGAAGAGTGGCTGGTGGGGCCGGAGGTGGCTGTGGAACTCCGAGGAGGCCTGGCCCCAACTTTCCCCACTCTCCTAGCTTCGCCTGCTCTCTTCACACACCCCAAGCTCCTGCTACACCCAGCCACTCACTCTGCAATTCCTACCTCTAGGCCTTTCTGTGGACCTTTCCCTCCCCACTGCTCCATCCCCCACAGAGTCCCATGCATCCCTCAGGTCCCATTCCCGAGTACTTCCCGCTGTCTGAAGGAAAACCACACCCCAAGTCCTGCACTCCCAAGGACTTCATGTCACCCCCTCCTGGTGCCAGAGTGAGCTGTAAGTCCAGCCTCTCTCTGTTCCCTTGTGTCAAGCCTGGAGCCTAGACCAGAGCAGATGCCCTGGAGCATTTTGTCCAGTGCTGTGGAGCTGAAGAGTAGCAAAAGCGTGGCCCGTTCAGAAGACAGTGAGGGAGGTGGTGTCTCCTCTCCTAAGACCAAACCGAGACTGACCAGGGAAGGGGGGGCTCCTTTCAGTGGAGGAAACAGAGGCAACAGGGGGCATGGAGTCAGGTGCAGTCAGAGGACACCTGAAAACGAAACAGCTAACAGGGAAATCTAAGGGTATTGAACAAGCACTTAAAGAGGTTTATCAGCCCCCCCCCACCCGCCACCGGCAATATTTCTGCTGCATATGTAGCAAGGGATGTGTTCCAGTGTGGGGCATAGAAAACATGTGCAGTCCAAAAAACACCACACAACCAGCAATGTGATCTTGGCTGAGTCACTTGTCCTCCGTGAGCCTATTTCTTCGTCTATACAATGGGGATAGGAATCCTTGCCTCGTGGAACTGTTGTAAGAAATGATATACCGTGAGGACTCGGTGAGAACACCTGTGTACAAGTACTTGGCATTCCTTCAGCACCCAAATCAACTACCATTTCCTTCTCCTACCAGCAACACCCCAACCCCTCCAAGTAACTCACAGTCTGTTTGGGCAACTTATCCAGCAGAATCCAAACAGTAATAAGTGTTGAGGGGCTCAGAATCAAGTCATGGGTTTTTAAAGAGACATCTTAGGAGAAGGGCAGAGGGCAAAAGAACAAAGTTAAATGACCACAGCATAGCTAGCTGTAGGTTAGACATTAGGAACATTTCCAAGATGATGAGAGCTTAGAGCCAAGAGACCTCTAGAGAGGAAGTATCCTCTAAAGACTTGACATCTGAGCCAAGACTTGTATGGCATGAAGAAATCAGCCATGAGAAAAACTGGGAGAAGAGTGTTCCACACAGGGAATAGCAAGTGCAAAGGTCCTGAGGCAGGAACCAGCCTTGTAGGGTCACGGCACAGAAGAGATGAGGGTAATAGGAACAAAGTGAGTAAAAGGAAAGTGATCCAAATTGGAGTTAGAGGAGTCAGTAGAGGCCAGACTATAGAAAGCCTTGTAGGCTGTGGTAAGAACTTCGCATTTTACTGTGAGTGACACAGGAAGCCCTGGGAGGGTTTTAAGCAGGAAAGTGATGTGACTGACTCAGGAGTGTAACAGATCACTCAGCTTTTGTGTGAATAATAGTTGGCAAGGGACAAAAATAGAAGCAGGGAGACCATGAAGAGGCTTCTGCATTGACCCAGGCAAGAGATGGTAGGGGCCTAGAAGGGGTGGTGGCAGTGGAGGTGTGAGGTGGTCAGATCTGGAATTCATTTAGAGATGGAGATGGCAAGACTTGCCAGTGAACTGGAATAAGAAAGAACATTTATTTGACATCTATTATACATGCAGTCCTAATCTCACTGAATCCTCCTGACTGCCTTACCTCCGTTAGACACAGGAGGAAACTTAGGTGAAGAGAGGCAAGTGGTGTGGCCAAAGCCACACACCGAGGAAGCAGCAGACTAGAACTAGGGGCCAGATCTGTGTGATTTCAAATTTATGTGTTTTCCCTGACACCGTGGCCCAGGCCTGGGCTAGGTCAGGCCTTTGGATGCCACTTTCTCAGAGATCAGTTCTCTGAAGACAAGCCTCTGCTATCATTATGTTCTAAGCCTGGCCTTGAGCCCTGCTCTGCCCACCTCATTCTCCTCCCTCACTCCTGAGACCAGCTGCTTCTGGGGGCAACAGCCTTCGTGGGTTCATCTGTAAAATGTGGAACGGCCCATTGTGCGGTGGCACAAAAACTAAGTGAGACGTGAGATGCAGTGTCCAAAGCTGCCTGTCCAGAGGCTGGCGCTCTCCCTTCCTTCTTCCCTGTTATCTGCTGGATGCACCTGGAGCCAAGATACTCGGCAGGCTTCCCTGGCTTCTCTGGTGTTCCCTTCTCCACTCCAGCCTCCCACTCAGAAGCCCGCAACCCTAGGCGAGGCTCAGTATGGTCTTCTCGCCCATTCTTACTGTCCATTCTTCTGGGGCTCAGGCAGATGGGATGAGTCCTATCACGTAAAAAGGATGCAGAAGAAAGAAGAGAAGCTCATTTCCCCTGGCCTGATGGTTTTATCTTACATCACTGACACCCACTGCGTGTGTGTCGGGGGGGGGGGGGACTGCAAGCCCCTGTGGAAACAGAGAGGGAGCACATTGCCCACTGCCTTCTCCCCCTCCACAACCTAAGTCTCCAGGTCTCCTCCCACAAAGGCTCAGGAATGCTCCACACTGAAAGGACGCATTGGTTTGCTCTAGCATACCACTCTTATGGGGTGCCCGGAGAAACTGAGACTCAGAGAGGAGGGACTTGGCCAAGGGCACACTGCTTGTCAGTGGTGGGGCCAAGACAGAAATGAAATCTAAGTCTTGATTCCCAGAAGTATGATTTTTTGCCTTCAGAGCATGACTATACCCCAGCTGGCACTGGCCTGGCGTGTGAGCATGCTTCCCTCCACTACTAGCCTCTGCCATGCTACGCAAGGAGACCTGGGGATGCCTATGTTCAGAACCTCTCACAAGCCCCTGGGCCATGTTCTCCGTCCCCAGGACATGAGGCTCCATCCGTGTTACCCCAAAGGAGGGGCTCATTCCTCAAGCTGGGTGGGCCCAGGGACCAGAAATGCATGCCTGGTGCCACCCTATTGCGTTGGCCACACACCACCTTCCCCAGGGACCAGTCTCTCCCCAAGTTACCAATACACCCATTGTACACTCTCCTGGCAGCCCCACAGTTGACCCCAGCCCAGGCCCCCTCCCACTGTAGCCAAGAAGACCGGGCGGGCACACAGAAGCCCTGAGGAAACTCGTGCTGAGCCGGCCCTTAGGGACCTCACATTGGCGAGCAAGGAAGGGGCCGTGGCCTCTGGTGGCGAGGGAGCCAGTGCGGGATTATGGGCTCCTCGCTTGGAAATGATTGGTCATGACAAGCTCACTGCAGGAACAAAGCCATGTGAAATTGACCTCATCACCAGTGATCAGATCAGATTGTTTAGTGTGAGGGGAATGTGAGGGGGATGTTCAGCTGGGTGATGACCTAGTTAGGGCCTTAAAGAGGCAGAACAGCTGCCGCACTCTGGGGACGAGGAGGCTAGAGACCTCCTGGGGGAGACCTCTGCTGAGCTGCAGGTGGAGGAAGGCCTGTTCCCAGCCGGACTGGCCTGGCCAGGACCATCTCCTCTGACCTTCGAGCATCCCCAAGGAGGGCCCAGCCCCAGAGGGCTCAGGAACAGTACTAGAGGGGACCAGAGTGGTAACCGAGGGCACAGTCTTCACTGTCCTAGGAGAACAAGATAGCGTAGGAACTGGGGAAACCCTGAGGGTAGGAGTTGGCAGACCCTGGGAGACAGAGGCTGAATTTAGTTAGTGATTTGCGTGTTTGATTACCATGTCTCAGGCATTATTCTGAAGACTTTCCATATAGTAACTCAACCCTCAAAACAACCCTGTGACGCGGGTCCTATTATGATGCCCATCATGATGTAGAGTACGAAACCGAGACCCAGAGAGGTGATGGGATTTGCCCAAGGTTACAAAACTGGTATCTGACCACCTGGTCCCGGAGTCTGTGCTGTTAACTGCTACATTCTACTATTTCTCCTCTGATGATGGGGTTGACCAAATGTGGAAAGCCAAATAGAGACACAAATAGGAGGAGGCAGCCTGCGTCTCTGACGCCTTTCTTTCCCATCAGGCCCTAGGGGCGGGCACCAGGGGGCCCAGCGGCTGGGGCATGGGAGAGGGGACCTGTCAGGAACTTCAGAACAGGTGCCTGCTTTCTCCTTGGATCCTGTTTCCTGACACTTGCACGAGGAAAGAGGAGGGGGCGGGGGAAGGACATGTGGCTAGCCCAGGCAAAGCAGTCCCCTTTCTGCCAAGCACTGCCTTAGAGAATATGACTCCTGCTGCCTGAGGGGTACAGGGAGGATGTCAGAAGTGGGGGAAGGGCTTCTGGTGGGGCACATGGTGTTAACCCTTTCATTAGCACTATGTGTGCCGAAAACTTAGCCTAGGGCCTGGCACAGAGGAGGAAGGCGCCCATTAACATACAGCAAACAGCAAAGTCCACTAAGGGGAGGCCACAGCAAAAGCTACAGCAGGGAAGGTGCTGGTTGGCTGCTGGGAAAGGTTCTGGGGAGGCCAGTTACCTCCCTGTGGGAGCCCGAGGCATAGAAGAGACCGCTATCACTCCAGGGGGTTGGGAAGTACCTGAGGCCAACGCCTGAGTGTACAAGGGGCTGCAGGGGTGCTGGCTGTGACAGAAGCTGAGAGGCCCATGTGAAAATGGTCTGCTAGTCCAGGCCTTGCCTCATTCCATGCAGGCTGAGGAGTCCAGGCTGGCAGGACCCCAAGACCTCAGCTTGTTCTCCTGAGGGTATGTAGCTGAAAGGAACTCTTGCTACTCCCTGGTCCCAGGGCTGAGAACTGCCTGTTCTGTGCTTCCCTTTCTGTAGAGCAACCCGTTCTTAATGGGCCTCCAGGGCAGGCCTTTCTGTTCACTGGTTCCCTTCTGCCCAGTTCCATGGGCACCTGGGATTTCTTGTCAAGAGCTTCATGTCTCGGGCAGGGATGGGCCAGTGTGCCTACTGCTCTGGCCCATTCTCCAGCTTTTTTCCTGTCTTCCCTATTCCCTGGGGCTGGGCTAATTCCTACTTCCCCCTATCCTAATTCAGACTGGACTTTTCAGATAGGATCTGGGGGGCTTCGTTTGTGACTAACGGCCCCCTCCCTGGGATATTCCTGACACTCTTACCAACTCCTTCTCCAGTTTGGTTTGAGTGGGGGAGTGCCCTCTGCCAACATGTGGCACCACTACTCTGGGCTGGGGAGGGTCTCTAATTCTTTCGGGAGAGCCCACATTGAGAAGACACAGGCCAAACAGAATCTCGCTTCTTCAGGAAGACCTCTGAAGAACTGTCAAAGGGCAGAGGGACCCCAGGGACCACAGTGAAGACCTATGGTTGGAAGCCACAGGGACAGAGTGTTCAAGTCACTTCAGAGAAGGACTTCCTGTTGGGTTGCGCTTTTCTTCAAGGGCATAGCTGTCTCAGGGCTTAATGAGACCCATATCCCTAGAGATGTACAGGTGGAGGCTAGGTGGACAACCATGAGAGATGCTGTACAGAGCCAGGGAAAGAGTGGAGCTATTCTTTCCCCGTGTCACTCTCTGTGTTTATGTTTATTATTATTATTATTATTATTATTATTATTATTATTATTTGGTGCAGTGACTACAGACCCACAAGGTTGTTTGGCCTCCACTCTCTTCACCAGAATATCTGAGCAAGTTCTTGAAGTTAAAGACAGAAACAACAAGGCTAAGCATAAATCCAAGACACAGCCAGAACGGGGGAAGAGAAGGAAGAGATAAGTAGAAAGTAGAGATAAAGAGAGGAGGAAAATGAGAGACAGGGAGAGACATATAAATAGAAAAGGAGAAACGGAGAAAAAGAAAAGCAAAGAGTAAAGGAGAGATGGAGACAAGAAAAACTAGGGGGTGGGGGGGAGACATCAAGCTAGAGGCAGGGAGAAGGTTGGAAATAGAAATCTGCTCCCTGGCTCTGCTCCTTTGTCTCTCCCAGCAGTGCTGAGGTTTGTGCAGAAGCCTAGTTCCCTAGCTAACCCTGTAACCCTTCCTATTTCTTCAAAGGCAAGGGAGTGGTCCCCAAGGGCAGCCGGGTCAGCCTCAGAAAATTCCTGAGACCAGAGGGGCCCCAGGTGGGACCTGGCCCAGGCCAGCAGGTCTCTCCCCTGCTGCATCTCTGGGCAGAGAGGCTTCCAGTGAGATCCCAGTGGCTCCAGGACCCAGGAAGCCAGGAGAAGACTCTGGGGTGGGGGGAATGTCTCTGCCTTCACACCTCTGCCGCTGGCAGAAAGAGCAGACTGTGGTTCTGGTGGCCCCACTCAGAGGCAGTGTTCAGCTGAGTCCTAAGAAGAACTTCACAGCCGGCAGAGGATCTTCCCAGAGGACCAGGGCTTCTCAAGGCCAAGTGAGGGCCCCATGCACAGATGTGTGCAAGAGAGGCTGGCTGACTGCCCGGTGGTGGTGGTGGTGGGATAAGGTTCAAGCCTTGGTGGGAGTGAGACCAAAGAGCTTCAAAGCCTGATAGAGAGTGGCTGATGCTGCGATTCCCATGTCCTCAGCAGGTGACACATCTTTCCAGCCCAAAGGGGAGAATCCTGCTGTGTTACTTTAAATAGCCAAGCTTTCTAACAAAGCTTCTATTCATACGTTCACATAAGAATGTTTCCCGTGTTTCTATCTTAAGAATTTTTATGTAGCTATGTAGTAATGCCTATAGCTATATAACCACGTACCTATACTATCTGTGCATTTATGTATTTCTTTATCTGTTTATCTATGCATCTTTGTATCTTTATATCTAAGTGGCTATCTATGTAGGTATTCATGTATCTCTTTGCTATATATCTATATAGTTATATATTTCTCTCCCTTTATGAGAGCAGCTGATAAAGACCCTGAGGGATTTAAAGACCCCCAACCCCACCCCGGCATCCTGAGCTGCCCCTCTCCATGGCCAGCCACCGCCCTCATGCCATTTGTGCAATGCCTGCCCTCTCACTCCTCCTTCCCACCAGATGGTAGCCATCTTTGGTCAGTTTCCTCATGGTAACCCCTTCTAAATCATGGATTCCTATCACCACATCATTTTGAGCACACCAACCCAATATATCCACAGGGATTTATTTATACATAATGCAGTGGTTAAGCTCACAGACTCTGGGGCCAGCCTATGAATGTGCATCCTGGCTCTTCCACTGGGTGAGTGACTTGAGGTCACTGGGCTTTTGTTAGCCCCTGTAGAAAGAGGAGACAGAAGTACTACTCGATGCCACAAAGTACTTGTGGTATGTGCTGCCCTTACCATGCATGTATTATTTTAATTAATGGTATAGGTCACAAAATGAATGTCAAATGTCAAAATTGCTAGAGGATCAGCTATACAGAAATAAAATCTTCTATATATTGTAATATTTTCTTCTCACTCCCCAGTGGGTTGCTTACCATGGTTGCTTACTATACCTTGCATTGTGACTTTGAGAGTTTGCTTAGGATCCTTTCTCTGGCTTTCTGACTCTCCCTCTACCAGGGAAGCCTGAGTTTGAGACTGGCTTCCTGAGTTGACCGGTATGCCAGCCTGAACCTGGGCCCACCTCACAGCATATAACCACTCCTGGAGAGGCCACATCATTCCAGGAGTCCTCTCCCAAACTGGAGCTGAAGGCCCAGAGAGAGCCCCAATTGACCCACACCCAATTGACCCTGAGACTCAGCACAGTCCAGGGGCCTCACACATAGCCTAGAGGCTCTGCTGTCTACACCCGAGGCTTCTGGTCCTCCTCAGCCCAGAGCCTGGGGCCAAGGTGCAGCCTACTTCCTCTCCCTCACTACTGCCAGCCTCACTGGGTGAGACACCAACCTCTCTACCACAGAACACGAAAGCCAAGTCCAGGGTTCTGAATCACTTATTGGATGGATAATCATGTGAACTCACCATTACTGAGCACTTTCTTAAGCACTTTACCTACATCCTCTCTGAATCTTTCCAAGGATCCTATGAGGCAGGTGCTCTTATTCCAATTTGACTGTTGCATACACTGCTGATCAGTGAGGGAGCAGGAGAACAAACGGCCTGCAGCCGGGGGGGGGGGGGAAAGACCAGTCTCTTCACCACCTTGTAATGTTGGAAGACCAAGTGAAGAGTGGTTTCTCTATTCCCCTCCATGCTATCCCAAGGCACCTGTGTCCCCTTCCTGAATTCTGGGCTTGCTCTGAACTCCCAGCCTAGAGAGAAGTGCGCCTAGCCCCCCATCTCCTCCACCCTTTTTCTCTGAGTGCACAGCTCAGTGGGTCTGCACCCCCTGGCCCCATGCCCAAGGCTCCTGGAGCCCCCCACTCCCGCTCCCCGCAGGACCCCTCCTGGGAGCCCCGCCCCCGTCAGCGGCAGACCCGCAGGTAATCCCCTCCCCCTTCCTGCCCCCGCAGCTCCAGCCCCTTCCAATTAGCGCAGTCTCGGATCCCCTCTGCTGGGAACGGCCCCCCCTCCTGCTCCTTCCCCCACTCGGATCCCACGTGGGGAGCCCCGCTCCCAGGCCTGGCCGCCCCATTCACTGCGCCCTCCGCCATTGTCCGCGGCCTGTCACTCACGCACGGCATTAGCATTTCTAAAGCTCACTTCTAGTTGCCGCTTTGGCTTTAACCAAAAAGGGGCTTACTTTGAAACCTAAGTTTTGGAAAAGGGTGCTTCCTAGGCTCCTAAAATAGTTTACTTTTAGGCCCTTAACTTTCTAGGCCTCAGTCTGTTGCCTATGAAATGGGAGAACTATCGTCCCTTGTTTCCAGGTTTGGGGTGCCTGGAATGTCTCAGTCTCAAGAGTGCTTGAGAAATGGGGCGGCCTCCTGGGACCTCAATGCAACTGCCTATTCCTTCCCCCTCAGTATCTTCGTCCCTGCCAGTCTGGACCCTCTGTTCCCCACCTACGTGCCAGGGGAGATATGTAATTTTGTCAAAACTGGTTTTCCCTGCCCTAACCCAAGAGGCCTTTGTTAAGGCCCTGGCAGGATGGGGCATGAATGGGAGTGACTTCTTTGCCCTGGCATTTGAATCTTGCCTAAGTAACTTGGGTGGAGAGACAGCACCACCCAGTGGCTCCCTCGGCTCTAAGCCAACCTTCCCTGGGGTGGGTCCTCACATACCTGGCTTCAGGGCCCCCGGTGAGGAGTCTCACCAGAGAAAGAAAGCCTTTTACTTGTGGAATTTCATTTGCTTTGGTTTAGCTGCCTCAAATCCAAGGCTAAATAAAGAGCTAGCAGTTAGAGTCCCAAGGGGCACAGCTCTACCTCGGTCCCACCCCCATCATTCCATTGCACTGATAATGACTCTTGCTCCAGGTTCTGTGGTCAATGGCCAGTACTTTCCCCTCCCTAGGCCTCACTTTTCCTTATCTGGAAAATGACTGGCGATTCCACGGATCACCCTCTGCTTTTCCTGGTGGGCGGGGGATATTTGTGTGATGGGAAGGTGTGGGTCTGGGGGCCAATCCTCGCTTTCAGTCAGCTGCCTGGATCCCAATAATAGGCTCTGGTCCCATCTACTTCACGGACCCAATCCTTAGCCTTCAGGCCCTGACTGAAAACCCATCAGGTTCTGACCAGCCCCTCTGAATATGGGAAACTGAGACCCACCCTTCCCCATTGCCTACCTTCTTTAGCTCCTACTCCCTGTTTCCTCCACTATCCCCAATTGTTCACTGTGTGCTAAGAATGCCTGCATTTCTCTTCAAGCCTGGTAGTGGGGCAAAATGAGGCAAGAGTAACCCCTGTCTCCAATCAAAGGTCCCTCCACCCCATTTCCCTCTGGGGTCCCTTCTGAAACCTGCTTTAGCTGAAGAAGGCAGAGGCAACCAACAACAACCAGCCCCGGAGAGCTGGGGTGCTCAGTGCATCCTTCCTTCTGGTCTCTTCCCATGGACCCTCCCTCTGTGTCAGAGAGGAAATGAATGGCCTTGGGAAAGAGGGGAGGCAGATTGGGGCCAGAGAGTCTTGTGACTGGAGGCTGCTTACGCCTTTGGAAAAACTGGACTGTTGGAGAGAGCAGAAGAGGGAAGAAGCCTTGGTCAGGAAGGAAGGAGCCAAGGATGTTCAACTCTAGTATATAGTGTGGTCCTGAAGCAAGATCCAACTCAGGCTTTTTTGCAGTCAGGAGGAGGTGGAGGAAAAAGAACTGAGAGCAGTCCTGGCACCATAAATCAGCAGCACAAAAGAGCAGAGCCCTCCTGGTCTCATCATTCCTAATTTTGCTCTGAGGAATTACAGGGGACTCTGTGATCCCTGAGTATGAGTGTGAGGAAGTGTATTCAAGGAGTGCCCCTCTCCATCCAGCTCAGCTCTACTTGGTCTTTTAGTTTTGTTGCTGTTCTAGATGAGATTTGGTACAGAAAAGTATTCTACCAAAGAAGGAGGAGAAAGAGAGAAGGAGGAGGAGGAAAAGGGTAAGGGCGAGGGGGTGAGGGAGGGAGAGGGAAAGGGGAAGGAAAAGCTGAAAAAGCCTTGATTTAACCTAGCCCTACAATTTACAAAGGGGAAAACTTTGAAGCCCAGAAAGATAGCATAGAATCCTACACCCACAAAGTTCTCAAGGAACATTTGTAGAAAGAGCAACTGAATGCAACAAAATTCTCAAATAATTTGAAAGCACAAACAAATCCACTTTCACTTTATATATGACCATGCTATAACACCTGCCACGTTTTAAAGCTATCTAAGAAAGTTGTCATGAAAGAAACAACAAAGACGGGGCGCCTGGGTGGCTTAGTCGGTTAAGTGTCCAACTTTCGCTTAGGTCATGATCTCACGGTTCATGGGTTCGAACCTCGCGTCAGGCTCTGTGCTGACTGCCAGCTCAGAGCCTGGAGCCAATATCAGAGTCTGTATCTCCCTCTCTCTCTGACTCACCCCTGCTCACGCTGTCTCTCTCTCTCTCCTAGAAATAAATAAAAAATATTTAAAAGAAAGAAAGAAAGAAAGAAAGAAAGAAAGAAAGAAAGAAAGAACAAAGAGAGTTGGGGATTTGCTCAAATGTTGGGAATTACCTGACATCATCGTGAATCCTCATGATGGAAGCATAAGCAAAGAGGCAATTCATAAAATTCCCTAATTGTCCTTACCTGCTGTCCAAGCCAGGATGTATCTGTATTCTTGTGTCTATTTTTGGTTAATTTCCATCATGGGTTTAACATTAGCTTACTAATGTTTGACATGAAGAAGTAAAAAGGAAAAGCCTCCGCTTACTTTGAAGTTGAAATGTGAAAGTTGCAGTTGTAAACACCTCAAGAGGGTGGCGTGGTCCAGCTGGGTTCCTCATTGTTCCTGCAACAGCACTTGGGTACTCTAAGCTTTCTCTCAGCCCTCCATGGACCATTATGAACCACAGAGCAAAGCCTGTGGATACACAATGACCTGAATTCTTGAATATTCTCTGTAGATTATCTCCAGACAATATTTAATCCTAGACTGCTTTCTCTTTCCAGGCATTGATGGGCTATCAAGAAAATAATCTAATGTTAGGAGCTGATTGGATAGGGCATAGTGATCAAGAGAAGTCATTTACCAAAAATGAGATTGTGTGTTTCAAAGGCAATAGAAATCATTGGCAGCTAGGCCGGGGCTTGAATTATCCACACCACTGCTTTGCACCATCCTCCAAGCCCACCTCCCTATGAACCCCGTCTAGGTACATACAAAGAGCTTCCTGCTACTGACTGTCACTGAATGTGATGTGGGGCACATTTCCTCTCTGAGACCCAGTCTGTGCATTTGTAAAAGGAGGGTTAAGAGTGAATCATATATCAAGAAAGTTAAGGGACAGCCACAGAATGGAAGACAAATATTTGCTATTCATATGTCTGATAAGACTCTAGTACCCAGAACATATGAAGAACCCAGAAATAAAAAGACAAATAACCCCATTAAAGTGAGCAAGAACAATTGGCAAAAGTAAACATTTCCCATTTTTTTGTAGATGATTTCTTTTGATCTTTCTGGCCTACTCAAGTAGCTCTTGATATTAGACGTTTCTCCAAAGAGGATATACAGATTGCTATTAGCATATGAAGAGATGCTCAACATCATAGTCATTAAAAAATGTGAATCAAACCCACAATGAGAGATCATTTCATACTCACCAGGATAGCTAGAAGTAACAAATAAAAAACTTAGGGGCCCCGGTTAAACATCCGATTTCAGATCAGGTCATGATCTCACAGTCTGCGAGTTCAAGCCCCGTGTTGGACTCTGTGTCAACAGTTCAGAGCCTGGAGCCTGCTTCATATTCTGTGTCTCCCTCTCTCTCTGCCTCTCCCCTGCTCGTTCTTTGTCTCTCTGTCTCTCAAAAATAAAATAAAAACATAAAAAAAAAAATAGGGGCACCTGGGTGGCTCAGTCGGTTAAGCGTCCGACTTAGGCTCAAGTCATGATCCATGGTTCATGAGTTCGAGCCCTCATTGGGCTTGTGCTGACAGCTAGCTCAGAGCCTGAGCTAGCTCAGGGAGCCACAGACCAGTCAGGCTCCAGGCTCTGAGCTGGCAGTCAGCACAGAGCCCGACGCGGGGCTCGAACCCACAAACCGCGAGATCATGACCCAAGCGAAAGTCGGACGCCTAACCGACTAAGCCACCCAGGCGCCCCCCTCTCACTTTTTAATTAATTAATTAATTAAAAAATAAGAAACTTGGAAAATAACAAGTGTTGGTGAGGAAGTAGAAAAACTGGAATACTAATCCATTGCTGGTGGGAATGTAAAATGGTACAGCTACTATAGAAGACAGTCTGACAGTGACTCCAAAAGTTCAAAATAGAATGACCATTTGACGCAGCAGTTCCACTCATTGGTGTCTACTCAAGAGAAATGAAACCACATGTACACATAAGACCTTGACACTACAAGTTTACAGCAGCAGTATTCATAATGGGCCAAAAGGTGAAAACAGCCCCAAAGCCCATCAACTGGTGAATGAATTCACAAAACACTGTATATTCAGAAAATGGAATACTATTTAGCAATAAAAAGAAATGAAGCACTGACACATGCTACAACATGGGTGAACGTTGAGAACATTATGCTGAGTGAAAGAAGCCAGATACAAAAGGGAACATATTATATGCTTAAATGTATATGAAATGTCCAAAATGGGCAAATCCATAAAGACAGAAAATGGATTAGTGCTTGATAAAGGCTGAGGATAAAGGGGAATGGGGAGTGACTGCTAATGGGTGTGAGGATGGGGGGGGGGTGATGAAAATGCTCTGGAACTAGATACGGTCACACATAAAAACCACAGATATATATTTTGAAAGAATGAATCTTACAGTATGTAAATTACATCTCAATTATGTATGTGTATGTGTCTTTTAATCTCATTTTTCTTTCTTATCATAGATTATTATCAAGTTCGGGCTTCCATATAACACCGAGTGCTATCCCAACAAGTGCCCTTCCCATGCCCATCTCCCCCCTTCCCCTCTCCCCCACCCCCATCAGCCCTCTCAGTTTGTCCTCAGCATTCAAGAGTCTCTCATGGTTTGCCTCCCTCCCTCTCCCCAACTATTTTTCCCCTTCTCCTCCCTCATGGTCCTCCATTAGCTTCCTCCTAATCCACCTATATGTGCAAACATATGGTATCTGCCCTTCTCTGCCTGACTTATTTCGCTCAGCATAACACCCTCAAGGTCCATCCATGTTGCTACACATGGCCAGATTTCATTGTTTCTCATTGCCATGTAGTATTCCATGGTATAGACAAACCACATCTTCTTGATCCATTCATCTGTTGATGGACACTTAGGCTCTTTCCAGGTTTTAGCTATTGTGGAGAGGGCTGCTATGAACATTGGGGTACATGTGCTCCTATGCATCAGCAATCTGTATCCCTTGGGTAAATTCCTAGCAGTGCTATTGCTGGGTCCTAGGGGAGTTCTATTGTTAGTTTCCTAAGGAAACTCCACACTGTTTTCCAGAGGGGCTGTACCAGTTTACATTCCCACCAACAGTGCAGGAGGGTGCCCGTTTCTCCACATCCTCGCCAGCATCTAGAGTTCTCTAATTTGCTCATTTTAGCCACTCTGACTGGCGTGAGGTGGTATCTCAGTGTGGTTTTGATCTGCATTTCCCTGATGAGGAGGGATGCTGAGCATCGTTTCATGTGCCTGTTGGCCATCTGGATGTCCTCTTTGGAGAAGTGTCTGTTCATGTCTTCTGCCCATTTCTTCACTGGGTTGTTCGTTTTTTGGGTGTGGAGTTTGGTGAGTTCCTTATAGATCTTGGATACTAGCCCTTTATCTGATATGTCATTTGCAACTATCTTTTCCCATTCTGTCGGTTGCCTATTAGTTTTATGGATTGTTTCCTTGATTTCCTTGCCTTGGGGATATGTCAATTAAGAAATTGCTGTGGCTGACGTCAAGGAGGTTGTTTCTGGCTTTTTCCTACAGGGTTTTGATGGTTTCCTGTCTCACATTCAGGTCCTTTATCCATTTTGAGTTCATTTTTGTGTATCCTGTGAGAAACTGATCTAGTTTTATTCTTCTGCATGTTGCTGTCCAGTTCTCCCAGCACCGTCTGTTAAAGAGGCTGTCTTTTTTCCATTGGATACTCTTTCCTGCTTTGTCAAAGATTAGTTGGCCGTACATTTGTGGGTCTGATTCTGAGTTCTCTATTCTATTCCATTGGTCTGTGTGTCTGTTTTGTGCCAATACCATACTGTCTTGATGATTACACCATTGCATTAGAGGCTAAAGTCTGGGATGGTGATGCCTCCCGTTTTGGTTTTCTTCTTCAATATGACTTTAGCTATTTGGGGTATTTTTCGTTTCATACAAATTTTAGGATAGTTTGCTCTAGCTTTGAGAAGAATGTTGGTGCAATTTTAATTGGGATTGCATTGAACGTGTAGATTGCTTTGGGCAGTAATGACATTTTAACAATATTTATTCTTCCGATCCATGAGCATGGAATGTTTTCCATTTCTTTGTGTCTTCTTCAATTTCCTTCATAAGTTTTCTATAGTTTTCATCATACAGATCTCTTATATCTTTCATTAGGTTTATTGCTAGGTATTTTATGGCTTTTTGTGAAATTGTGAATAGGATCAGTTTCTTGATTTCTCTTCATGTTGCTTCATTATTGGTGTATAAAAATGCAACCGAGTTCTGTACGTTGATTTTGTACCCTGCATCTTTGCTGATCTCCTGGATCAGTTCTAGTAGGCTTCTGGTGGAGTCTATCAGGTTTTTTATGTACAGTATCATGTCATCTGCAAAAAGTGAAACTTTGACTACTTCTTTGCCAATTCTGATCCTTTTTATTTCCTTTTATTTTCTGATTGCTGATGCTAGAACTTCTAGCACTATGTTAAACAACAGTGGTGAGAGTGCACATCTCTGTCGTGCACTCAGGGTGATCTCAGGGTGAAAGCTGTCAGTTTTTCCCCAGTGAGGATGATTTTAGCTGAGGTCTTCTAATAAACGGCTTTTATGATGTATAAGTAAGTTCCTTCTATCCTGACTTTCTCGAGGGGATCTGACTATCAAGAAGGGATGCTGTATTCTGTCAAATGGGTTTTCTGCATCTATCTACAAGATCATATGGTTTTTATCTTTTCTATTGTTAATGTGATGGAACACATTGATTGATTTGTGAATATTGATCCAGCCCTATATCCCAGAAATGAATCCCACTTGATCATGGTGGATAATTCTTTTCATGTGCTGTTGCATTCAATTTGCAAGTACCTTGTTGAGGATTTTTGCATCCTTATTCATCAAGGATATTGGCCTGTAGTTCTCCTTTTTTGCTGGGTGTCTGTCTGGCTTGGGAATCAAAGTGATATTGGCTTCATAGAATGAGTCCGGAAGTTTTCCTTTGATTTCTATTTTTTGGAATAGCTTGAGAAGAATGGGTAGTAACTCTGATTTAAATGTCTGGTAGAATTTCCCAGGGAAGCCATCTAGCTCAGGGCTCCTATTTGTTGGGAGATTTTTGATAACTGATCTGATTTCTTCACCAGTGACGGGTCTGTTCAGATTTTCTACCTTTTTCCGTTTTGAATTATGGTAGTGTGTATGTGTTTAGGAATTTGTCCATTTCTTCTAAGTTGTCCAGTTTGTTGGTATATAATTTTTCATAGTATTCCCTGATAATTCCTTGTACTTCAGAGGGTTTGGTTTTAATAAATCCATTTTCATTCATGATTTTGTCGATTTGGGTGCTCTCTTTTCTTTTTGAGAAGCCTGGCTCAATTTTTATCAATTTTGTTTATGTTTTCAAAAAACCAACTCTTGGTTTCATTGATCTGTTCAACTGCTTTTGGGATTCTATATTGTTTATTCTGCCTTGATCT